>CM076575.1:597762092-598319415 GCA_034641835.2 Pinus albicaulis
TCTGTTTTAGGCTTTAGATCTTAGATATGAGGAAAATCTTCTTCGAAGGGAGAGAAGACTGTTTCAAAAATTCCAAAAAGACTTGATCTTTAGGCTTCCTTCTTCTAACCTTAGCTCTGATACCATGTTGAGAAATCAAGATGCTTATGAATTAGGGTCAATTTATCTGTCATGATAATTACTTGTAAATTTGTTGGATTATTTATAAAATTTTAATGTTCTCTTTTTTAATGAATAATTTATCAAAATTATAAAACATGAAGATCACAAGAGACAAAGAACACAAAGATATACACTCCAAGCTAGGGAAAAACCCCGCAAGGGGGAAAAACCAACCAACTTATTTTCTTATAGAACCTTAATAGAGTGAGAAATTGAAGACCCAAGGCTAATGCAAGAATCCAACCTCCAATGTGAAAATTCAAACCCTCCAAATTTATCATATTAGTCACATGAAGTAACATCAATTTCAATCACAGTAACTTACATAGGAAATTATCTCTTATCTCAGATAATTTGTCATACAAACTCACATTTATGTATTTTCATATTTCATGGTTGTCTCAGACATGTATTTAAGGAAAATCACATTTCTATGCAGACATATGACTTCAGAAAACTTGCATACTTTCAAAAGGGATTGATCCAAGATCTTTAGCTTCGAGATGGAATAAAGAATTACATGTAAAATTGCTTCTTAACCATGAAACTTGAAAGGCATGAAATAAGAAGAGCGAAGCCAATAAAATCATGCAAAGAAGACAAGAACTTGATAACGGAGTTCATCTAGGAGGGAATACGTCTTCGGGCCCTACTCAATCAATGGGGAGGCCCTCTTTCATTAAGTGGCAAATAAAATGAAAGTACAAGCATCAATGTAAAATTACACCCTTATACCTCCAATCTGAAAAATAGTTGAAAAATGGAGACCTTTGTTGTAGAAAAAGATAGCACCATCATAATAATGTCGTCGAGAGGTGTAGAATCCATATAAATTTTGTCCGATTTGGACATTGGGAAAATTTGGCCCCTTTGAAATTTGAGCTCAAATCATGGTTCCACCTGCCCTTGAAAAGGCTCAGGGTTCTGCTTCTCGCCTCGCTCTTCTTGCCACTCCTGGTCTTCCTGGCGCATTTGTAAAAGGTCAATTTTATATAATAAAGTGTCGAGCAGACTTCCCAAAGGAATTCGTTGGTGTAGCGTTTGTGATCCAGAATGGTGGGGAGGAGGTTGGGCGGTCAAACCCCGCCCCCTCCCAAAAGGGTTGAACTTTATTTTAAAAAAACCAACGAATATTTGTTTTGGGGGACCGGACCCGCATCGAGCGGCCTGCCCATCTATTTGTTGTTGCTTAACATAGTGTGCATTAGGGGAATTTTGAGGTCTAAAATGGGCCTCTTAAGGAAATTATAAAATAATAGTGGAAAAAATCAAATAAGATTTGATGACATCATCATATTTTAGAGGGAAAAATGAAAAAAACTACTTTTTCAACTCATATTTTCAACTTATCTCCCAAAGTGTTTACTCAAATTTCGAGCGGGAGTACTCGTTGGATGCAAAATTTAATTCCTCATCCAAGGAGTACCCATGTTGCATACTTTCAATGGGTCCTACTACACAAAAAATGAGAAATACATGAAAAACGTTATTGTTATCATGTTTTTCTATGTATTTCTCATTTTTCATGTAGCAGGGTCCATCGAAAGTATGCAACATGGGTACTCCTTAGATGAGGAATTAAATTTTGCATCCAACGAGTATTCCCACTCGAAATTTGAGTAAAACATTTAGGAGACAAGTTGAAAAGACGAGTTGAAAAAGTAGTTTTATTATTTTATTATTTTTTAATATTTTTACCCTTTTACTTAAAAAATGGTGAATCATCCCCCATGGTTGACATCATCATCTTGAATCCTATTGGTTCTTATAAAGTTTATTTTTGTTGTACATTTTTCTTAGGAGGCCCATTTTAGACCTCAAAATTCCCCTAATGGAAAGTGGGGTGACGGGTTTGACAACCTGTGCCCCTCCCAAACTTGGTTCCATTGCCGTTACGGTGGTTGGGGCGACAGGGTCATGGCCGTCAGCGAGGGTCATTTCCTGCCCCTATTTTTGTATATATTTTTTCTTTTCATTAACAATAACAACACATTTTTAAACTTCTTGATTTTTGACCGAAGAAGTCAAATTAACAATCCCAAAAATTCACCTAGAATTCGGCCGGAGCTAACCAGAATCCTGTGGCCAGATTTATGCAGATTTGTTGCTTCCTTAAGCTACCAAGTCATCCAATCAACCTACCAACTTTGACCAGCTCTAACTTTATCATATGAACTCATTTTGACGAACCATTCACACCGTTGCGATCAGGTCGACGAGTTCTTTAACTTGACACTGAGTTTGCCATATTTATGCCACTTTGAATTTTGATCCTTTTGTACTTGCCACTGGTGTGTGTAGATACGCCTAGATCAATCCTCCCCACTGAGGAGATTTTGTACCACCAAAAGCAATAACAAATCCCACACACTGCTTGTGTCCTCGCCAAACCATAGTTTCATTCACCTGCACATAAATCTAGCACATCCCTTACAATCATATACAAACCACACATGATTCAATTAATCCCACACTTTCCAAGAGTTTATAACACACACTCTTGGTCAAGGATCACATAATAGAAGCAATATCTAAACTATACACATAGGCCAAATATCACTGTTTCTTTAGGAAGTGATGGAAAACACATCATCACTTTTACATTTATTTGCAACAGATGATTTACAAATTGTGGCCACAACAAGCTACTATATCTTAAAAACCCACCTTATACCAAATAAATTAGACACCATGAATTTGGTGGATTCATTTTTTAAAAATTTTCACCTGTCAGCTCCTTTATCGATGCTTCATGGGCTTGGATTATCTGACACGTGGCTTGTTGGTGTCCCATCTCATTGCAAAAACTACAATGATTCTTCCTCCTCCAAAATTTCTAGATTGTCTTGGAGAACTTCCTCCTAATTGCCTCTGATAGATGCTCGTGGATCCCTCACTGTCGCTAGGGTATGATGAGACACTCTCATCATCTGTCATTGGTGGGGTGTTGGCTGTCTTGGAGCATTCCCTAACTTCCTTCTTGACATACCTAAGTCTTGCATGATGAGGTAACTCTTCTAATTTGATAGGTTTTATGATTCCTTCGTTATTAATGTTGGGGCCCTTTCCATGATACCCAATATTCTTCAAAAGTTTGGACCCAATACCTATAGTATGTTTTTTCAAAAGAAATGAAATCATCTTCATGAAACATATGTGAAATCGAAGAAACACTTTTTACCTCAAGGGGGTTATGCTGTAGCTTCTCGAGGGCCTCATCCTTAGCTCGCAACTGGCGTAGAAACCTTTGTTTCTCCTTACCTGCTTCTTTTAGGAGTATCCTTAGCTCAATATTCTCTGATTGAATGCTCTGACTGATCTCCTCAAGTTCCTGGAGCCATGCCGCATTGAGTGTCCCTTTCATATTTGGTACAATGTGCGTTGAAATTTTTGTTTGATCACCCGAATCGAAACCCAAGTCTATGGGTCCTGCTGCTGCGAGCCCAAAGGATGCAAGCTTCATTTCATCGATGGAATCAGACCCCAAGTCAATTGGTCTACCTCGTGAAAATCTTGCAGTTGTGACCTTTTCATCTTCCTCTAATTCAGAACCTTGGTTTTGTTGCACGGTGATAGCGGTCTTCTGCATCCCTTTTTTTTCATTCCCCTTAGATCTCAACTCAGGGTGCAACTTCCAACAACTTTATTTTTCATGTCCCTCTTTCTCACAATGTGTACAAGAGGGATTTTATCCCTTTATCTTGGCTGCTGTAGTTCTTTTTGGGTGGTCATTTTGTTCATGTGTTCCCCTACTTTCTAGATGCATGGCCTTCACACTAGCCTCATCGATGGTAGGAGGCTCAAACAATAATAATAAATGTCTTATGTAATTATGCAGAGAACCAATATACTTGGTTACAATATCTCACAAATCTAATGGAATTCCCAAATTCAATTCTTGTTTACTAAATTATTCAATGAAGTCTCATACATTTTGACCTCTGCCTTGCCTTAGGTGTTTCCATTCCATTAATGCCTTTTGCTTATATCCCAAAGGGTAAAATTGGTTTCTCAATGAAGAAACAAAATTCTTCCATGAAAAGAGAAGGTTACCCAAATTTTTTCTGCCTTGCAATTTTCTCTCCCACCAGACAAGAGCAGTGTCTTTCAACCGAAGAGAAGCCAACTGGATCATTTCCTCGTCCTCCTTGATCTGTTGAATCTTACAGTAGACTTAAATATTTCTAATCCAGTTGTTAAGATTTTCTGTATTACTTTCACCATTATACATGGGAAGATAAAATTTGGCATATAATTTAAAGAAAGGTTTCTTAGACACATTTCCTAAATTTTTATGATTATGGTGAGAAGAAGAAGAACTTTCACTCGTGGAAGGATAAGGAGGTGGATCCCCTCCATCATCTCCATGCGCTGAACCTTGTCCTTCTAGAGAATTTTTCCCGGCACTTTCTATTTTCTCAAGCCTTGAGAACAACTTCTCGACTTGATTTTCCATTGTGTAGAATCTTTTGTGGAAATTTTGCTCCTCCTCATTTCTAACATCGTCATCCATGTTTCTTCTTAGATTTGCACACCACGCTTCAGGATCAAAAGAATTTATTTTCCCTTCGCCTCTTCGTAGCCTCTTTCTGGTTAGCATACAAACATGTAATTCACATCTACAAAGACCTGCTCTGATACCACTTGATCCAAGATCTTTAGCTTCGAGAAGGAATAAAGAATTACATGTAAAATTGCATCTTAACCATGAAACATAAAAGGCATGAAATAAGAAGAGAGAAGCACATAAAATAATTCAAAGAAGACAAGAACTTGATAACAGAGTTTGTCCAGGAGGGTGTAGGAATTTACAAGGTAAGTTCCTTAGATCAAACAACAAAGGTCACTGCTCACAAACAGATCACAAATTAGTACACCATTATTTGACATGGTTAAAACCCTTGAAGAGGGAAACAGTCCACGGCCAGAGCCAACGTGGCCACTTCAGGAAATTTATTAATATAAAGAAGGAAAATTTACATAAGCTTATCTCATAAATGTTTATCAGAAAAATGACCCTCCATGCTCTTTAAATAGAGATCACGGACCAAACTGGTGTTAAACCACGGATCAAGTGTCAGTAATACCGAGGAGAGAGTGAACAGTCAGATCACTACATATCATGACAGTTGGATTATAAGTTTAAAAAGTACATAGTAAAGAAACACACTTTACCTAAATCTACGCTAGACCAAGTTATACTTAACTATTTCCTATATGTTAGAATATCCTAACATCCCCCCTTAAGGAAAACTTGGAATAAGATTGAAGGATTTACAAAGGTGACACAAAAGGAGACTATTTCCTATGTGTCGAAATATCCTAACATCCCCCCTTAAGAACAAATTGGGATAAGATTGAAGGATTTAAAAAGGTGACACAATAGGAGAAGGAAGGAGGAATTAGAGCCTATCCCCCCTTAATGATAACTTTCTTGAACTCCAGGCATAGATTGAAGTTTTGTAAACTTCGCTTCTGTGAGAGCCTTTGTAAAGATATCGTCAACTTGATCATTGGTTGAACAATACTGCACTTCAAGAACACGATCATGAATGAGCTTTCTGATGAAGTGTATATGAAGCTCAATGTGTTTCATATGCTTATGCTGAACTGGATCTTTGCATAGCTGAATGGAACTATGATTATCACACCAAATTGTAGTTGGATGTTGCTGATGAAGACCAAATTCAGACAGGATTTGACAAAGCCACATGGCTTCCTTGTTGGCTTCAAATGCACCATGATACTCTGCTTCTACCGAAGAAAGAGAGATGGAACTTTGTTTCTTACAATACCATGTACTAGGTCCTAAACCAAGAGTGAATACATATCCCGCATTAGATTTTCAATCATCAGGGTCACCAACCCAATCAGAATCAGTGAAACCAATCAACAATGGATGCCCCTACACTGTAATGAATCCTAAATTGAATTGTACCTCAAATATATAAAAGTATTCTTTTAGCTAATTTCCAGTGAGTTTCATGAGGTTGGTGCATAAATTGAGCAACAAGACCAACGACAAAGGAATGGTAAAGAAAAGTATGGGTTAGATACAGAAGTTTACCAACAAGTTGATGGTATAAAATAGCATCAACTTCAGGGGTAGTAAAAGTGACTGAAATATTGACTCTGGACTGAAAGGGATAAGGGGTTGGCTTACATTCTTCCATGTGAAATTGGCGTAGAAGATCACATGCATACTTGGAATGAGAAATGGTAATACCTTCTTTGGATTGTAAGACTTGAAGATCAAGGAAATAATGCAAGTGTCCCAAGTATGTCATTTTTCAAACTTCTTTTTGAGGCTAGACTTCAGATGGTTTATATGGTTGTGATCACTACCAGTAAGGATAATATCATAAACATAAAGAACAATGATGATGAAGGACTTACCCACTTTCTTGGTGTAGACAATGTTGTTAGAATGGCATCTGGAAAAGCCATTATCTAAGAGAAATCTATCCATTTTGGCATACCAAGCCCAAGGAGCTTGTTTGAGAACATAGATAGGCTTCCTAAGGTGACAAAAAAGGCTAGAGTCGCTTTGGATAAAGCTAAGTGGTTGTTCCATGTAGATTTGTTCATGCAAATATCCATGTAAGAAGTCAGATTTAACATCCATATGATGGACTTCCCATTTAAAGAAGGCAGCAAGGGAAAGAACAAGGTGGATAGAAATCGTTTTGGCAACAAGGGAGAAGGTTTCAGTATAGTCAATGCCTTCAACTTGTGCAAATCCTTTAGCATCAAGACAAGATTAATGTCTATCCACTTTTCCATATGGTCCAAAATTTGATTTGTAAACCCATTTGCATCTGACAAGTTTTCTTCCCTTTGGAAGAGGAACAAGATCCAAAGTATCGTTTTCCAATAAGGAACGATATTCTTCATTCATAGCTTCATCCCAATCTGGATGACCTGAAGCTTCTTCAAAGGTGTCTAGATCAGGATTTTCTGGAGCTTGAGCTAATAAGGAAGAGACTTTTTCAAACTCAGAACGTGTACGACATTGATCTGCAAGGTCACATGCCAAAGAACCTGCTACATCCCGAGTAAAGCAGACCCATATTGGAAGTTGTGGAGCTGAAGGAACATCTTGAGGAGGTGGACGAGGATTTTAATCCTCGCTGTCATCATCTGAACTAGATGGAATGCTACAAAAAATATAAGAGATAGAGAAAGGTGGCACACATGCCGAATCTGGCTCGCAGGCCAAAGGTGGCACACCCGCCAAACTAGGCTCACTGGACGATATATTTTCATCAAATTTTACATCTCTTCTAATGATTACATTTTTGGATTTTGGTTGAATAAGTCTATATCCCTTGACATATTCAAAATATCCAGCAAAAATGTATTTTTCACTCTTAGGTTCTAAGGCTTTATGCTTCGCATCTAGAATATGGGCCCAAGTTTCACTTCCAAAAACACGAAAGTGACTTACATCTGGTTTGATTGAGCTTCGGGCTTCTTATGGAGTTGTATTCCTTAAAACCTTAGTAGGAGTGTGATTCACTGTGTAATTTGCACAGTTAATTGCTTCTACCCAAAAATTAAGACTAAGTCCTTTAGATTGAAGCATACAATTAGCCATTTCTTTTAAGGTGCGATTCTTCCTTTCAACTAAACCATTTTTTTTTGGAGTATATGGAACAATATGTTGCAATTGAATGCCATGCTTAGTGGAAAAGTTGATAAATTTGTTGGTTAACATATTCTCCTCCATTTTTTGATCTTAATTTGAGAATTTGACGTCCAGATTGTTTTTGAACAAATGCCTTAAAGGCCAGGAACATGTTAAAAAATTCACTCTTGAGTTTTAAGAAGTATACCCAAGTGCGTCTGGAAAAATCATCAATGAAAGCTAAGAAATATTTGAAACTAGAGAAAGAAACAACAGGAAGTGGACCATATAAATCACTGTGCACAAGCTACAAAGGGGCTGAAGTGTGCTAAGAGGCACATTTGTCAAAACTTTCTCGATGATTTTTTCCAAGTACACATCCGGAACAAACACCATCTCGACAAGATACCATAGGAAGACCTATCACCATATTTTCTTTACATAGAGTTTGAAGAGATCTATAGTTTAAGTGACCAAATTTCTCATGCCAAAGTTTGCTCACTTCATCATTATGAAAAACAAAAATGGAGGGAAGAAATGATGACCCAAAGTTGTCAAAATTATACAAACTTGTGGAATCATCGGCAATGCCAGTAGCTAAAATATGTCTAATCTTTGAGGTCCTTAATTACAACATCATGAGGTGATAATTCTATTGTTTTTCCTACACCTAAATGAGTTATCTAATAAATAGATAGAAGGCTGCAAGGTAGTGTAGGAACACATAATACATCATTAAACTGACCATTATCTAGATGAATGGTTCCAGATCCTACACAATAAGAGTTCTATCATCACCAACATAAATATTTTTTGTGTTACAATCATTTAAAGAAGAAAACATGGCTTTATTTTTGGCCATGTGGTAAGAGGCTCTAGAATCAATGAGCCACTCATGAGAATGAGAAGAAGAAGATACATTTAATGCATAACTAGATCGTGATGCTTGAAAACCACAAGAAGAAAGTGACATTCCTAAAGATGAAGTTGAGAAGTTCTCCAAATTGATGTGGTTCTTCTTCATTTCTGCTTCCAAGGCTTCCATCTTCTTAAAACATTTGGACTCTACATGGCCATCATGATTACAAAATTTTCAATGTCTATCTATTTTCATCCATTTGTTTTTATTTTACTGATCAGTTTTTTGAGTTTATTTTTAAGTTTGAGGATGAAATTACTTAAGACCCTTGTTTGGTTTAGGACCATTCTTTTTAGGGTACTGCTTCTTGGGATTCTTTTGATATGGTTATTGTTGGGTTACTAAGGCTTCCTTAGAAGTGTTTCCAGTATTAATAAGACCAAGGTGTAGGATTTTTTCTTGTTCTCACGAAAGGCATCAAAAAAGGGGGACTTGTAGGCTGTTCCTTGAGAAATGAGGGCTTCTCTAGTGGAATGGAAGGTGGAAACAAATATAGAGTCTATAGGGCCAAGCTTAGCAAGAATGGAATAGATAAAGCTACCATCTTCCTTTTTGAACTTAAAACCTTCTAAAATAAGTCTAAGGGTCTTGAATTTAGACAAAAGATCTTCAATAGAGGAGAAATTATTAGGGTCCAAAGTAAGCAACTCATTTTTAAGTTGGTGGGCCCTAATTTCATTTTGAATGCCAAAAAAAGTATTTATCTTTTTAATAGCTACATCAGGGGTGTCAATTTCTTGGATATGAAATCAAAGATCTTGAGCAATGAACATTCCTATCAAACCTCGTGCTTGATCTTGTTTATTTTACCATTTAGTAGCTTTATCTCCATCGGTAGGTTTAGTTTCCTTTCCTGTGGCTATTCTATAAATCCATTTACTTATAAGTAAGTCTATCATGTATGATAGCCATTGAAAATAATTAGTGCCATTAAGAATAATTGGGCATGCACTTTCCATTTTTTTTAAAACTGAATCTAAAAAGGCTGAAACTAACTACTCCAATGGAAATATCTCGAAAAATTAGGCTGGTTAAAATGACTTCCGGATGAAGAAGTTATGCCTTTTTGAAAAAATGTGTTGTAGATGTTGAATAGATACGTGAGCAGTTGAAAGTTGATGATGAAGTTATACTTTAAAAAAAATCCCCCCCTTTTTGAAACTTAATCCAATGAGATCACTTTTAAAAAAAACTACTGTATGTGACCCACTTTTATAAATAAGTGAGAGTCACTTTTACATGTGCTTTTTAAATAAAACCCTCTTTTTAAAACTGACAACTTGCCAAAGGGCTTTATAAGAAAAAGTAACTTAACAACAAGCTTTTTACAAAAAGAAGCTTGAGAAAGAGACTTGAACCCAAGACCTCTATTCTCATAAACTAACTTCACACCAAGTGAGCTAGTAAAAGGATTATGTAATTGTGCGTGTTGTTTCCTACAAAAAAACACAAAATCACTGCAAACAAAAAAAAAAAAAATACAAGTCTTACGACATAATGTTATATTTCTGGTTACTCTTATCGGAAAATATCCCTTTTTCACTATCTCTGATTTCTTGAGATCGCACAGAGACGTGGGGAAAGAGCATATGTAGCCAAAAAATCTTGTCTTCCTGTCTTTGATTTTCTGAGATCACACACAGTGCAGAGCAAAGAGCATACACAGAGAAGAGGGCATAGATCCAGCAATAAAAAAAAATTAATAAACCAAAATAAACAGAGGGAGTCGAAATAAATAAAAGGATTAATAAATATAACTACAAAAAGATACTATATACCTCCATATCTAAAATGACATAACTTGGGCAACCGGAAACCTTTTCGCATGAAACGAAAGGGGTTCCTCACTATAACAGACACTCCGGACACAAAAGAGCAGTTCTCCCAGCTTGAAAGTGGTAAAAAATAGTAGATCTAGAAAACGATAGTCACATGCAGTCAAACCGGCTTTAGATTTGGATCAACAATAGATGCAACCCTCAAAATGGCTCTGATACCATGTAGGAATTTACACGATAAGCTCCTTAGATTAAACACCAAAGTTCACTGCTCAAAAAAAGATCATAAATCAGTACACTAGTATTTGACATGGTTAAAACCCTTGAAGAGGGAAACAGCCCACGCCCTGACCCAACGCAGCCACTTCAGGAAATTTATTAATATAAACAAATAAAATTTACATAATCTTATCTCATAAATGGTTACCGAACAAATGACCCTCCATGCTCTTTAAATAGAGATCATGGACCAATCGGGTGTCAAGCCACGGATCAAGTGTCAGTAATACTGAGGAGAGAGTGAACCGTTAGATCACTACATATCGTGACCGTCAGATTATAAGTTACAAATGTACATAGTAAAGAAACAAACTTTACCTAAATCTACACTAGACCAAGTTATACTTAACTATTTCCTATGTGTTGGAATATCCTAACAGAGGAACTATGTCTCCAGGCCCTGCTCAATCAATGGGGAGGCTCTCTTTCGTTAAGTGGCAAATAAAATGGAAGTATAAGAATCAATGTAAAAATACACCCTTATACCTCCAATTTGTAAACTAGATGAAAAATGGAGACCTCTGTTACAGAAATGGATAACACCATCAAAATCCTGTCGTCAAGAGGTGTAGAATCTATATAAAATTTTTCCAATTTGGACATTGGGAAAATTTGGCCCGTCTGAAAGTTGAGCTCAAATCATGGTTCCACCTGCCCCTGAAAAGGCTCATGGTTCTGTTGTCCACCTTGATCTTCATGCCTCTCCTGGTCTGCCTGGCACATTTGTAAAAGATTGAGTTTATATAATAATGTGCTAAACAGGCTTCTCAAAGGAAGCCGTTGGTGTAGCAATTGTTGTTGGGGCCCTTGTTTTTGTTTAAGTTTTGAATTTTGAACTTGGACTCTTTTTGAGTTGCGGAGGGAATACACATAGCTAACGCGACCGCACCGCGCGACCAGGAGTTGCGGAGCGCCTGCGACACTTCATAATCGAAGATGGAACAAGAAGAAGTACGTATGAAAGAGATACAAAGAAGAAACATGAAGTAGAACATGCGTACATCGAAGAGAAGCTCTGAAAGTCAGAGCAAAGACGCAGAGAAGCCGCCAGTCGCGACGAGCGGGTGAATAAAAGGCAATCACCCGGCTGAAGAAGAGAGGTTGGTTGATTGGTTGATCAGTTGCTGTTGCGGGATGATTGAATGCAGGAGCAGCTGCGGAGGAATCAGACTTGTTCTCTCAATTGGTCTCTACTCTCTATGTTTTGTATTCTCTGTTCTTAGATCCATCTGTATCTGATTTATGAGTTATCAAGAAGGAAGCTGTATAATCATGTACTTGGCTGAAGAATAATATAAAGAAGGATTGATGTCTCTATGGCTTGGGTTATGGATTATGATGTGTTTACACTGCTTTAAAATTTTTAAGTTGCGACTGTCTGTATACTTGATTGGTGATCTTGCATGAATATTCTGGTATATGTAATGGATTCTCTTTCTTTCTGTGGTTGCGGGTTTCTTCCTCGTCTGTGATTTCTTCCCCTTTTCCCATATGGTCGCGGCACGCCTCGGGTGAGACGCTCTGTTCTTCCTGAGCAGGGTGAAAATGCCGGCGTGTTACTAGACTACTCCGGACCCTTGTTGGCCACAACCCTGTGAACCTGGGTCTTGCCCGCGAGACCTTATTTTTCGCCAACAAATGGTTCCGTTGCCGGGACCCGCATGTTCTGAGGGGATCTAGATCATGGTCTCGAGGATCTTTGAAGGAGAAATACGGCGATGGTGGGATGATCATCTCGACCATTTTATTACTCAGCAGGCGGAGCTGATCAAGAAAAAGGAGGCGGTGGTCAGAGAGCTTGTTCTTTTCTCTGACTCAGCTAGCGATACGTACGAAATTTTCTGGGGAAGGTTTCCCACGGATCTTTACAACTGGTTGCGGAGGTTACAAACGAAGGCGGCCCAAGAAGGCTTGCGGAAGATAAACCGCAGGTGGGCGCACGAAGACTTGGTGGCGCTACACCGGGTAGATACCGAACTATCCCGCGCAGTGGAGTTTTGGGTAAAGACCACGTTGGAAGGATACGTTGTGGAGTTTGCCGCTGAGTGCTACCAATCTTTCTCGAAGGCTGAGGCTGTGTTTCACTCAGGGCTGAGGGGAAAACTGTTGAAGGAAATTCCGCTGTGGATCAAGGCCCTAATGGTGGACGAAAAGTTGATTGAATTCCACAAAACGAGTATGGAAGCGTAAGCCACCCGTACTGGGGGAAGGATTGAGGGGACCGATGCTATGTAGACTGTAGGAGTAGGGAACGGGGGATGGACGTTGAGGCCGCATGCAAGTTGCGGGAGTTGCGTGCACATCGGCGGGCACAGATCGCCGATAGGTGGCGAAGAAGGGTAATGAGAGATTTGAAGAGAAGGGAGATTGAGAAGAAGAACCAGAAGGAGGCGCCTCAGAGGACAAGAACCATGGGATTGGATACCCGGACAGGAGACGGGACAGCAGCAGACGTACAGCGGGTGCATGGGAGCCCGAGGATGCGAGAAAGAGCAGTAACGATTAACACGGATAAGGAAAAGATGCAGCCCAAAGAAAGTTCCGATGATGAATGGTACGATGTAATGCAGCAGATGTTTCAGGATCAGACGGCACCCACCCCTCCAGACAGCCCTACGTCGCACCGTCCGCATGGCCAGGATCCCGACCTTCCCCTGGTACTTTATCAACCTTTAAGAAATATTTTTATTCAGTTACAAGCATTAAGTCAGTTATCTAGTAGTTCAGCGGCGCCGGTAACGCCCAGTAGCAGCAGCGTTACGAGTAGTAGTTTTTTCCCTAGCGGGACTGTTACGCAACCAGGACCCGGAGGTTTTATCTTGGTTAATTCGCCGCCGGCATACATGGCTGGATCTTTCACCCGGTACCCAGAGTTCTCTGGCCGGGGAAACGACGATGTAGAACAACACCGGTATTTGTACGAAGCCATCTGGAGGGCTCGACAGACACCGGATGCAGGGAAGTTGATAGAGTTCCAAACCACGCTCAGAGAGAGAGCTCTGCGGTGGTTCATCAAGTGGTATGAGGCGCACCCTAATCCTGTAATTGCGGACGTAAAGCGGGATTTTGTCCGCGAATTCAAGCTCCCCCAGACGGACCAGCAGGGTCTGTCCGAGCTATGGGAAATTAAGCAGAAGGAAGGCGAGACCGCATGGGAGTTGATGCGGCGATTCAAGGACGCGATCGGGAAACTGAGCTACCCGATCGATCCAAACCACCAGAGGGTCTGGTTCATCAAGGCTCTACTTCCCTTGACGCGAACCCCTCTCACTCAGCAGAAGATTGATAATCTGCAGGATGCTCTGGAGCAGGCCATGAAGATTGAAGCCATGGCAGGATACCCCCAGGAATACAGGGGGGGGCTGGCGCCGCAAGACCCTTCGCTGATAGGGTTGCAACACCAGATCGCCAGTTTGACGGAAAAGCTCAAGGAAATTCAGCCAGCAAGACCGGCGCGACCGAATGTTTGGTGTACTCATTGCCTGGTCGAGGAACACGTCGCAACCGAATGTCCTCGGTTGCGCGGCGCGGGAGTTGGACCCTCAGTTACGGCTATCCAGGGGGGGCCACCACCAGGGGGTGGCACGGCAATGAACCCGCAGGGGGTATACCAGACGCAACAGGCCTTTGCAGGGTTTCCACCGCAACCGGGGTCCTCCACCCCAGACTACTGCGAAATTTGCCGAACGATAGGGCATCCTCCTCGGATGTGCCCGATATTACAGAAGTACTCCACGGTGCCGAATAATGTATACTGCGAATTCTGTGTGTCCACGACGCACAACACGGAGCAGTGCAGGGCGCTAGATGCACTTGCGGATCGATTGGATCGGCCCTCGTACCGGGTCAACGAGGCTGCGAGGGGAAGAGGTGGCGGCATGCGGGGAGGCCGAACAGGAGGACGCGGGCCGGTAAAATGCTACAACTGTGACCAGGAGGGTCATGTGGCTCGCGAATGTCCCCTTCCACGACGACCCTGGTGCTCCCAGTGCCGGGTCAACGCCCACGCCACTGAAGATTGCCCAGAACTCATTAAAAAGTGGGAAGAGCGGGCGCGGCAGAGGGCCACGAATCTGATAGGCTCAGAACCGCGAGGGGTCGCAACCCCTGACATGCAGAATGCTGCGATAATAACGAGAGGCGGAAAGAAGACTGGTGAGGATGCCCACGAGAAGGAGCCGGTACGAGTGGTGCGGCCGGCATCCCCAAAGAAGTTGATTCGGCCCGAGGTGCAGAAGAAGTACTTTCAGGAGGCGGTTGAGGCATTCGCCTAGCTGCGAAAAGACGGAGGGCTGGAGGAGTCCCAGCTGCCGGAAACCAGGGATCAGAACGCCGCAGATGCTGTAGTTGCGGACTGGCTCAGGCTGTTTCTCAGGATTGTTGATGACACCGGACTACGGCAGCAGCTCAGACAGGTGTTGGACGGAGCGTTGCAGGGGCGCGCAGAACCCAGCAACTTGGTAGACACTACGCCTCAATACGTGCAGCGTGTCAAGCGAAACAAGCAACGAACGGGCAAAGAATTTCGACTTAACACACAGATCGCAGGATTCCAAATCAGCGACACGATGTTGGACCTGGGGTCCGACGTCAACATATTGCCACGAAAGACATGGGAGGCTCTTGGAAAGCCCCGGCTCGCCTATTCCCCAATCCAACTCAGGATGGCGAACCAGTACTGTATTCTGCCAATCGGCCGACTCGAGGGTGTCGAGGTTGATGTTGCGGGGGTGAAGACATACGCCGACTTTGAAGTTATTGATATCATGGGCGATAAGGACCCCTATCCTGCTTTACTTGGCATTGATTGGGCTTTTGAGAATTATGCGATCATCGATCTCAAGAAGGAGCTGATGATTTTTGAGGATGGGGAGGTACGGGTGACTTAGCCTCTCGACCCGTATCAGGGACCGCAATACACAGAACCGGTGGATAGTCGGGAGGACGCTTAGATAATGGACCACCTCTATCAGATGACCGCCGAGAGGCGGGACGATTATATCAACCCGACCGCAACAGGATCTATCAGTTGGCGGAGTGTGCAGAGCTCGGAACTCGGATCCGAGCTTGCATGGGAAGATTGGCAGCAAGGGGGATACGAGAACACCACGCGGCGATGCGCCGCCATCGCGCAGGTCCGGTGGGTGGGGACCGAGATCCGCGGGTACCCCACGTTGTCAAACATGCAAGCAGTAAATACTTTTATCCTCAAGGTGGAAGACCAGGTCCCAAAAGAATGCCGGATACCCCTGTTAGATGTGGCTCTGAAGTCAACATCAGGACGATGGTGGAAAAATCACCGAAACACTCTGCTGCGATGGGAGCTGGTGGCGGATGCACTACGGGCACGCTTCAAAGAGGATGAAGGGCCCTGCATTGCACTTAAACACCATGGAGATTCAGACCCGCGACAGCACTTGCGGGCGTGCGAGGAACAGTGGCGCAGCACCATCTACCCTGAGGAGTTGTGGGTCCACAGATTTATACACTCCCTGGGTACAATCCCCCAGGCCTGGTACCTAGCGGAAGAGCGGAAACGGGGAACCCGCTCTTGGCAAGCAGTTGCGGAGAAGTTCGTCCAGAGTTTCTCATTCGAAGGGGAGACGGCACAGGAATCTCAGGCCCTACAAGCCGTCAAGGAGGTTTTGTTTTTCCGCCATCCCGAGCCCAATGAGGGACCGGTGGCGTCACGTTCAGGGGTGAAGAGCGAGTTGGTTTGCCAACGGGTTGACGGCGAACCAGGGGACGACAGTTTGGAGGACCTGAGGCATCTCCATTTTGATGAGAAGGAGGGCGAGCGGAGTGTCCGCGACGAGCCAACGACAGAAGGAGTCCATTTGCATCCCCTAAAGACAAAGAAGCTGAACATAGGAACGGAGGAGAAACCGAAACTGGCAACGGTGGGAGATTACTGGGACGCAGAGACGACCAGAGAAATTTTCAGCCTCCTCCGGGAGTATGAAGATCTATTCCCGTCTTCAGTTGCGGACCTGAAGGGGATCAAAGGGGATTTGGGTGAGATGCGCATCACACTAAAACCAGGAGCCAGGCCGGTCAAGCACCGACCCTACCGGTTAAATCCACGCATCAAAGAGAAGGTAAAGATGGAGATCGACAAAATGCTGGCTGCAGGTCTCATTTTTCCTGTAGAAGAAGCTGAGTGGGTAAGTCCCATTGTCATCCGGAACAAGAAGGATAAAGCGGAAATTCGGGTCTGCGTAGATTACCGGAGTTTGAATAATGCTTGTATTCACGATCCGTTTCCCACTCCCTTCAGCGACGAAGTACTAGATCATGTCGCGGGAAACGAAGCTTACTCTTTCACGGATGGATTTTCGGGCTACCATCAGGTGCGCATCGCCGAAGAGGACAAGGCAAAGACGACATTCACAACCGAGTGGGGATCATTCGCATACCATGTCATGCCGTTTGGACTGAAGAACGCGCCAGCCGTGTTTTCCCGGATTGTTATTGCTGCTTTCCAGGAGTATATTCACAAATTCCTGGAAGTCTATATGGATGATTGGACCGTTTACAGCCTGCTGAAGAAACACGCCTCCCTGTTGCGTGTTATGTTCGATCGGTGTCGCCAGCTGCAGATTTCCTTGAATTTGAAGAAATGTATTTTTGCAGTACCATTCGGCACACTCTTGGGTCACGTGGTGTGTAAGCAAGGGGTCTGCGTTGATCCCGCCAAGGTCGCGGTTATTGTCCACATGGAGGCCCCCGAGAACGTGAAACAGTTGCGGGCATTGCTCGGGCACACTGGATACTACAGGCGTTTTATCCGCAACTATGCCAAAATCACTGCCCCTTTGGAGAAACTGTTGCGGAAGTCGGAAGCTTTTGAATGGACAGCAGAGTGCAGGAAGGCACTGGACGCGTTAAAAGAGAAATTGGCGACGGCACCCATTCTCGTTCATCCAAACTGGGACAAGCAGTTCCACGTACACATTGATGCGTCCGGGATTGCACTTGGTGACGTATTAGCGCAACCCGGGGAGACGACAGTTGACCACCCGGTATACTTCGCCAGCCGACGCCTATCTAATGCGGAGAAGAATTATACCACGACCGAGCGGGAGGCGCTGGCAATGGTGTACTCTCTCCAGAAGTTCCGCCACTACCTTCTGGGCGGTAAGTTTACATTTTTTACGGACCATTCGGCCTTAAAGTATCTGGTCAATAAGCCTGTATTGGAAGGAAGGATCTGCCGATGGCTTCTCCTCTTTCAAGAGTTTACGTTCGATGTAATTGTTAAACCGGGCCGGCTAAATGTCGGCCCTGATCATTTATCCAGATTGGAGTCGGGGGAAAACGATGGTCCGTTAGATGATCAGCTTCCGGATGCTGATCTGTTTCGCGTTGAAGCGGTCCCAGACTACCTGGCTGACATTTCCACGTATCTGACCACAGGACAGTGCCCCGAAGATTACACGCCGCTTCAGAAACGCCACTTGGTTGTCCGGGCGGCCGATTATCAACTGATCGCAGGGCAGCTGTACAAGCTGGGCCTGGATGAGGTGTTGCGCAGGTGTGTTCTTGACCATGAACGGGAAGCGGTGATGTGGGAATGTCACAGCGGAGTTGCGGGCGGACACGTGGGGGCTAAACCCACCGCAAGGAAGGTACTTCAAGCGGGTCTATGGTGGCCGACGGTGCATGCAGATTGTAAGGCCTATGTGAAACGTTGCGATATTTGTCAGAGGACGGGACGGCCTTCGCACAGAGATGAGCTTCCGCTACACCCCGTGCATGTGTTGCGGCCATTTGAGAAGTGGGCTGTCGATTTTGTAGGGCCCATTGCCCCAGTTTCTCGCCATTCCAAAGCTCGGTACATCATTACGGCGACTGATTATCTCACGAGATGGGCTGAAGCGGCAGCAGTACGCGACTGCTCCGCTGAGACCGCTGCTCGGTTCATCTTTGAAAACATCATCAGCCGCTTTGGCTGCCCACGCAGCCTGACCAGTGATCAAGGCACGCATTTCATTAATGCCACGGTCAAATCGCTCCTGAAGACATTTATGATACAGCATCATAAGAGCAGTCCATACCACCCGCAGGCTAACGGCACGGTGGAAGCCTTCAATAAGATTCTGGAGAAGGGCTTGACGAAAATCTGCAATGCTCAGCGGGATGATTGGGATGAGCGGATACCAGCGACATTATGGGCTTACCGGACCACGGTAAAACGTTTGACAAACCAGACGCCATTCCAGCTGGTGTACGGCCGGGAAGCTGTGATTCCCGCCGAGTTCACCGTCCCCAGCCTTTTGATCGCAACGTCCCTTCACTTCTCAGAGGATGCGTCACTGCAGGAACGACTCCACGAGCTACAGGAGCTGGACGAAGCTCAGTTTCTTGCGGAATTCCATCAGAGGGTTCAGAAGGCCAGACAGAAAGCGTGGCACGACCGCCACATCAAGACTAAAACTTTCCAAGTTGGCGGCAAAGTTCTCTTGTACGACAGCCGGTTCCAGAAGTTTCCAGGCAAGCTCCAGATGCATTGGCTGGGACCGTACTTTGTTATCGAGATCCGCGACTCAGGAGCCGTTCGATTGGCACAATTGGACGGCTCAGTTATTCCAGGATGGGTGAATGGCGCACGCCTGAAGCCCTACCAGGAGTAGGTACCTTCTCCCTTTCCATCAATAACTCTCGCAACCGAGAGCACCCGTAGAGTAGCGTAGTTGAATAACTCTCCCGCAACCGGGATGAGCATAGTTAGTCGTTTCCATTTCTTTGCAGTCAGTCAAATAAACCGTCAGTTGCGGCATCCATACCGCAACCGACCATGGTCGGAGCGGGCCAGTCTAGCGTGTCGCAATGCCAGTCCAGCGTGGCGGCGCGCCAACCCAGTAGGACGCCGCTCCCAGTCCAGCGTGTTCTGCACGAAGGATCTGTCCTCGTGCCAGCGTCAGTCCAGGTCATAACCGTCAGTCCTTTTGTCAGTCCGTAGGATAGCTCAGATTTTGGTCATAAATTCCCTTAATGGACAGTAATCATACCGTAATCATTCACCATCAGCCGCAGTTCTCTCCGCCGTCGGGTCCGCCCATCTTCCAATGCCGCCGTCAGCAACTGTCAGATTACACACAGGCCTGCGATTGATCACACGATTATCGCAGGCAAGCATGATAGCAAGAATTAAATGCCGTTATGGAGTCTCATCAACCCCGCGCGTGCCAGCGGATGGCCCAATTTGCATGAAGGCTATCGGCACCGGGATGACGGACCAATTCAGTTTGGAAATTTCAGCGACTCCCGAGCACTTGCAGCCTCAGAGCACTCAGAACTTAGCAGGGAACTCCAGAAGAATCCTCCAGGTCTATCAGAGACGCGCCAAGATGCCGAGAGCTGTTCTCTCCGTCCCGGAACCGGTGCTGGATCACAGAATTCACCGGCTCGAATCATCACTGGTCGGCAAGTACGAAAATGCGCCCTGCATGGACGCTAACTTGTCCGACCCGGCTGAGTTTCCCCATCTGCATTGGCAGACGTTCATGGAACACCGCTATACACCAGGGAGCAGCTCTAACAGTCGGATGAAGGACGAATTCCGGGGTCTTCAGCAGTCGACGTTGATGAATTTACGCAGTCTCCCTGTCTTCGGCACCACCGGACCAGTTCTGCAATGCACCCGGTTCCTCCTCAGTCGGGTGCAGAACGGGTCCCTGTGGTTGAACGAGGAGATTCCAATCCATGCAACAGATATTAGCCGGCTTACGGGGCTATGTCAATCTGGGGCAGATGTTTCCTCTGCGGGGCAGACGGCCTCCAAGCGCGCCCAGAAATCGGCCGAGGCGGACCTATACACCAAATATGGTACTCGCCGAGGTGGCAAAGGTGCCAAGATAGATTTGATCAATGTACCAGAAATCCGGTTTGCTTGCTATCCCCCCCCCCCCCCCCCCCCCCGGTCTGGAGCGCGTTCGTGCCGATGAACCTTCGCGGCCGCGATGTAATTACGTACTCGACCACCGCTATCTACGGATACTTGCTCCTAGCCTTCGCCATGTGGAAATGGCATGTTCCTCCGATACGGACACCAGCGGAACTCACCGGAAGCCAACCGTTCGCGATGCGATACTCCCCCTGGCAGGTGTCCACGGCCCCCAGCAGCAAGCAGGTGAACGCGGAGGCGTTCCGCGAATGGTACGGGATGATGGTCGATGTGGTGGCCTCTCAGCAGCGGGTACCCCGGAACCTGTTGGATGAATACAACGAACAAGTGTGGTTTGGCGTCAGCCATAATCACACTTTCATCCGGCCGGCTTGTGTCCCGCACCACACATTTCACATGGCGCCCTTGCGGTTTCAGTTGACCGACAGTATCTTCCACAGAGAGGTTTTAACATGGCCGGGGGTCGTTCGGCACGTTCAGGATGGAGTCATCCGATATAACTTTGATGGGATGCGAGCGGCCCAGCAGCCTGCCGCGACCAGTGCCGGGGAATCTTCCACAGTCGCGGTAGCGATAACCACAGAGGCCGCCGGGAGCGCAGCGACCCTGCCCGAGGCACTGGTCCCCATTGTAGAGCATATGAACGACCAAGTCCGGAGACTCAACGTGGCCACCCAGGTTGTTTCTAGTAGCGCCCCTATATTTCCTTCCTTTAATGAATTTCTTCTTAACCGGTCACTTGGTCTCTCCCACACTGCTTCCCTCACTTCCCCAATTCCCACTTCCCTGTTCACTTATGCCACCCCCATCATCACGACAATGGGTGAACCGGGCCCCGAACCCGATTCCTCTGGGCCACCCCCACCCAAGCGGGCCCGTATTGCAGATCCCGTGGTGGACCTTACGGAGGATGATCCACCAGTCACGCCGCCCACAGCTACCTTGATCCCGGAGGAACCGCTGATTGACCCAACGGATTTCCTCAACCTTCGTTTCCCTCCCTCCTCGGTCACTCCATCCACCGCCCCCTCCACCAGCAGACCACACGCCACTTCCTCCAATCCGTCCACTTCCTCAGCCACTGTGTCCGACTCCTTGATCCGGGACCTCTTCGGCGGTGACCACGGGGCGGAGGTCACCTCCAGTACTGCCGCGGTGGTACCCCCTGTTGACCCCGTGGCCACGTCCCAGGAGCCCATTGCCACTATATTTGTTCAGCAAGACAGAGTTGGGGTTGATTCAATCAGCCCTTCCACAGCGCCAACAACGCAGCAGGACCGGCCAGAGCCCGATATGGCCACTTCGGTACAACAACAGACGTCGGTCCACCTTCCAGAGACTGCAGGCCGAGCAGCGGCCGTAGGACCATCGTTACAGGAACAGACGCCTCAGCAGGATGCCCCGCGCACAACGACTACAGCACAACTGAGTCCAGCACAGTTGTTTTTGCTCATTCAGCGGGCGGCCGGCCAGGCCGAGCAGATTCATGCAGAGCTACAGCGGCAATGCACCGAGCAGGGGAACCAGATCACGGCGCTTACTGAACAGCGCAATCAGCTACTGCAGGAGAAGACCTACCTCCAGGAACAGGCCAACATTGTTAATCAGGCGCTTTCTAGCGTATGGCCGGAGGCACGGGCTCACCATGCCCCACTCCCTGCTCGCATCGAACAGGACAACATAGCCTTACAAGCTCGCCAGCTCGGGGACGTCTTCACCACCATTTGCAGAGAGAACCAGGAATTACAAGCGGCGTTGGCCGCGCGGCCTACCCTACCAGATCCACCCGTTGATTATTCAGGACCGGTCACTGCCAAACAGGCACAGGCAGTTAATCTACAAGAGACTCTCCATTCCACGACAGCAGCGGCTTCGGCCCTTTTACGCAGCTTGCAGGAGTGCTCCCTCGCACTGACAGTCAAAACGCAGCCCATTGCTGCTCAACTGCAACAACTCGCCACCCAAATTCGGGCGACCACGGACCAGGCCAGATTGGACCAGCTCTACGCTCAGACGGACAAGTTGGAACTTCAAATGCAGACGACAGAGGCCGCATCAGCCGCAACTAAGCACATCATCCGGGAGATGCGGCCGCCCCTTCGCAGCCATGCCGAGGCAATGCATCAGCTGGACGCCACTGCCGAGTCCCAACTCACCACACTGTTCGGGGATGCACCGACGCCCATTGACGAAGCTACAGCCAACCGCATTGTTCAAGATGCCGACCTGCTTATGCAGGAATGGCAGCAAGCAGTAGTAACTTTCACGGAGCTTCGAGATGCAGCACTCCGCCGGGTCCCGGAGTTGGGGCCCTTGTTTGAATCAGCAGGTGGCGGAGTACAACAGGAAAGGGCAGCAGAAGAAAGAGCAGCAGAGCAGGGCACAGAGGCCGGCGAAGGTATGGAGGTAGAGACTGTCATTTGCGATTGACTCGCGGACGAGTCAAAGGATTGTGGTCGGGGCCTGTTGGGGCCCTTGCTTTTGTTTAAGTTTTGAATTTTGAACTTGGACTCTTTTTGAGTTGCGGAGGGAATACACATAGCTAACGCGACCGCACCGCGCGACCAGGAGTTGCGGAGCTACCAAGGCGGTGCGGAAGCACTTGATAACTGAAGATGGAACAGAAAGAAGTACAGATGAAAGAGATACAACAGCAAACAGGAAGTAGAACATGCAGACATCAGAAGAGAAGTCGGGAAAAGTCAGAGCAAAGACGCAGAGAAGCCGCCAGTCGCGACGAGCGGGTGAATAAAAGGAAATCACCCGGCTGAAGAAGAGAGGTTGGTTGATTGGTTGATCGGTTGCTGTTGCGGGATGATTGAATGCAGGAGCAGCCGCGGAGGAATCAGACTTGTTCTCTCAATTGGTCTCTACTCTCTATGTTTTGTATTCTCTGTTCTTAGATCCATCTGTATCCGATTTATGAGTTATCAAGAAGGAAGCTGTATAATCATGTACTTGGCTGAAGAATAATATAAAGAAGGATTGCTGTCTCTATGGCTTGGGTTATGGATTATGATGTGTTTACACTGCTTTAAAATTTTTAAGTTGCGACTGTCTGTATACTTGATTGGTGATCTTGCATGAATATTCTGGTATATGTAATGGATTCTCTTTCTTTCTGTGGTTGCGGGTTTCTTCCTCGTCTGTGATTTCTTCCCCTTTTCCCATGTGGTCGCGGCACGCCTCGGGTGAGACGCTCTGTTCTTCCTGAGCAGGGTGAAAATGCCGGCGTGTTACTAGACTACTCCGGACCCTTGTTGGCCACAACCCTGTGAACCTGGGTCTTGCCCGCGAGACCTTATTTTTCGCCAACAATTGTGATCCAGAACAATGGGGAGGAGGTCGGGCAATCAAACCCTGCCCCCTCCCAAAAGGGTTGTACTTTGTTTTAAAAAACCAACGAATATTTATTTTGGGGGTCGGACCCACATCGGGCAGCCCACCCATCTATCCACTACCGCTTAACATAGTGTGGAAGGGGGGGTGGCATGGTTGATAGCCTATGACCCTCCCAAAATTGGTTCCATTGTCGTTGCAGTGGTTGGGGCGGCGGGGTCATGGCCATCGGCCCCACCCCTTTATATCATATTGTTATTTCGTTGGGATAGGGGTGAGGGTTATGACCCACCCTTATTTTTTTTTATATTTTTTTGTTTCTTTAACAATAACAACACATTTTTAAACTTCTCAGTTTTTTACCGAAGGAGTCAAATTAACGATCCCACAAAATCACCCAGAATCTGGTGGCCAGATTTTTGTAGATTTTTTGCCTCCTTAAGGTGCCAAGTCATCCAGTCAACCTACCAACTGTGACCAACTCTAAATTTCTCATACAAACTCGGTTTGACGAACTGTTCACACCATTGTGATCAGGTCAACGAGATCTTCAAGTTGACACTAAGTTTACCACATTTCTACCACTTTGAATTTTGAGCCTTTTGTACTTGCCACTGGTGTGTGTAGATCCACCTGGATCATAGATGAACCTCTAAATTTCAAATTATCTTAGAAATTTAGCCTCAGGAAACTTCACATTAGTTTAGAATTTTTTTCCTCTGGAAACTTCACATCATTTCGCCTTAGAATTCATCACAGAGAAGCACTAAATTTCTTACCATTTTTTGTGGAGGATGTATGCCAATATATAGTTGTTCTCATATGCAAAAATACACATATTTTGAGTGATCCAAATTGTCATCCAAGAGGGCCAACTTGGCTTCCTAAGGAGAATTTGACCCAAATTACATTTTGAAAATTCTTTTTCCTTTTTCTTTTTAAGGAGTCCATATATGAATTTGACTCTTTGACTCAATAAATCCTAGAAGCATGAAGAACATGCTTAAATAATAATAATAATAATAATAATTATTATTATTGTTATTATTATTTTTCTTCTTTTTTATTTTTACATAAAATACACAATGATATAATTATAATGATAATTATTAATACTAAACCTAGTTACACCTTTCAACATCTAGTACTTGATCAATAAAAGGTATTGGGAAAGGATATTTTAGAGTCTCCTTGTTTAATTCTTGATATTCTATGCATACTCTCCACTTTCCATTTTTCTTAGGCACATTAACCAAGGGTGAAACCCATTGTCTATCTAAAATGGGGTAAATAAAATGCATATTGAGTAATTTTTGTAACTCTTCTTTAACAATCTCCCTTAGATTAGGATATTGACACAAATGAGCTTTCTCTTTGACTACCAAGACTCACAAGCTTTCCTTCAATTTCCAAGGTTCTTATTTTTGATTGGTGAAATCGCTGTGGTTAATCTGGTTTTAACAGCTAATGTTCCATTTCGCCAGTCCTAAAGACAAAGAAAGCCATCATGAGGAAAACCAAAAAATACAAGATGCTTCCCATTTGGTGAAAACTCCACACATGAAACTCTATATTTATGTGCTTTCAACTCAACAATACAAGAGCCAGTCAAAGAATCCCAAATTATTGCAGCTATTTTATGCCCTAACTCTCCAGCTGCATTAAACTTGGTCCCATTGCGTGAATATGCTAGGAAAGTTAATGCCTTTGGGGTTCTAGAGGCCAACAGGAACCGAACTTTGCGATTTGCGTCAACATTGTACACGACAATGACATAATTAGCAATATAGGCAAAATCTCCATTTGAAACATTGGAAGCAAAGCCACTACATTTTCTTGTTGTCAAAACTATAACCTTCTCCAATTCAAGCTTCCCACAAGGATCAAATCTCTGGGATTTCTTCTTTAAAAGCCTCATTCTGAACTATGAGGATCTTACTCAGACATGACCTGTGTGAGCCTCAGATTGTAAAAAAAATGTAATGTGACTAGCCTCATGTTTGGATAAAACATTTAACTGCGTAATACTAGCTCAAGTTTGCCTGAGAAAAAATGAAATAACAATAAAAAGTGAAGGCATCGAGGAGGCCAGATTCTTGAGACGATTGGAAATTGTAGGGTAACACTACCAACAGATTTGAAGGTGAAAGGGTCAGGTAGTCACGTTACCATGGGGGTCACATTACTCTTGCTACTCCTCCTGACTGATGGCGCAGGTTGCGACTGGAAAACAAAAAAAATGAGAGTGCCTCTTTGCGACCTTGCATGTCTCTTTTAGCAACTATACTTGCGGCAACACTAGTGGCCATGCAACCTTGGAAGAGACTGTGTGGAGGAGTGCGACTACCCACAGTAACCTCAGGTCTGTCAACACTAAATCTGAGAGCCATGAACATTTTGTTTTGTTTCAATTTCGCCAGGCCAGCTCCACTCCGGTCTAGTGACCTGACTAGATGTTTAGAAACACCGCATGGGTGAAATCACGTGGATGCAGTCTCGGCTACATGGTTCCATGAGGTCGCAGAGCCACAAATTCCCACCACTCACATTCCATGTTTCTCCTTCATCACATGCGCTTTGCGACTAGTCGCATTCCTTCTCTCGGCTGGCTGCAAATGGCCTTCATCAAGATGCTCTCTTTCTTCTTCGCATGGCCTGGGGTAACATTATACGAGATGCTGCAGATGTGTTGGGTAATGAATATCATCTCTTCATGTGGACTGAACACATGGCCTGTGATTTATAGTTTCGATCTGATTGGAGTTGCTGATGACCGGTGTGACCCATATCAGCATCTTCAGCTTACTAGAGTGGCTGTGAACCCTCTGATATTTGCTTTCATCTCCGCAACATTCCAAAACTTACACACTTTCTAGCCAAGCCTACGTACATTGCTCTTTTCCTGAAATTTTTCAGTATTATGCTTCCGTGGTAAGCTCCTCCTTCTCTCATGAGCTTTCAATCAGATACATATTGCAAAAGGAGCACTAAATCTTAACGCAGTCTCAAATATTGCTCTCTCGATCGTGCACTTCTATTCCACCTCCAAGAAACCCAAATTTTTCATTGTGCAAGACTATCCATTTCTGGCTTCTTTTCCTCCTAATCAACAAGTCTCCACAACGCATATGTATATATGCCGTGAAATTGTTTAGGGCTCCATGCCATATGGGTCTTCGGGTGGTCAATAAGGAACATTTTACGGAAACAGATTTATTCCTTTGTTAGCCCATGACCTTTCAAAACATTTCGTAATGTGTAGTCATTAGAATCCTCCCTTTGCCCTCTAACTATGGCTTTGGTATGCATGTGGGATGGGATCTCTCCTTTAATTTAAAATATGATTCCCCATTGAACAAGTTATTGCCTTTCTCCTTTCCAGACCTCATGGTGAAATTCAACTCGCATATGAGGTACATTTGTCTTATGTATGTCATTCCCTTCAGGGCCTATGATGTAATATTTTATTCCAACCCAATGAGACTCACACGGATGAGAAAATCTAGGCCAGTAGACAGAATTGCGAGCACCTTCACAAAGATCACAGGCACTGAGCTTCCAAACCTGAACAACAACACTGTATTCCTCCACAAGAGGTTCTTTTCTCAAATGGATTTGTAATGGATCATCTGTTGAAAGGGAAACATTGAGGCTACACCAATCTGGGAAAGATCAATATTGAAAAGCAGGAGACTTCCTAAGATTATTTCCATGTGTAATATTGTGAGTGAATAGGAATGCAGCTTCCAAGTGATCAATATCACTAGCCTCGCCATAGTGAGGACGAAGCTTAATTGTTGTCATTCCTTTCACGAAGCTTGTTGAGTGTGTACAGATTTGCATAACAATAGTAAGCATAATATGAACAAGTAGGATTGAAATCATTTGGCTACTACGCTGGGGTTGGCATGTGCTTTTTGGGACGCCTTTCAGGTTTACTTTCATCATTTACCATATCAAAGCCAACCACCTATTTCAAGCAGACGCATTAGTTGAGGATGAGAACTTGGATCAACTGTAACCTCGAAGATGGGGATGAATATGTTATCCAAAATATTTTGACAATATGGAATGATTCTGTTGACAGGAAAATTTTTCCGGCCAACAGCAGGGGATCTCCTTGGTAAAAGGTCCCAATTAGACCTTGAACCATTTGGACTAGGGATCCCGTCCGAGGTGTGGGTCCGGCTACCACTGATTTCTCCTTTGCTTTGGGTCTCGCTTAAACTCTATAAAACAGTGGATACACACCTAATCAACTGATACAAGGCATATGATTGATGCATTAAATGTACATACGACACTATGAGTAGCAAGAGAGAATAATAAAGCATGAAGACCGAAGGAAGTTTTGTTAGCAACACTTCATTAGGTTCATGCTTGTAAGCTGTTCTGACCATGAAAGAAACAGTTCCTCATGGCG
Organism: Pinus albicaulis; assembly: GCA_034641835.2. Classification (NCBI taxonomy): domain Eukaryota; kingdom Viridiplantae; phylum Streptophyta; class Pinopsida; order Pinales; family Pinaceae; genus Pinus; species Pinus albicaulis. The sequence continues at coordinate 597,790,527 of CM076575.1, forward strand.
AGAACACCCTTCACTTCCTAAAGGTTTTAAATGATAACACAAACGAAGATAAACAAATTCATCAAAATTCGCTAAGAAAGTGAAATAAACTCAACCACCATTAACATACTCAGCAAACTGTTATGTAACTATGATGTGAGTTAAAGATACAGTTCCCTTAATCTAAAGATGTTCAGAAACTGAAAACATAATACTCAACAATGCTCATGCACATGACAACATCAGATCCGCAAAGGGGTTTTTCAAAATGCTTGTATTAATGCTTAAATGTATAATCCTCTGGTAATACAATATACTCAGCTCGAGTCCCAAACCAAAGATCCTTTACAAGCTCCTGAAGGAGTATTTATAATACAAAACCTGCCCTTTGGGCTTCCTTGACTTTACATCTTCCTGACTGTTGGGCTGCCTTGCGACCCATTTTGTTCTGCGACCTGTGACCTGGCTGGGTTTTGCGACCTAGTCTCTGGGTCACTGGGTCGCGCCGTCAGGAATTTGATAGGGGATGCGACTTAGCGACCCGGCGACCTCTGTGACCTGCGACCTAGAGCAACTCGCGACCTGCGACCTCAAGAAAAACTGTGACCTGCGACCTCCTTGGATTTGCGACCTCGCGACCTCCTTAGGTTTGCGACCTCGCAACCTTGGACCATCCGCGACCTATGACCTCCTTGGCTTTGAGACCTCGCGACCTCCTTGGATTTGCGACCTTGCACCATTCGCGACCTGTGACCTTGGCAGATATGCGACCTGCGACCTTGGCAGATATAGGACTTGTGGCCTCCTTTCAGTGGATGGGGCCAGGTGCCTTTGAACTTAAAGTGAGTTCTTTGGAGATTTGCCAGCATCTACTTGTTTTGAAAAGGTCCCCTTGTTTTCTGGGGAAAACCTCTGCTCTTATGTGCAAACAAAAGGGTTCTTCCTGCAATAAAATAACACAGGTCACATGTCTCCATGATTGAACAATAATAATAATGCGAGGACATTTTAATCAATTTGCAAGAGCGAAAACAATAAATTTAGACCCCTGTGTGGTCAAGAATTTTTCATCAGAGAGAATGGTGTAGGCTCTCCCTGCACCTCTTCAACTATTGTAAATGCAGATTAGTATGGTTGCAGACCGAGTTCGAAATGCAGACTCAATTGATGGGAAGTGTCGGCTTGGGCAACATGCTCCTTATGTTTTTCGTGACATCCATTATGATATGCACTAACAATATATTTTCCAACTCTTTAGATGTGCTCACGATCCTGCATGTTGACACGACGAGTGAAGGTGAGGGTGTTGCTCCTTAGTGAAGTCACAGGGTCGCAAACGTAGTGGGGTCACGCTGCCGGCTCGTTGTTGAGCTTATGCGACTCAGCGACCTGTGGGGAGATGCGACTCAGAGCTGTCCTTTGAAATGTGACTTTGCAGGGGTCGCACAGTCGCGTTGCGACCTATTCCTTAGTGCTACGACCCAGCGACTTGAGAATAGCACGACCTATTGATTTTCATGAAATGCGACCTCATAGAGGTCGCATGGAGCACTTTCTCGTCTATTGAACGTTCACCCTACTCCTTCGACACAGTCTGGGTTTCGAATGCTCAGATTATATTTAATTTATGGCATGATGACTAGTGTGGCTGCATGACTCTTGGGATGAGACTGCACAGAACCTAAGCGTAGCCATGACTTCGAAAAAGTTGCAAAGATGAGCCACGCACATGTATTCGCTTTGTGGCAATGCCTTCACCAGAAATAATTCCTCGAGCTGCTGACAAGGCATGATAATTGTGTGCAGCTATTCCCACTTTGAATATAGCCCAGCTCTGACCTTCAACATACATGGGCTTGATTCGTAACTTCTTTGGTGCCTTGGAGACACAGTTGGAGGCGTTTCAAACTTACAAGGCATGAAGGTTGTACTGGACGCAGCGTGCTACAGAGAACGCTTATTTTCTCAGAGTTCTTACTTGCAGTGCTAATGAAACCAGAATCGAAGGGATTCCAACTTCTTTCCATATGAAAATTGATCATGTCGAGCACTGTCATTGCATGCCAGAGTTGAGCGGTGCAACGAATGTCATATCTTTGCATGTCGGGCGCAGAGCTAGACGATTCCTGAAAAGCTGTGTATCAGCAATATTTTCGATCAGAAACCTCTGTTTGAGTGTAGCAACATAATTAGCATTCATGCATGGCAGCACACATGGGCAACTTGCATCCATGTAATGCGGCATGAAGCGCAGGGACTTGTCCTATCCAGCTCACCGTGGACGTGTGGAAGATCACTGTGGCGTTGGTTATGGCGTTTTCTGATGAGACATTTTTACAATCATGCATATTGTGACTTCCTCCAGCAAACGTAACTATGCACTGTTTACAAATGGTCCTGGATCGTGATATTAAAACTCTGCATTTCGTTTGACTGTTCTGCGCTGTAGCTGTTATACATGCCATTGTGGTTTTATTGTAACTCTTGGTTTGACTGTTATTGTGCCGCAGTCATTATACGTGCCATCGTGGTTTTATTATAACCTCTCGCTCTTATTTCAACATACGTTCCAAAGACTAGATTTCGGCATCGCCGCATTTGCGCCCATATGTAATTCCGCTCCATATTTGAAACGTAAAGTTGACCGCCATAAAGATGTTTAAGTCCACGTAATGCACTTTCATATAGTTTCGATCCGTGTTATTATCATAACGTTGGACAATTGTGCATATATATGTTTGCTCTAAACTTTTACCGTGACTTGAAAATGCCTTCAAACCTTTGCTTTAAACATAAGTTTTGATTAATATATCCGCTCAACATGTTTTACCATAGGTCAAAACTCCACCATAGAAATATTCGAGCTCCATTGTAATGAGTTTTCATAAGGTTCTAATCCGCCATTTTATATTTTTTAGACACTACATTACTTTGCGCCTTGGTTGAATTATATGATATTTAAAATCATCAATTTGCACCCACCATGTAACTTAGGTTTAACAAATATTCCTTCCCAAAGGTGCATTTAGATTTTTTGAAATTGTGCCAAAAATTGCCAATGCACCCATTACCTGAACCATCAAACCTAACAACTGTACTTTGATGGGTGATGATGAAACTGAAAGAAGTGTCGGATTCAAAGCGACTAACTCTATAGTTCACTGTTATTCCTGAAAACAATTGAGGCCTATAAACTTGGAGAAACTGGATCATACTCCTAGATCACTCCTACTTTGTCGATGTAAGTCCATACTTAATCACCAAATTGACAGTGATGACGTTTCCGATGCTTATCAAGACGCATTTTGAACCCGTGAACATCAACATGTGCACTCTCAATATGACATATCCATTAATAACATGAGAAACCCTTGTCTTTTGATATTAACGGCATTATCATAAGATTTTCCTAGTGCCCAGTGCTTCCTTGTCATCTACCTTAACCATGGTCTTCAAAGGTGGCCTTATGTTTCATATCCACCTAAGAGGGACATGTGGATGAATGTGTCATGGTTCACAGCAGTGACCTTGTCATTGAGCTTAATATTATTCCCCTTGGTGCCATGACAATCATTGATGATTTTATCAATAGGGGGATTGACCTGTATAAACAGCATAACATTAATCAGTTCACAATTACCTTTTAGAGAACGGTGCCCCCCAAATAATAAATATTAGAATATGAGCTCGGCAAAGTGCTAAAACAAAGTGCCTGGACAATCCATGATGCAAGTGCTCTTAATTTAAATACACACAAGTTCCGTTCGAATGTATGCATGGCGATCCTTCGCATATGGCATGATTGTAGCAACAACATCTGATCATGATGGTGAGAAAACTCATGAGGGGTTTGAGATAGGTCGCTAGGATGTTGCCGCTTGCAGTTCAGGTGAAAGACTTTAACGACTAAGTGAGCAGAGGGGGACCCGAAATTTCGAATATACCCAAAATTTTGGGTGGTGTTGTAGCGGCTACAATAGATTCCCATTCCTTTGTACACATTGTATTTTCACTATATATCTCATTGTTAACAGACCAACTTGCTAGCTGGTCCCATTTGATTTGTTTCCTTTCATAAACAGATATCCTATACTCTGCCATCTGATATTTACTTGCCTCCAGATCAGACCATACTTATTTTGTCAACTCAGCATGAAAACGGCCTTGACTGAGATTGTCTTGCTTTAGGGAAATTTACTTGGGTCTACTTTTTCCATAGGGGTTATACTTTAGATTAAACTTATCAAATCGGTGAAATGTATTATTTTTTTCATGTACATCCAAGAGATCAAAATTGAGGTCATACCCTGTCAAGTTCAAACTCTCAAAACTTCCTTTACGGTGAGATATTTTCCATCCCAGAATATAACTACCTCATCTAGTGCTTTCTTCAGTTTAGATTTGATAAAACACAACAAATGCTTCTAGTTCATGCATGCCGAGTGATATACATGGGTATCAACTTCTCTAACATTGTAAAAATTGCGATGGGGTGCACTCTTTTGAGCCATGAATCCTATGTCTGCATTTAGCCTTAAATGAGGATTAAAACTTCTGTTCTAAAAGGCACAGTCGATGATGGCGCAAAGTGTGAATGTTTCCCAATGAAATGATTCTAAGTATCTGATGTACATCAGTGAAGAATGTTGTTGCATCAACAATAGGAAAAGTTATTCCCTTGATCCTTTATTTGGATAAACATGTACCTCACCATCCTCCATTTGAAAATAATGTTCATTTGTTCCTCCTCCTTACTTGTTGGTGCATCCTTGTACTCCACCTTGACGAGGTCTTCAAATGTAGACTTAGTTATCATCCCCACATGGACAGGGGACATGTGGACAGAGGTGTCATGTTTCGCAGCTGTGCCTTTGTTGTTTTAGCTTTAGCTTCTTCCCCTTGGTGTTGTGGTGAAAATTTTGGGTATATAATCTGTGGGATCGACCCGTATGAAACATTACAATATCAATTAGTTCGCAGTTCCCTTTTAGAGAATGATGTCCCAAAATACTTTCCATGGGACTATGATCTTGGTTGGATACCCAAAAGAATGCCTAAATGATATATTATGAACGTGCTTCTAATGGACACATGCTATGTACAGAAACACTTCCATTCAAGTGTATGCATGATGGTACCCCCCACACATGGTGTAATTACAACAAAGGTATCTTGTTATGTTGATGAGAAGGTTTGCGAGGGGTTGGAAGCAGGTCAAGATTGCCCGAGGCTGCTACCATGACAATCTAGGGGAAGCCTATCTCTGAGTTCATGGAGGGACCCTCTCAGTGTTCCTTTAAGCAGCAAACCCCAGGACTTAGTGTATTGATGAGACACATAGACCAGTGGGTGTGGGAACAAGGTTTGGCGCGGATAAAGGTCATGGGAGTGTCACTGACTAAAGGCCGAGTCAAAACCCTAATGGTTGAGCAAGCATAAGGGGACCAAAAATTTTGAATATACCCAAAATTTTGGGTGGTGTTGTAGCAAATACAACAGTTTCTTAACACACAACTTATTTTTTTTTTTGTGAAAATAGGAATTTACTTTATAGATTGAAGAAATGGATTTTTTATGAAAATATTCTTCAATTAATATAGCATGTTATAATATGGTGAAACTATTTGCTTATATACACCTCTATCAATTTGAAGTCTCTTCAGAAAGGGAGGATTTTGTAAGGAAATAGAGGGTTTCTCAACTATGGGAATTGTAGGAGTTTGGTTTATTCTTTTGTCATATATATTTTTGTAGGAATATCTTCCTTTTGAGGAATATTTTCTTGTTAAGTAGTTTCTTCCTTTTTAGGAGTCTTCTCCTCTTTATATTCTTGAATGAAAATTAAGGGTGTTCTATTTTGTAAAAATCAACTAGATTTAAGTTGGACATCATTTAAATCTAGAGGATTTATCATATAAGCTTGAAAATTTTGGGCTTCAACATGATAAATGGGTTATTAAAGAAATTATGAGGAAATGGAGTGGATGGTAATGGAATGGGTTGAATTGTATTCAATTGAGGTTAGAATTGTGGTTGGAAGGGTTATGGAGGTTGGGGTGGAGAATAATATTGAGGTTGGTATTTAGGATATTTGGTGGAAAGATTGAGGATATTGGAGATTCCTCCCATAATAAACTTTCCATACCTATGACCAAGATGAGCACTACAAGGAAAAGACCCTCTAGAAGATGTTTTTGAGGAACCCCTTATAAAAATACCCTAGACATCAGTTTCTAGCAGAGGTTCCTAGAGGAGGTTTGCGAGCGGAGGTTTTTACGGATGTATTTCGTCTGGTGCTCTTATCACCGTAAAACGCATCGGTGCGTTGAACACGAGAAAGCATCGACGTCATTAAAAAATTGCACACCAGACACCATGCACTCCGTACACTCCTGCCCAATGCGTTGTATTTCTGTAGAGCACCGGTACTTTACATAACGTGCAAACCGATGCCTCATAAAAAACACGTGAAAACTGAAACCGCCCGGGTGCCCTTAAATACATCGGGTCACCAACGCACCGGGCCACCCTGAAATCCTTGCACACTGGCACAGGGTTAAATAAATAAAAAATTGAGGCCAAAAAACCACAAAAAACATAGGCACAGTGGGAACCATGCGCTCCTAACACACCCGCCCGATGCGTCATATTCCTGTACAGCAGCGGTTCCTTACATCTCTGCCGCACCGATGCTTTTGAAAACGTGCACGAAAACAGATACCACCTGGTGTGGAATAAATCAACCACACCGAGGTGCCCATAAAACCCGTGCACTATCATATGGTTAAATAAAAATAGTTATGTCCAAAAAACTGCACAAAACATTGGCACATCGGAAACTTTGCGCTCTGTACACACAGAACTGGTGCCTTTGATTACAAAATAGCGCCAGTACGTGTCAAGTCGTCAACCCTGGTGCCTCATAAAAAGTGCGTAGAACGGAAATTTCCCGAGGCAGGAAGAATGACGGAAACGCACCGGGATCCACATAAATGTCGCACACCGGAAAAGGGTTAATTAAAAAAAATTGCGGCCAAAAAACCGCACAAATAATTGGCTCACCAGACACCATGTTTGGTGCATCATATTAATGTAGAGCACCAGTGCCTTATAGAGATGCCACCTCGGTGCTTCAGAAATGTGCACGAAAACAGAAGACGCCCGAGGCGGCATACAGTAAACGCACTAGTACGCTAGTAAAAACCCCGTGCACCGGAACTGGGTTAAATAAAAAAACAAAATTACAGCCAAAAAAATGCATTTTTTCACTTTTTTTAGTGCTATAGAGCTCTCAAGCACCGATGCAAGTTATCCTTGTTTGAGCCGCCTTGACATCCGTGCTCCCATTGCACTTATTACACGCACTGCTGCTGTGCATTGCCACCAATCTCCAGCTTGAATTTTATAAAACAGTGAACAAATTTTCTTTTGCAATTTTTACAACCAATATGCCTCCTTGAAGGGTAAATGTACAGGTATTTTTCTTTTTTTTCCATAATTAAACCTTTTAGTAGATTATAATTTCAAAAAACCTTAAAATTAAACATAAAAAAAAAAATTATCGTGCGGGGCGCTCAAGCCCTTCGGCTCGCATCAGTTTGCGGTGCTGCCTGTAAATTTATAGGCCACACCGCAACCAGTGCTAACGGTATTTGCACCAGTTCTGGGGTGGTAACGCCAGGTGCACTTTGTTATTTTAAAAAAATTTACAAACTGTGGTGCGGTCGTTTACCAGGCCGCACCATTGACAATGTTGTATTGCGGCAACACAGTGCGTTGACAGAATTATCCGCCCCAGGGTGCGTAATGTGGTCAGTGCACTGCATACCACAATTCGACAGTTTCAATGGTTCGGCCTGGTAACCCGGTGCTAAGGGTATCTGCACCGGTTTCGGGGTGGTACCAAAGGCGCACCGGTTCCGAGGCGGTACCAAAGGTGCACCGTGTTATGTTAAATTTCCTTATAAATAGCGGTGCAGTCAGTTACCTGGCCGCATCGTTGACGTAGTTGAGTAGTGGTGATGCAGTGCGTTGACCAAAATAATTGCCTCGGGTCGGCTATTTTTGTCAATGCATGACTTACCGAATTTGGCCACGTCAACGATGCAACCTTTTACAATACTGCACTGACGACTATGTACGGTGGCAAGAGGGTGGTGCGCTGACTTAGATATATGCCCTGGGGAATATAGTGTAGTCAGCACACTGCCCTCCTAACACCGCACATAGTGAACGGTGCGCTAAAAACATTTTCTGGAGTACCGCCCACTCTGTTGAAAGACGCACCATGACCGGTGTGTGACTGTGTTTTTGGTGCACCGACTGTTATTTTATGTAGTTTTTAGAAAATATTTATATACGTATATTTCTAAATACATGTGTCATTTAATAAAAAAATTATGTTTAATATGTCAATCATTCAGAGATGTGAAAGGAGAGAAGAGGGGCAACAAAAACAACAATAGGCAGAACAATATAACATGGTTCGCCTGTGGGAGGCAAGAGAGAAGGAGAGAGATGCATACCCTCACCCTATTACAGCAGCGATGCAGGGGCTCCTAAGGGAGGTAGGCCTCCTCAAGTTCTATGAGGAGGCTACTTCCCTAAAGTCCCATAGTTTATTTTTGAGACATCTTATCCGAAGGTGGAATGCCTAGCGACATGTTTTTCGAGTTGGTATCAACTAGTGGTACACACCCACTGAGGAGGATGTATATTTTATTACAGGGCTATCGAGGAGAGGGGTGGATTTTCCCTCTTTCCCCGAGGTTCCAGTTGGTTTTGTGGCAGGGAGTTAGTTAGTTTACTCCCAGAGATACATTGGAGCACATTTAGTATCTCCTGCAGAATTTTAGGTCACTAGAGGGCAGTTACGTATTGGTGCATTTGGTCGTGAGGAGGTACAGTGTCTCTCATATATCATTTCGACCGTTTTGCACAACACGAGTGACGGGCAACGCATTCGTTTCTCACTTTTATATTATGTTGATTCTTTACTACAACAGCCACAAATTGTTAGGTGGTCTGTCATTTTTTTGTGGCAGTTCTGTACATCATTAGATAGATGTCGTGCTCATGCATAAGGGAGGGCCAATTTCCCTTTTTCTTCAAAGATTTTTTGTTTATTTTTTGAGAGGTTTCCAGAGACGAGACCTAGTTTTCTTCGGCAGCCTCGTAGGCCGGTTACTGAGGCACGTATGCACATGTGGGGGAAGATGATGCCCAAGAGAGAGGAGAGTCTTTTTCCAGCGAGGATATCAGATGATGCACTGGAATTGCTAGCCAGTGTTGTTGAGCACCCCTTCATTATGGTCCCTTGTCCTTATGCGGGTTTGGATTGGCGAGGGTGTCACAACATCCTCTTCACAGCTGATGAGTCGCTAGATGATAGAGGTAATATTACTGTTTTATTTAAATTTATTCTAACATGTTCTTTAACTTGTTTTTATTAAATTGTGTAATGAAATTGTCTAATTATTATTATGTACTTGTATATATTTTGCATACATTGGCTCTTTTGATGGTGAGGAGATGCCGCCAACACCACTTGATCTAGGTGTGGATCCTGATGATCACGATAAGGGCATGCCAGATGCCGAGGATCATCAGGAGGCCAGTGTAGATTATAGACCTACTCTTGCTGGTGTACTGGTGTGCGGTTGACTTGGTGATGCTAGATACAGGATGGAGTTGGCCGACCAACTTATTGCATTGATTGTTGAGGCGGGCATCAGGCCCACTCATTACAGAGACATAGAGGCTGGTGATAGGCTATTACGGATGTGGAGAGGCATGTTGCGTGACATGTACAGCCTGATGCAGCATGTCGTAGGAGTTACGACATCTTATATGCGACTGACGAGGACTGTTGCATGTTACGATCGAGCCACAACACGTGATGGACAGTCTGCAAGGCACATCGTACCATCATTTAGCAGGATTCATCATGGAGATGAGGCTAGACCATCGGCCACTAGTACTGATATTGATGTTGTACTACCACCAGCTGATCCATGAAATTTATATTACAGTTGTATATTTTTAACATTATTCAGTTATATATATATATATATATATATATATATGTGGTCCATGTATTTTATGTTCATGTTGCAGTTGTACTTAATTTACATGTTGGTGATCATCATGATGTGTATGTTGTTAGGTCATGTTAGATATGTTCATTTAATGTGCAGCTTGCAGATAGATGTACTGTATGTGATAGCATGAGTTATTTGACATGATATGTATATTTGATGTTTGTGTTGTGATGATGTTAATATATAATGTTAATTGTGTTTTGTTAGATGATCATGATCATGATGATGCAGTTAGCGATTTTTCAAAATGTGTTTTTTAGTCAAATTTGATGTTTGTGCGATGGTTTTTTGTATTTTATTAATTTGTAAAATTGTAATTGTAATTGTATGTAAAATATTTGTAAAATTTTAATTGTAATTAATGTGAAACGAATTTATTAAAATTTTTAAATTTGTAAATTTTAACTAATTGTAAAGTAATAAATCTAGAATAATATAATTTATTGTAACATAATAAAGTTTAGAAAATAATGCAAATAAATTCATGTACTTTAGAATTATCATTATTTTATTATGATCTTAGATACAAAAAAAAAAATTTAATTTATACAATACACCATTGTTTCTGAGATCAACATAATTAATGCAAATTATCAAGTGAATTATTGATTTTAACATTAACACATTGAAAATTACCAATTAATTCAAAATACATATTATATTAATATTTTAAAAAAACCATCTTAAAAAGTATAAATATTGATGAAATAACACATGTACCATATCACTCTCGGTTCTCATGATCACCCTTATTATCTTCTAGCTCGCATGGCATGATAACACTATTTTTCTCAAAAATATGTTTTGATCTAGGGTCATGTGTCAATACAAACCACCAATCCCTATCCAACACATCTACGTAAAAAAACACCTGGTTGTGCAGTGTTTAGGGAAAACATAGGGCTCCTTAGCTTAATCCCACATCTTTCTAGAGTTGATACATAGCAGCCTACTATCGTGATCTTCCTTTACATTATTCCGATCAAAGGTGTCCCACCACTTGCACCTAAAAATAACACATTGTAAAGAAGAAAAATCCACTTCAATGATCTCTTGTATCTTTCCAACATAGCCTAACATCCCTCGTACTAGGTTTTGATCACGATGGCTAGATCAACTAGATTGATTGAACTCGACTTCCACTCCAAAGTCTTGTGTGATGTTTCCAGCATTAGCATTTGTTGTGTGAAAATGGTGTCCATATGCCCACATAGATGGGAACAAATGCACCTATTATAAAAAAGTTAAAAAATCATAGTGTCATGTGTCTTATAATTGATAATCCAACAGTTAAAATATGAAATGTAGATTTCTTAATATAAGTTTCAAATTTACATATAAATTATAAAAAATATTATTAGCAAGTTGTTTCACCCGATCCCTACGTTTAGCGCATCCTCTTCAGCACGCGGGTAACGACCGGTAGCACCGTCTTTCTCTCTGACTTGGTCAACAACCCAACTGCTAGGGCATATTTTTGGCATATTTTCCTTTAAATGATCGTGATAAGGCACACTTCTACCATTCAACGGTCTGAATTCTTTCCTGTCACTATCCCATTTCATCCTATTTTGTTCATACAATGCGACCCACGGTTGTGTCGCTTCAGAATTGTAAAGAACGAATTTATTGATTGCTTCAATTTCTACATTCGTTGATGAAATCAAACCAACATTATATAGTACTTAGAGATCAAAATATACATTATATCGAAGTTCAAAATGAATATTAATTAGTTTTTGTAAATTTGAAGAATTATAAGTCACTTACTCTTTATCAAGCGCTTTTTTTCCACTCGTTTGGAGCAACTCTCCTTCTCTTTTGTCTTCATCCATTTAATTGTCCCAAATCACCGCACTTGGTTTGTTTTCGATCTACTTGATGTACTCACTAGCATAATAGAAAGACTCATACAATATGTACCCCTCTGCCATATACCCCTTGGGTTTTTCCCTTTGTCGAACAAAACCTTTCAATTTCTTCATGTACCTCTCTAAGAATAACATCCAACGACAAGAAACAACCCCAACTAATTCAAACTCATCTATCAGGTGGATTAGAAGATGAACCTGTAAGTCCATGAAACTCGTCGGCAGTTCCTTCTCAAACATACAAACAATCTCAACTATCTCTTGACACCACCATGGAATGCTAGCCACATGAATCTCCTTTGACGTGATCCAATGTACAAATGTAGATAATTTAGATATGGCACATCCTAGGTCTTGAGGGAATTCATGTTTCACACACCCACGCATGAAAAAAGGATAATGACACTACAAAGTTATAAACATGTGCAATAATATACAAAATTAGTTATGTTTTATGATCCCCGCATGGGATAAAATTTATTAATATAAAAAATGATAAAATCATGCTTTTGACATTATACGTACTCTTAGAAGATTCAAATGGTAATGCGATTTCAACCCCGACAAATGCTCATCCATGGTGAAGCAACGCCGTAGTGAAGACCCATATGTAGTTGGCAGCCTCACATCCATTATAACTTCCTTTTCCAAAGATATATCATCTTTTTTTAAAATCCATGGGACATCACCTTCTTTGAAAAACCATGAATTAGAGGGACCAATGTTTGCCTCTGATCCCATACTTTCTAATCATCTTGGCCAATGTTTCCTTTTAGTTTTTGAAGTAATACGATCTTTCCTAACAGCCAATGTGTCACTTTGTTTCGATGATATGTGCCTCCATAAATAAGATGAAACATTTTTACATATATGCATGGGATCTAATAAGTGGGCAATCTTAAGATGCTCCCAATATGGTAGGTCATAAAAGATAGATTTCCTTTTCATCCCAATGGGAAATTTCTCAACATAGGTGTCGAAGAAATCTGGATCATCGAACATAGGATCCCCATTTGAATCAAACATTTCTATGAACTCCTTCTCCTTCTCTCTCTCATATGCTCTAAGCCATTCAGCTGGTGTCATTATTGGAGGCCTTTGGGTTCTCTCTCATTTACCATTGAAAGTGGATGCTGCTCTTCTGTAAGGATGTTCTTCTAGTAGGAATACCCTGGAGCAATCATACACTGGCTTTCGTAGGTCCTTGGACCATCTAGCTTTCAGAGAAAGTCCACAACATTTACATCCAAAATACCCTTTTGTTACAAGACCTGTGAGATTATATTTGTATACATTAATTAATATGCATGGGATGTTAAAGAATATTATGAAGATCAGAACAAATATTACAACGAATTAAATAACTAATATGTGAAAGAATATTGTTACATATATAAACAAATCAATAAATTAAACATGTAATTTACCAGAGCAAACTCCTAATCCTGGAGAATCATGTGTCGTGTAAGCACATATGCCATACAACGTAAAACTCCTCTCTACTGCGATGGGTCTTGATACATCATATACATTTATCCCATTCCATAATTCCTTCAATTCATCTACCAGTGGTTGTAAGTAGACATCCATATTCTTCACTTGTCTTCTACTAGGGACTATGAGAGCCAACATAAAAAGTTCATTCTTCACTAACAACCATGGGGAGATATTGTTATTGATCACTACTACAGGCCAAAAAAAATAGTTGGTGTTCTGGAGGGAATATGGGTTGACACCATCCATGGTTATGTTGAGTCGTAGACTTTGTGCTTCATCCTTGAATTTTTTGGGCCATGTATCCTCTATATGCTTTGTTGAGTAACCAGCTCCAAAAATAGAAGAAGAGAGATATCAACGCCTTAGAAATAAGCCACTTTGAGGGGGCAACCTCCAATACATAACATACATGAACAATTCTTGGATGATACAATTTACAAAACCTCCTTTCTATATATAGGAGTCCATGTGGTCATAATGTAATCCTAGTGGGCCACAATGTAATCCTAGCCGACCTAACAATAATAATTTAAGGGAACAATAATAACAAAATGGGGGTTACACTAATAACAATAAGGGACTATACTAGTAATATAGGGACCTAACATGCCCCTCTCCTTCAAAAAAGTGTTGTCCTCAACGCTTGAGTAGCTCTGGGTGCTTCTGTATAAAATTCTCATCCTCCCATGTAGAATCTTCAGTGGGTAAGTTCTTCCACTTGATGAGATACTCTGAAATTGATCGATTCCGTAGTTGTCGAGTTCTTGTTTCCATGACCGCTTCTGGTTCCAATATGATTTTTCCCTCCTCATCAAGTTCTGGCAATATTGTTTGAACTGGAAGATTTTCACCTATAACCTTCTTTAAGCATGAAACATGGAAAACTGGATGTACTCGCGAAGAAGCAGGAAGCTCCAATTTGTATGCCATAGTACCAATCTTTTGCAACACCTTGTAAGGACCATAGTACTTTGGCGATAATTTATTATCCTTCTTAGCTTGCTTCAAGGACATTTGTTTGTATGGTTGTAGCCGTAAAAATACCCAATCTCCTACATCAAAACTTCTCTCGCTGCGATGTTGATCTGCCTGTTGTTTCATTCGATTTTGTGCCAAATTCAGGTTATCCTTTAAGAGTTGGAGAACTTCTTCTTGATGCTCGATGTGATCTTCCACTGCTTGAACCTTCGAATTTTCTCTTAAATATGATGTGATGGATGGTGGATGATATCCATAAAGTGCCATAAATAGGGTCATTTTTGCTGCAGTATGGAAGGAAGTGTTATACCACCATTCAGCGAGAGGTAACCACTTGACCCATTGTGTTTGTTTATCGGATACAAAACAACGAAGATATCCTTCCAAACATTTATTTACTATCTCAGTTTGACCATCAGATTGAGGATGATAAGATGAGCTATGAGCTAATTGAGTACCCAAACAAGAAAATAACTTCGTCCAAAAATTTCCAGTAAAAATGGGATCTCTGTCGCTCATAATAACCCTTGGGCTTCCATGTAGCTTTTGAATTCTGTCCATAAATGTAGTAGCAACTGTACTTGCTTTAAATGGATGAGATAATGCACAAAAGTGTACATACTTGGTAAGTCTATCAACTACCACCATGATGACATTCTTTCCTTCGGACTTAGGTAAACCTGTGATAAAATCCATTGAAATCTCCTCCCAACGTTGACTTGGAATGGATAAAGGTTGTAGAAGTCTTGGGGTCTTAATTGTCTCAACTTTATTCTGCTGGCAAACCAAACATTCCGCCACAAAATTTTGAATATCAGATTTAAGGCCATCCCAAAAAAATTCTTTCTTCACCCTGTGGTAAGTTTTAAAAATCCTGAGTGTCCTCCTAAAGGAGAAGTGTGCAATTCCAGAAGAATATTTTGTTTTAGTTGGGAATTCTTACAAAGATATAAGCGATATTTGTACCATAAGGAATCATTTTTCCAACTAAATGTATCGGATGTACTAGGATCTTGCTGCAACTTTTGAATGAGTGTCCATACATCTTTGTCCTTCTTCCATTCATCTCTTGCTTCAGTTATCCAATCTGGTTGGATAATAGAAATGGCACAAAGAAATGCTTCCACCTCTTCATTCTTTCTTGAGAGTGCATCTGCAACAACATTAAACTTTCCTTTTTTGTAGATTATTTCAAAGTCATAACCCAACATCTTTGTGACCCATTTTTGCTGCTCTTCTGAAGATAGTCTTTATTCCAAAAAGTGTTTAAGACTATCATGATCAGTTTTTACCTTGAAGTGTCTTCCCATTAGGTAAGTTCGCCATTTCTTTAGTGCATTCAGTATTGCTAACATTTCCTTCTCATAAATAGGTTTTTGTAAATACTTTCCTTTGATTGGACGACTTTCAAAAGCAATGGGTCTTCCTTCCTGCATTAAAACTGCACCAATTCCATTTCCTGAGGCATCACACTCCACAATAAAGGTTTTTGTGAAGTCTGGTGTAGCTAAGACCGGTGCTAGGCACATTGCCTCTTTAAGACGTTCAAAGGCCTTAGTTGCTTCCGGAGTCCATGAAAATGCATCTTTCTTCAATAATGTTGTTAGAGGTGCTGCTATTCTCCCATAATTCTTAACAAACTTGCGATAATACCCCGTTAACCTGAGAAATCCTCGCAACTGCTTTATGGTTGTGGGGACTTTCCATTCCTTAATGGCTTTAATTTTGTTAGGGTCTACTTTAACACCCTCGTGAGATACAATATGACACAGATATTCCACCTCTTGTACTCCAAAGAAACATTTGGATGTTTTTGCATATAATTTTTTCTCCTACAATAGTTTGAGCACCTTGTCAACATGTTCAACATGATCCTTCCAAGACCTACTATAGACTAGTATATCATCAAAATATACTAGCACAAATTTTCTAAGGAAGGGTTTGAAAATGGAATTCATCAACCCTTGAAATGTAGAAGGTGCATTGGTAAGGCCAAAAGGCATGACCAAAAATTCATAATGACCCTCATGAGTTCGAAATGCTGTTTTTGGAATATCTTCAGTCTTCATTCTAATTTGATGATATCCAGAACGAAAATCCAACTTGGTAAAATAAATTGCTCCATGTAATTCATCCAATAATTCATAAATCACAGGAATGGGAAATTTATCTTTAATTGTGAGCTTATTGAGCTCCCTATAATCCGGACACATTTGCCATGATCCATCCTTCTTGTGTACGAATACTACAGGAGCAGAGAAAGAACTTTGACTAGGTTGAATTATACCTGCCTCTAACATTTCTGCAATCATATGTTCAATTTTGCTCTTTTGGACGTAAGGATATCTATAAGGCCTGATGTTTGGAGGAACACTTCCTGGAATCAGATGAATAGCATGATCATGATTGCGAATAGGTGGGAGTCCTTTGGGAGTTTCAAACACCTTGGAATGATTGTCCAAGACTTGTTGGAGATCTGCAGAAATAGATGATTTTGATGTTGGAACTTCTAGTGAGCATAATTGTGCAATTACGCCTCGTTGTTATTTATTTAGAAGCTTTGTCATGCCATTAGAGCTTATTATCCTTCCTGGCTTCCCTTCAATACCCCGTAGTTCGACTTCCTTTCCTTCTGAAAAGAATTTCAAGAAAAGTTCTTGAAAATTAAAAGCTACCGTCCCCAAAGATTGTAACCATTGTACTCCTAGTACAACATCAGCACCTCCTATAGGAATGGAAAGCATTGGACTAGTCAACACATATTCCCCCATGGTTAGCTTGATATTATGGAATTTTCCAAAGCAATTTATCGTTCCTCCATTTGCAACCATCACTTGACATTCTGGTGCTGGGTATAGGAAACAATTTAATTCCTTGGCTACCTTACAATGAATAAAATTATGGGTGCTACCTGAATCAATCAACACTATTACCTTTTTCTTGTTGATTTTTCCTTCTATCTTGAGAGTTTGAGGAGTGGTAATTCCTACCAGTGCATTACACGATATGGTCCGATTCATTTCTTCCTCTTTTAGGGCTAGTTCCCGGTGTATATCCTCTTCTTGTTCATTTTCTTCTTCCTCTTCACAATCTATGTAAAATAATTTCTTCTCAGCACACTTATGACCTTTAGTGTATTTTCCATCACAACTGTAGCAAAGCCCTTTTGCTCTTTTTTCTTCCAATTGTTGTGGTGTCAACCTTGTAGGTTGTGGAAATCTAGGCGTAGCAACACTTCTTTATAGAAGTGAGTGGTAGGCTTCCTTGTCGCCATAATTTTACATTCAATTTTTCTTGCCAACCTGAATGCCTTCTCCAATGAATCAGGTTCCAAAACACGAACTTCATTTTGGATGTTATCCTTTAAAGTACCTATGAAGAGATCAATCCTGTGTTCCTCTGGAATATCAGTTACCCTTATATTCAATTTTTGGAAGTCCTCAATGTGCTCCCCCATTAAACCCTTTTGTTTGAGATTTATCAATTGGCTAAAGAAGGTGTTGCTCTTTGTATCCTCATAATGTGCTATCATTTCCTCCATAAAAATTGACCAAGTGAATTTTTTTTTACAGGAGCAAAGCCACCGATACCATACAAATGTATTTTGTTCTAAATGTAAAGTTGCAATGCGTACCTTTTGTGTGTTTTGCACGTTATGGAGATCAAAATATTGCTCCTTCTATAGTATCCATGTTACAGGATCCTTTCCATCAAACTTCCTCATATCCATTTTTGGAATATGGTGGTTCTTCGCGCCAACATTAGAGTTTATGAAATCACGATTGACATTTATTTTGTTCTCATCCTGAGGTTCTTCTACTATCTTTTCACCATTAGGAAACATTTCTTGTATTAACTTTGTCAAACCTTCGATGTCTGATTTTAGATCATTCTTCATGTTTTCCATGTTGTCTTTCATGTCCGCTTCCATGCCATCCATATTAGCTTCCACACCTTTCTTCAAACCATCCATCTTTGCTTCCACGCCTTTCTTCAAAACTTCCATTTCATTTTTTGTTGCTCTGTGCGAGAGTGAAATTTGTTGCACTTGCTCTTGTAATTTTGATAAATCATGTTGCAATTCTTCATCTTCATGAGTCATAGTAGAGCCTTCTGAAGGCTTAATGGGTGTTGAATTATTTTTACGGGGCATCTTTTAGAACCCAATACTGATATCTATTCTACAATATGCCCTTGGAATCAATTCAAATTGATTCTTCAAACAAGACTTATGCAATTCGCAAAAAAATACACACCTTTTTCTTGCTTTTGAGGAGCTTGATATTGAAATTGGATTATATCTGTAATTGTAGCACTTCAATATTTGAATTTCAGTACTGGTGTAGCTCTCTGAATTATCTTTCGAATGCCACGGGTCTGACCTAATTTTGATTCTCCAAGACAAAGTTGTGTCCAATATCCCACAATGACCTAATTCTGGACTGGTTCAGTAGAGCGAACTTGTACGACTTGCCACATGTCACTGTTTCATCCTTTGTCTTTGAAATTGATAGCCAAGAAACCAAATTCTGTGTACTTGTGACCACTTTTTATGGCACTCCAATCTGATTCCCAGAGAGAGAGTTATTGAACTTTTCCCACGATCACCTCTTTGAGATTAAATTTAGGAGCCTGAAAAATCACTACCTTCCACAGATCATATCTCCAAAAATATTGCGAACCAAGCTCTGAAATTTTTTGAAAAATTTCCTCAGGATTTCAGCTTCGCGTCATATTAATTTCAGATTTTGAACCTTTGTAGAAAAAAATTTATAGCACAAATTCCATGATGACCTGTTTAGGAGCCTGAAAAAAGACCTAACTTCCACAGATGATATCTCCGAAAATATTGCGAACCAAGCTCTGAAATTTTTTGAAAATATTCCTCTAGATTTCAGCTTCGTACCCTAAAATTTTAAACTTTTGAAACTTTGTAGAAAAAAAGTTATAGCGAACATGCCACGATGACCTGTTTGGAGCAGCGAAACCCTAGAATCCAAAGCTCTGATACCAAATGTTGAGTAACCAGCTCCAAAAATAGAAGAAGAGAGATATCAACACCTTAGAAATAAGCCACTTCAAGGGAGAAACCTCCAATACATTACATAAATGAACAATTCTTGGATGATACAATTTACAAAACCTTCTTTCTATATATAGGAGTCCATGTGGTCATAATGTAATCCTAGTGGGCCACAATGTAATCCTAGCCGACCTAACAATAATAATTTAAGGGCACAATAATAAAAAAATGGGGGTTACACTAATAACAATAAGGGACTATACTAGTAATATAGGGACCTAACATGCTTCATGGCTATTGAATCAGCTGGGATTCGCATAACTCCCAACTCACTTATGTGTGAAGCATGCCATCCCCGCAACATAACTAATTCTTTGTAATGAAAGAGCCTTCGAATCCTTGGGATTATAGGCATGTGCCTCAATATCTTAAAAGGAGGACCAATAAATTATTTACCCTTATTTTTTTATTTATAATACCTATCATGCCCACAATTTGGACACATCTCTTTGTCTGCATATTCTCCTCTATATAGAATACAATCATTTGGACATGCTTGATATGATATGTACTCAACACCAAACAATTTCAACCATTTCTTTGCCTCTTCGCAGCTACCAGGAAAGAAATTATCACTCAGAAGAACCTTATCTTTGAATAACCTGTATTTGGTGATCATGGAAAAATATATTAATAAATGTACATTAATGTTGATATAATTATTAACGTTTATAAAATTTACCATTTGTAATTTTCATTTCAATGTACTGATTATATTTCAAATTTATATAAGGGGAGTACTTTATGGTAACTTACCTCAAAAGTTCCGAGAAACATGCATTCGAAAAGCCAAACTTTTATTTCAAGTTGTACAATAACATCGTTGTCCCCAACTGGGTAGACTTTGACTGACCGCTAGGTCCAAAGAGAGGGGTGGTGGAAGCAAATTTAAGGCTTTCGAAAAAGGTGTCAGTGATATGAGCATCATCCCCTAGCTGATCATCATTTTGGAATGCATCTAACAACATTGTCTCCATGGCAGTCATATCCCTTAAGTAATCATCCATACCAACCTCTATTTGATTGCCTCCATTGCTAGCTTGTGAAGAACTACTATTGTTGTAGTCATTCCTAATTGGTAAATCTGGATGTAGAGGGAATTGAATCAGTGGTTGATTCAACCATTCTTGGTATCATTCCTCTCCGATTTTTTCTCTTAATTCAGTCTTCTCTCAATTTGACATTGTTGTGGGGTGCAACAAAAGATGGTAGGTAGGTCTTTCATCATCACTAGAATCCTAATTATTAAAAAAAAAATTGAACATGATTAGTGCAAAATATATGATATCAATTAGTAACCACGTTGACAATATTGCATGATTATAAATTAGTTTGACGTTGAAATAATTACATATTATTAATCAATATATATACCAAACAATTATAATTATAATTACCATCATTTTCCTGGGATTGTGGCTAGAAGATGCAATATTGTTACAATTGGTAGGGTGAAGCGGCTGTCCATTTTCATCTACC
The DNA here is from genome assembly GCA_034641835.2 of Pinus albicaulis. Lineage (NCBI taxonomy): Eukaryota > Viridiplantae > Streptophyta > Pinopsida > Pinales > Pinaceae > Pinus > Pinus albicaulis. The sequence continues at coordinate 597,811,514 of CM076575.1, forward strand.
AAATGCGCCTTGTGGTATGCGACTCCTGATAAGAACTTCTGATGTTTTGGAGCAATTTGAAAATTTTGTGCATATGAACTCAATGCTGAATTTGCATGAACCTGAAAATTTGCATACATTATAAATTTAATTAAGTTGTGCATGATTGACTACATGGATAAAAAACATAAATTCAATTAAATAGTGAAAAAATAAAACAAATTTGAAGTAAATATTACATCTCCAGATGGATAGGGAGAACTCCGCGATGGACTTAGAGAAATATTATGGAACGAGATGGATTTTGAAGAATTGTCCATTCCATATAATATATGATATTTTCTCTCTACATTTGAGAAAAACAATAATAAATTTTGGTGCACAAACCTAAATGTAATTTCGGCGCGTAATGTATAGATAACCGCACCGGTGCGTTTTTGGTATTGTGCATCGGTGTTGTTCTATAACCAAACGCCTCGGTGCGGTTTGATTAAAGGATGCACTGGTAAACGAATAACCGCAAATTAAAAAAGCACAACACCATTTTCTTTACGTGAAAAAAAAGGTGGTAAATTGAAAAAGGGGCAGAAAAATATTTTCAAAAATCTAATTTCATAAAACATTTCTTTAAATACTAAACACTTTTCATTATTTCACTATTTTTGCAAAAAAATTCAGCCAAAGATTTGCAGGATGCTACCTGGAGCAAACAGAGCATGAGAGCACTTTGGAGCAGGGAATACGTTTGAACAGAAGTATTCAGACAATCATAATTCCAAACCTCCGGTGATTGAAACCTTGTACCATAGAATTTCAAACGATGTGAGTAAAGTTTATTGCTTTTTGTACTTTTTTTTTAATGCAGTAAAAGAAAAAATCAAAGGCTATTGTTTTTTTAAAACTTTTTCTATATTTTTTTTTATGAAGTAAAATAACAAAATCAAAGTTTATTGTTTTTTTTTTTTGTAGTTTTTTTTACCTTTTTTGTAGTTTTCAGAAACAAAATAAAAAAAGAAATCCATTTCTAAAAACAAAACCCTAGATTCTTTTTGTTTCTGAATTAGGAATTTTTAATTTAGATTTATAGGGTTTGTATAGTCATAATACATCCAACCCACGGGACGACTTGCATAGTTGGATCCCGATCCATATTGGCCCTTGCGTCAATCTAAAAAAATAGTTTTTTTTCGTCGGTGCGCCCTGTGTAACATAGTGCACCGGTGCCCTCTGTTATACCAGCACACCGCGAAAGTATAGTGATAAAAAATAAAAAAACAAAATATGTTTTTATTAGTGTATCATATGTAACATATGGCACCGGTGCACTATTTCACTATGGCGCACTACAAACGTGTTGTTTTACAAAAAAAACCATTTTAGAAACAAACCCTAATTTTTTTTGTTTCTGTCCTTTCTTCTCCCTCTTTCTGTGATTTCAAAATTAGGGCTTTTCAATTTATATTTATAGGGTTTTTATTGCTAAATATAAGCTTAAGACATCCAACCCACGGGAGGACTTGCATAGTCAGATCCCAATCCATGTCGGCCTTTGCGTAAATTAAAATAAAATAAAATTTGTGAGTGCGCCTGTGTAACTGAGCACACCTGTGCGCTCTATGATCTCAGTGCACCACACAAGTACTAATAAAAAAATTATCTCAATGCACATTTCTAAAATATGCTGCCGATGCGCTATTTCATTATGATGCATCGCGAATGTTCTGTTTCGAAAAAAAAACTTTCAAAAAATACAAACCTTACCTTCTTTTTGTTTCTGCCCTTTCTTCTCCCTCTTTCTGTGATTTTAGAATTAGGGCTTTTCAATTTAGATTTATAGGGTTTGTATTGCTAAATATAGACCTAAGACATCCAATCGACGGGACGATTAACATAGTCAGATCCCAATCCATGTGGGCCCTTCAATGAATTTAAAAAATACAGATTTTTTTATCGGTGAGCCTTGTGTAAATAGCACACCGGTGCTCCGTATTTTCTAAGCGCATTGCATAAGTAATGTGATAAAAAATTAATAAGCAATTTTTTTTTATCGGTGCGCCATATGTAAAATATGGCACTAGTTTATGCTACAAAAATTAACACTCGACGATTTTTATTATTTTATCTTGGTTAACCGGTGCGGTGATTGACATGTAACGCACTAGTGCTCCTTGTTCACATAGAGCACTGTATGGTCTATTATACTATTTTTGCGATGCATTTGGAAGACAGCCACACACCAACATCGATGCGTACACCATGAATGGCGCACCGGTTTCTTGAGATTTTTTTTTTACTTGAAAAGTTGACAATTTATTTATAAATATATTAATGAATGATATGGTATAGCTTTGAGATTGATAAAGAAATTACTGACAAGAGATCAAGTAACAAAAACACTGATAACACATCAAGAAAAGCAAAAAAGGCAAGTTCTTTGTAATTTTTTTATAAAAATATTATTTTTGAACTAAATGTAAGTTTAACTAATAAGTATTGTTTAATGTGTATCATGCAAAGCCACAAAATGATAAAGCTCGATAAGATTATTTCTGATCTAGGACCGGAAGAGTGTAAAAGCTTGATGGAAAAATTACAAAAGGATGAATCAGGTGAATGAAAAAATACTATCGATCCAATATGAGTTTCTTTTTTTAGTTTCCATTAATAATATAATTAAAATTATTAGATAACATGTGTGAAAAAATCTATTAATTCACATCTGTTTAATGTTCTACAAGGACCAAAAACTCAGAAAAGGAATGTGTTCTAAGAAAAGATAAAAAAGAACATGCAAATGAAAATGAATTGCTCCTTAGCTCATCTGGAGTGGTGCTGGAGGTTAACGAAAGGGGGAAATTTTTTTACAAAAGTTTGAGAGATCTAGTGGAATGAATGTATATAAGTTCTTTCCACTTAAAATACAAAAACCAATCCAATGATTCCAAGAACCAAATTTTATCTAAACTACAGGAAGAGTTTCTAAAGAATTGGTCAATGAGACATGTCAGACTTTTAATAGAAAAAACGTACAACAACAAAAAAGAAGGAATGGAAAAGTAATATTCCTTTATATTTTTATCTAGGATTATTTATAAATATCACTTTTGTTATACTTACTTTTCATATATCAATATAAAAATTAAATAGTTTATTTTCATGTTACATTTTTAGGAAGATTAAGAAAATCTCAAAAAATGAACGAGTTGATATTATCAGAAATATGCTAGTAGGAATGTCCAAAAAGGTGTACAAGGAGATGGTCAAAGAAATCGACAAAATTGCATCGCGGGAGGAGCCATCTCAACAACAATGTGCTTCAAATGTAATATGTATTCATTGAAGTTTTCAATCATTAGGTAAAATAAATAAACAATTTAGCATTAAATATTAATTTTCAAGTATTTTCTTGCAGAAAAGAAAAGAAAATGGAACCCATTCAACACATAAAACAGGACGACAAGGAAGAAAATGATTGATATCTAAGTTTGTGAGTAATTGTTACTTCCTTATAACAACTTAACTAGATTTCATTTTTGTATTTTTTAAGTTGTTTTACAAAAATAATCATTGAATGTCTTCAAACAGGTGCTAACATACAAAGAAGAACCATTAGAGGAATTGATTGAAATTGGGTTAAATATGGGTTGTGAGTATATGTTGGCATATCAGAACTTAATTGTGGAATTTGTAAGCATCTATTGATCTTGTTTTACTTAGCTCCGTCTATAATTAATAGAAAAAATAAATCTTTTATATTAAATATATGATTTCTTATGGGGTATAAAACTTGCAGGAAACAAAGTATGGCACTATGCCAACAGATCAAATCTTGAAAGATGGCATGTTACATGGTTTTGAAAGAATGTGTATAGTTTATGAGTCAATTGTTGCATTGGTACGCCATCTCTTTTCGATTTACATTGATGTATATTATTTAATATTGCAATTTTCATTATTCTCACCAATGTATATACACTCATTAAAGTTTATTTTTATGTTTCTAGATGGAAGGTGAAGAAGAAGAAAACAATCAACACCGTGAAAAAAACATTTCTGAAAATAACCCAAGTTATGGAAGTAGCTCTAGTAGTGACAACAGTTCAAGCAAAGAATGATGATCACTATGTTTGGATATAAAATCAAGGTGTTGTATTTTTTGAAAAATGCCTGTGAAATCAGACATTTTCTTTAATGTAATGGACATAGTGTCCCAATTGAAAGATAAAGGGATACCAATAAATATACCATTTTGTATGACAAAGAATGTCTTATTCATATATATATATAATAAAAAATGTTTATATATATATATATATAATAAAAAATGTTTTAATTTATTCTATTGCATTCTCTATTGTCGCTATTGCGTTCTCCATTGTCGTTCTCAAATGCACTAATAAAAATTTAATTCATATGAATATTGTTATAAGATATATATGTGTCTACTTTTGATGAATAATTAATTTTAAAAAACCACAATAATTATGATATGATATAACAAATTAATCCAAACATCACATTCAAGTGCGTTAATAAAAATTTAATTAATATGAATATTGTTATAAGATGTGTTGACTTTTGATGAACAATGAATTTAAAACAATCACAATAATTGCACTATCATAGGTCAATGTTTCTAAAAAATACAAAATGAAAACCAGTGCATGTATTCTTATACCGATGAGCTTGCATTATTTAGCACACCGGTGCGTTTTTATGACCTATGGGCACCGCACAAATACCAAAACTGGTTAAAAATATCGAGGTGTTTATGCGGTACGATGATCCGGTGCGTTTATGTCTACATACGCACCGGTGCCATTTTACGACCTATTAGCACTGCACAAATACAGATACCAATTATAAATCTCGGTGCATTTGTGTGATACGATGCACCGGGGCATTTTTGTGTCTATATGCACCGGTGCATTTGGAATCCCTATAGGCACCGCACGAATAACGATACTAATTATAAATCTTAGTGCATTTGTGTGATACTGCACACCAGAGCGTTTAAGTGTCTATACGCACCGTTGTATTTTTATGACATATTTTCACCACACGAATACCAATACCAATTATACATCTCAGTGAATTTGTGTGAAAGGGCACACCGGTGTGTTTCTACAAGTCTATGCACCGGCGTGTTGATACGACCTATGCGCACTGATAAAATCCCAAGGCCAATTAGAACGGCCCCATGCGTTGTATCACCAACACTATGCCCGGTGTTGTTTTATACCTTATCGGCCCGGTGCATTCTTCTTTGATCGCCCCGTGGCGCCTTCTACAGGTATGCACCGATGCGTTAAAGTCTGATTAGCACACCGAGAAAAGAAAACATCTGTAATAACCTCCGGCCACCCATTTTTTTTTAGTTGTGTTGAATTTTCGTTAAAAGCTCTACAAAAAATTTCATAACCATAAACAGATGTGGTAGCATATGTGTTTTTGACAATTTTGGCCAATTTTATAACACTAAAAACCTCCTTTATAACCTCCGCTAGAGGGTATTTTCCTTGTAGTGGAGTTTTGTGGTTTAGGTGGCCAAGTTTACCATGGTAGGGGTGTGTTACAATTAATTTGTGGTTGTGCATGATATTGAATTTGTGGATTATGATCTTGTGCCATAATTGTTTGGTGAGGTTGTTAAGGTCTTCTAGGAGCAACATAAAAAAGTTTTTATGTTTGAATTGTCGCAACTTCCTCTTGGTAAACAACTTTTAGTCTTGGTATTGAAGGGAATTCCTTTGTAGCATGAGTATCTGCACATATAACACAAATTTCAATACTATCAATACTACATTCTCATAATGCATGCTTATTTCTACATCTAGGACAAAAAATAGATATTGCAACATTTTCAGATCTTTGTTTATTTTGTACTTTTAGCATATCAAGTTGTTCACTAATATTTCAAAGAATATCAGTTTTAAAGTTTTCATGCAAATTACCAATTTCTGCTCGACTTACCATTCTCAATGAAGATTCACTTACTCTTGAAATAATTGGATCTCTTGGACTCTTGCCATATTTTGACTTCCCTCTTGAAATATGCTTTCACAATTCCCAAATCGCTTGAAAAGATAACTAAGACACATCTCCTTTACCCATTAATTTAAGAAGTTCAATCCATTCATCCCTTATATCTTTTAGTAAGAGAATGTATAATGTGTCAAATACTAAATCATGAACTTTAGATCTTTTAATATTATATGTAAATCTCTCTACTAAATATTCAAGGTTTCATCTTCTTTTTAAGTCATTTTGCAAACTTCTTCTCTAAGGTCATGATGTATGCAATAATATTTATATTTTTCTAAGATTATTCTTTTCATGGAATCACATGTAATTATAGAATTATTTCCTAGACCCATGAACCATTTGAGAGCCCCATCCTTCAATGTAGCAAGAAATAATTTCAACTTTTGAGTATCAAGCAAATAATCACAAGATTGGCATAGTACCTCAAACTCAAAGACAATTTTTTCTGGATCCTCAATTCTCATGCGATGGAAGTTAGGACGAATGGATGGAGAGATATTTTTCATATTATTAGTAGTATCAATATCTTGAATAAGAAATCCAAATGGATCCTTCTCTTCAAGAAAACCTCCATGACTCCTCTTCCTCCTCTTCCACTTTGACCCCCTTTACTACCTCCTTATGGTCTACCTCCTCTATGTCAACAAATTCATGATATTTCATCTCTATTATGTATCTATCCTTCTCCTTCTACCATTTTATATTCTCCAGAATTTATATAAGTTTCCTCAACATGTTTGTCTTCCTCTGGTTCCTCTATCAATGGTTCTTTAGAAAAATTTTCTTCTTCCTCTTCTTTTCCTTCCTCACTAGGTACTTCTAACTCTTTTCCAATGAGTTGTTCACCTATTTAAGAGAGGAATATAACTCCTCTAATTGTAGATGTAGGTCCTTATACCACTTATTTTGTATATGAATATGGTAACTACGCCCTCTAAAAAATATACCCCTAGAATCTGGTTCTCTATACATGCATTATAAATAATTTAATTACGGATCTTTAACTATGCATCTGAAGAATGAATGCAACAATTATGAGATGCAATTTGTGATTTCTCTGGTTAGGAAGAACCCACCAATTGTGATGTGCAGTTTCTTACCTCTCATCTTACCACTCCTCCTAAATAGAGTTTTGTAAGTAGGGAGACATCCTAAATTGAAAGTGAACACCTATGCATACTTCCTCAACAATGGTGCCAATTTTTTTGGGTAATTTAATTAATGGTTAAATTACTTAGCATTAAATTATCAATCTAGGTTCATACACTTGTGAAGTACACTTGCACAACATATGCTAGGAAATTAACTCTCAATCAAGAAGGAAATTAAACTATGAAAATGATTGCAAGGATGACATGAATCGTATTCATGAGAAGGTATAAATGAGCACACACACACATGTTCTTTCTCAAGGACTATCTTAAATAAAGAATTAAATTCATAACTTGAAATGTAAAGTAATTCAGAACAAGACTATTCTAATTATATATTATGAAAGCTTTGAAATTCTATTTTATTGAACATAAAAGAAAAACATATTCTATTAGACTTGAAATTAAATCTATTCTATCAAGCTTTGGAAATAAATCTGATCTATTGAACTTGAAAATACTTATAATCCATTGGACTTGAAAGCAAACATAATCTATGAACCTCAAAATAAAATTTAATCTATTAGACCTTTGAAAGTAAATCTAATATACAAGAATCAATTAATCTAGAAAGTAGTAAGACTTTGTTGTAGGAAAATAATGAAACTTTATTCTAAAGAAAGAAGCAAATAACTAAAATTAAAGTGCATAAAGCCTATTGAGATTATTGATGTGTGTATACCAAATTAGAGCCAATCATAACTATCAATAGTTATGATCCATTGGGTATTCATCATATCATCAAATATAGATATTAAACCTTGCTCGCTTGAAATAGGCACGCTCACTTAATATTTTTCTACCTATAGGTGCGCCATAACTGATTTTACTGAGAGTTTGAATTGGATGATGTGTTGGACCTGTGAACTTCCACCTGTGGCTAATAGGTGGATCACCAGCTCGACAATGTTTGGAAGCCTCCCAAATGCTTAAGCTTATTTTTAACACATGAGAATCTATAGAACCTTCGATTCGGTGGTAGAATGATAAAGTAGATATAAAATATGCACAATTCGGTAGCTTATGTCTAATCAAACCAGTTCATAAAGTAAAACATATATATTTGAGATGATAATGAAAATTTACCTTATTAATGTATTTTCATGGCCCAGATGACCCTTAACTCATGAGAGAGGTCTAATGAGATGGGAATAAGTGACAAAATAGGTGAAAAGGAAATACAAAATTATCAAAAAGAAGGAAAATTTGGATGCTCAACAAGGGGTTAAGTTCACATGTGCTACATGGGGTGGGAAAGCGACACCACCCCCCTATTAAATGTTGTGGGAGGTGACAAGGTGGCGAGCACCCCCCAACCTCCATTGCCACTTCAAGTTGATAATGTTGTTACCAATAATTGATTAGAAAAAAATGACTAAACTTGTTGAAATAAAGAAATCATTAGATGTTAAAATCCAAACCTTGGAGAAGAAAACCAACACAAATCCAATTGAAATCTTATTGACCAATAAATCACCAAAAAATATCTATACATGAGGTTCTAAAGATAATATATAAGATACAAAGATGCATTATAATCATCCTAATTATTAAAAATTATGTATTATTTAACAATCTAATAAAAAATAGAATCAACATAAGAAAATAAGTGAAGATCTTATTATTCAAATGTGGAGCCTTATCATTTCCGAATCACAAAATTCATTCCCCATGTAAGTTTCTAGGAAATTGAATTAGGGTGGTTTCACTCATTCCTAGTAACACAATTTTACTCGACACTTCGTAATCATATTGCCTTGTAATATCAACCATCATAGCTTGAAGAATATAGAAATATACGAAGGCATTACAAGTTAAAACAAAGACATAAATGATTCCATAAAATACTTTGAGGACAAAACATCTTAATGGGGTAGGAAATAAAATGAACATAATATTCCAAATAAATAATATAAAAATAAAATATTATGAAAATAAATTGACACGTCTTAATGAAAAGACATGACTTAATTGACGAACATGACTTATCAACTATTGTGACTAGTCAATGTTATAGGTACATTGTATTGCATAATCACCATCTCTCTTTTATTATTAATATATTTATTTTTTATTCGATAAGGAATTTGTACTATTTTACTTCGTTGGATATTATTCACTAAATGAACTTTTTTCATTTCATACACTCTTTTTTATTTATCTCAATTAAGTGAATTTCTTTATTATTTGAATAAGGGCACCTATAAACATTTCACTCTACATGTGGTTGTTCGCTTTATTTGATTCTTCTTTAATGAAGATATGGTATGAAAATAATTCTCTTGTGGTGTATATTAAGTGTTGTTTGATGATTGGATTAAATATTTGATGAAGATATCAATGTAGGTCTACTATCTTTTGATTATTTCGACATAGTATTATATTTAGTGTGGAATTTGATGGTTTGGATTTCGTGTGGGCAATTTTTTCTCTATCTCACATTCCTAATCTTTTAGAGTTTCCATTACTATTCATGGAAATTTTAGGTTTTAAACTAGAGTTTCAACACTCCTTTTTCAATAGCAAGTGTTCTTTTGTGTTATAGGAAAAAAATCACATAGCAAGAAAATTAAAATCAATATGGAAATAAAACATAGAATGAAATAATATGAATGAAACATAAATATATATGGTTCACTCAATTTGTTCTATATCGACAAAAAAATTCAAGTCTTTTCTTTTATTCTATCTAGAAAAATGAAGTGATACAAACTACAACATATCCACTATAACCTCTCTCTCTCTCTCTCTCTCTCTCTCAATATTCTCTCTCTTAATTGCAACGATCTCTCAATAATATATAACAACAATAAAATTCCTTCATAAAAAGAATTTTTCCTTCTAGGGAAAAAACCTAATATAAAATCTATTGTTAGATTCGTGACGTAATCATGAATAGTTCACATTTACTATGAAATTACAATTTTTTATAATAGTTTTTTCCAAAAAAATCTCTTAAGGGGTGTGTTTCCCCTAGACTTAGGAAAATTAATAAACTAGATAATTAATTCTAATTAACGCAATTTTCCTTAGAAACGAAATTAATCCATCTATGTATCTAGCCTCATGGACACCACCTAAGACTAGAACACTCATCTGAGTTACATCAAACTAACACTCCCTCTTAGCGAGGAAAGTGTTCTACATAAATTTCACAGTTTATTTTAAGAAGATGAATCTTGCATTCCCCAAATCCTTTGTCAATATATCTGCTACCTATAAATCTGTGGGTATATATTGTAGTTGAAAAATCTTGTGTTGTGCACAATCCTTGATAAAGTGGTACCTAATGTATATATGCTTAGACCTGTTGTGAAACATTGGATTCTTAGACAACCTGATGCAACTCTGATTATCGCACTGTATCACTATCATCTCTACCCTCTGACCAAACAAGGTTACTATCATCTTTTAAAGCCATATGGCCTCACATGTATCCATACTCGTTGCAATGTACACTACTTGTGCAAAACTCAGTTCCATAGACTTCTGCTTCCTAATATAACAAGAAACAAATCTTGATCCCATGCTGAAAAAACACCTCGAAGTGATTTTTTGATCCACTAGATTACCTGTCCATTTTTCATCAGTATATCCCACCAATCCAATTCCATAGTCTACAGTATCATGCAAATACCTTAGCACATGTATTTTCTTTGTATAATGCACTCTCTTTGGTTCAACCATGAAATAACTAAGAGAGTTTACTACATAGGATATATCTGGCCTATTGTTGACAAGATACATGAGATATTCAATCAACTGCATGTATAAGGTGGGGTTTACATCTTTCTCCCTAGATGCGTCTACCTCCCTCTAATTCATCATCATGGTTGTAGACATGGATCTACAATCCTCCATCCGGAACCTCCTCAAGATCTCGATGCAATATTTCCCTTTCCCATGAAAAATTTCCCCATCTATCTATCACACCTCCATGCCTATAAAGTAGTGCATAATCCCAAAATCCTTCATATTGAACTATGTTGCAAGTTTCCTCTTGCACTCCTCTATGATCCATAGTGAACATGTCATAAACAAATCATCCATATATAAGACAATAATGAGAACCTCACCCCCAACCACCAAGTAGTAGCGGTGCACATTCACCTCACTCTTCATAAATTCCATTTCTTGCAATTATTTGTCGATGTGTTCATACCACGCCCTGGGAACCTACTTAAGCCTATAAAAAGGTCTCTTCAACCTGCACACGTGGGTCTCTTTGCTATGTGCTACAAATCCCTTTGGTTGCTCAATGTATACCTCATTTTTCAACTCACCATTAAGGAATGTCGTCTTGACATCCATCTAATGGATCTTCCATCCCATATGTGTTTCTAGTGAGATCACAACTCGTATATAAGATTACCCAGCCACAAGAGTGGATGTCTCCTCATAGTTTATTCCTATAGAAATTTGAATAACTGATATGTTATCCACCGAGATTCTCCTGATCACACACTATTTTAACTTCATGCACAATACAGAATCTCTTCTACCATTTATCATTAATTGTGGAAATAAAAACAATTGCATGCACACATTAAAACCATAAAAAATCACACATATGAACACAGTATTTTATGGGAAAGATTAAAGCTGAAAACCCCCAAATATCTGTATATTATATGTCATAGAGATCATGTAACAATCATCATACAAAGCTCCTCACAAGCTCTCAGTACAATCTCCAATTGCTACACATTAATCAGGCCCTGATCTTGCAAATCCATGCACTGATCTTTGCCAGCCTTTAGCCTGCCTCTACTACGCAATCACTGCTGAAGAATGGCTCATAAATAACTTCGAACCACCTGGCTTGTACTGCGCAATCCTCATTGGCATCTCCAATCACTGGTTGTTGCAAATCATGCAACAGTATAATCACAACTGATAGTCACACTGCTCTTTCACCTATCTCTTCACTGGTCTCCACTGAAACTATCCATGCACTAAAGTTAATTGATGTATTCTTTAGTTGATTAATGATTTTATAATTAGTGAATTAATTAATAATTAATTCACACCACTCTTCACTACTGTATTAATCAGTTAGACTAAATACAACTAGTTCAACTATGTTTAGATTAGTTAAACTGAACACAACTCCATTAACTCCTCAATCAACTCCACCAAACTCTCTCACATGAGTTCTAACTGAAGTCTCCATGCAATAGCTCCACTTAACCCCTAGGAATAGCGTAATTCCTTCTGTCAGCTCCTGTGCCACATATGTGCACTTAACTGAAGTGCTCCAAGAGAATAAGATAATGTTTATAGTCCAAATATTATTAAGAGCTAAGAATATTCGACATATCTATTTTTAGACTGGCAATCTAAAAATAGATTCCACCCAATATGTCTAAAAATAGAAGTCCATCTATTTTTCCAACTTGACCAACCATCCACAAATAGCATCCTGCAACTAGAATATGATCCATATGTCTAAAAATAGACTTTGCGCCAAAAATAGCCTGCGGGCCCACTTAGTGAAGGCGACTTCTTTCCACTAAGCTCATCATCTTGTTGCAATCTCAACAATTTCATCCTTTTTAGAGAACCCCTTGGCCACAAACCTCTCCTTGTATTTCTTGATGTTTTCATCTGCACCATGCTTGATATTAAATATCCAGTGTGATCAAACCATTTTCGTGTATGTCGTTATAGTAATAACCTCCCACACATCATTCTACATGATTAGGGTATAATTAACCATCGCATCCCACCACACCTGTTGTTGTGTGCCCCCTAATAGCCGAAACACTTTCTATCAACTAACTAACTGACCAATGACATGTATCCAATGTACCTCTTTGGTTTTCTCCGCTGCCTACTACCCATCCTAAGAGCTCCCACAAACTCCCAATCATCCCTAAGTGTCTATTGAACCTCTTTTTTCCTCTTACCAATTATAGATAATGGAATACCCACCTCTATTCCCTCTTGATGCATCTCCTTTATCTACTGCTTCTTCTTTTCCATACTCTATGAAGTTTCAAGAATGTATGCATATAAACCTGTGCTCGTACTAGTAGCTATACCCATATTATGTTGCCCCTGATCCTACTACTCACTCCTTGGAGCTTTTGTTGGCTGCTCAATATGATCATAAAATGTTAACAAATATTTGGACCTCCTATAAACATTGTCCTCTATGTTGAAATTTGCAACAAGAAATAGTAAAATTGGCAACCAGAAAGGAGAAAAATTACACACACATTGGTGACGAAATTTAGTGAGGAATTTCAGTTACACACTAGTGAGGAATGTGGGTATCTAATTTATTTTTCCCTTAAATAAATTATACAATAAATTGTAATTTCATAACATAAAAACTTGTATCAGTTAACTAAGTCATGATGACTGAGTTAGCTCAAGAAATTCGAGTTGAGGGTCTAATATGAGGCATGTAGAGTGATCCTAATATTTTAGGGGTCCAGTTGCAGTTAATGCACTAGTGGGGTGCATGTGTAATCAGTTAACTCAAATTAATTGAGTTAAAATCAGGTTAAATACTTCTAACTGAGTGATGAGCTAGTGAGAGGTCTAGTGAATTAAATTAGATTTAATTAACAAGTAGTGATCAATTAGATAACTCATGATTCACTATTAATAGTTGCATGCATCTCAATTCTGATGAATACCCAGTTGAGACAGAGGTTAAAGGGAAGATAAATATTAGTTTTATTATTAGAAAATTTACCGGGTGCAATTATAAAGTCACAAGAAGGCCATGATGGATTGCACAATCAAGGAAGACTAATTTTCCTATTTAATAGGGGCCTAATTCTTTAGGGATTGCATGAGAAAGGTTGGGATAAGCAAGGGATAAGAATTCGCTAAGTGTTGGTCAATTTTTCCTAAGAATTGATCGTCAGTTTTGAGCAGGACCAGGGTGAGACGGTCGGTAGAGTGCATGATTTTACCAGTGTGAGAAAACATTGTATTGTTTCATGATTCTTTGACTATGTACAATATATGATGGAGAGGTTTTGAGCAGGTGCTTTCCCCTAGAACATTTTGTTTTGTGTGATTGATAATTTATTTATCTTACTTGCATGTGATTGAGCGATCATGTTTTATATTCTGAAAATATAGTAGAAGGATTTACATTACATGATTGTATTGAATCCACTGTGTAATATCCCAAAACGAGACTGCTCAGCAATGCATGCTAAAATAATGCATTTTTCAGAAATGTGTGCAATGAAAGTTAAATGAAACTCAAGGATACCTTAGATATGATATTATAATGACTAGATCTGAAAGGAAATCAGAAAAAAATCACTATTGCATAGTTAAACAAGCCTCCCATGCCAAAACTAGCTCAAAATCATGTAAAAATAGGGACTGCAACCATGTATGAAAGCTAGAATACCATGACAGCGTTATTTTATTAACTATGCAATAATAGTAGGTTGTACATCATATCTAGAGAAAGTATGTGGAAAAAAATTTAGATCTACAACAGATCCATGCATTATACAAGCTCTTTTATCAATCTCCCTTGGGGTTTTCAGCAATATACCATGTACAAAATGTAGATCTAACTTTTAAGACTGCAGATCTATGGAAATATTAAGATATGGAAAGTGGATCTGATCTGATATAACAAGAAAAGGATCACCTCCAACAGATCTCCAAAGTGAAGGGCAGATCCCCAACACTCAGCAAATCATCTCTCCAAATGGTGCATTGAATCACCCTGCAGCAGCTCCTTCAGAAATAACACAGATCTGGACTCTCTCTGTGCTGTAGGGGATAAAATGATGTTGGCCTACAGCCAAGATATGAAAATATAGCTCACAACCTTCAATATTGTCCTCCCAATGGATTAGAAGACTTCTCCACTGAAAATAATTATTGAGATGGCCTAGATCTAAAGATCTAGCCTCCACTTTCTGCAGCTTTCTGAAATAGTGAAACCCTCAACAGGATCTGTGTTGTCAAAGGAAGATGAAGCGTGGCCTCATTCCAGATAGTGGACAATATGGTGCAAGGCTCCTCCAAGAGCTACTCAATGGAAGAGAAGGAATTCCTAAATAGGAAGACCTTGTGCTAAACAACAATCTATCTCAGCTAAACAACTAGAGAAAGAAAATATGTCTAAAAATACCATATAATCATAAGCTAACCCCCTATGGCTTCCATCCTCCTCCTTATAAAGAATGTGAGCCTTCTCACCTTTGATCCCACTCATTAGGGTTTCCATCTTCATGCAATGAATCTCCCTCCAAAACTACGCTGATGGATTTGGTTAATCTTGACTAGATCTCCATGCAAAGCCTTCTTCCACACTCAATGTGGTTTTATTCTATCTATCTAAATAGATCTATATTCCCACTGAGTTATATTCATTAATTTTTCACATCCTCCCTCTTAGCTTTGTTGACTTGGTCAAACTTGACTTTGTCTACATGCATTAAGCCTTGTTCACACATGAAAGTGTTTTTATCCAGTTGTGAATATGATCCTTTCCCCATTAAGAGGGTTTTTATTTCTTCTAGAAATATTTATGGGTCTCCCTACCCATTTATTCATCTAACTATGTGTTTGGAGCAAAATTAATATTCCTAATAGTTGCATGCTAATGTAGGAATATTACAGTCATCCCCTCCCAAATTTTGCTCATCCTCAAGAAACTGCAGGGATAAAATTGAAGAGCCTCCCCTCTTCCCCTTGTAGCATCCCCAAGTGATAAGTTCCCCTAAATAACAAGATGCTTTATCAACAATGTGTCCTCAAGTTGTTCCTCCCATGTGTAAAAGTATGCCTTTGGCGAAAATTCCAAATGGCTTTCAATATGAAAAAGTGGGACATACATGGAAACAACAATATTTGGTTTAGAGGCCTTCTTGAGGCATGGAATCAGAAATATATTTTGAATCATAATCCTCATGTGTAGCCTCCATTCCCAAGCTATCATCCACAAAAAGTGAGTCACCCTCCAACATGGCAACGCATGAAACATCTCCTCCACGTTAGGCTCCTGAAAAGAAGGTGGGTTGCATGGCTAAATGTGTGGGACTAAAATGTCCATCCCACACTGCTTCTCTCTGCACTTATGATATGTATGGGGCTGCTGCTGATCTTGGGATGAAATATCATGGTCTCCAAGAATGACCCAAGTTACCCCATCAATCAAAACATCCATGAGGTGCCTCTCCCAAGAACTCAAGTTATCCAAATGGCTCCTCCCACATGAAGACAAGAGGTGTAGTGTAGCAATCATGGTTTGCCCATTGTTTCCCCTGAAACATGTAACATATAAAGTATGGAGAGTCATACTCCCAATGGGCACCTCCAACTCTTGTGCCATCCTCCCAACAAAGCTTCCCATAAATATAATAACATCATCAATATATGGAAGCATAAACAAATAAAAGCAAGTTGCCATATGACAACCAGGAGGTGGATCATAGTTCCATAGATGGAACCAGCGCAATGCATCTCTTTCCTGCCTCAATACAAAGTATAACAAGTGTCTTTTCATCCACTTGTTTTCTGCCACAATCATCCTACAAGATGGAATCATGAAAGTACAACTTGGTGCCCATGGTGCACACCAAAATTCATGTGGCATCCCCAACAATCCACACTTAGAATGGCCAACATCAACGCTACAAATGGCCTTAAGTACATCAAAAAACAATATGCAATAAGGAAAGACCATCCTTGGTACAATATTCTGATGATAAAAAATAAAGGAGTGCAAGTTATAAAACATAAATATACATCCTCTATCATGTACTTAGGTCATTGAGCTGAAATGGCTCAATTGAAAGTTGTCCCTTCCTCCAAATGAGTAGGGAAGTGGTTGTGCCAACCTCTCCATCATCTTCCAGGCTATGCATCTCCTCATATGCTAATATACATCATGTTGGATTCCCTCCCAAGTGAACTCCTCCAGCAAGGAATGGTATGCATCACGGTGCATGGAAAGAAAGCCCACAAGTGCTGCATGTAGATCTCTCCTCTTATGCTTGAAAATCCAAGTCAAGAGTATCATATCATGGTAATAGATGTGCCCATCAAGTGCATCATATATGAAGTGATCTTGGGAACACTTCATCAAGCAACCCAAGCTCCCAAGTGACAACATTGTTGGCATATGTAAATAGGCTCCTGCCAACTCATAGCTTCCTCCTTTGACAACCCTCATGTCAAAGACTCCATCAAACATAATGCTACTATATGTGAGAGATCCTCTCCAAGGTGGAAGCACCTCCTCATTTTCCAAGGTTAAAGAGTAGCCCCTTTGCACCATGATAGTGCCATCTCCTACTCTTGCAACATCATGCAAAGTATGGGATAAGATCATCCCATACTCTCTCAATAACAACCAAAGAAACAATATCTCTAGTTTCCTCCCCACACCAACATCATAAAAATCATGGAGCAATGTCATCATAGTTGATATGAAATATATCACATCATCCCAATACATCAAAAATCCTTGCTGCCATGTGATGTAAGTGCCATGCCAAGATCCATCCATCCACTTACCCTGTGAAATAGAATGTGTCATGGGATGACCAAACTCTTTCAAGAGTAACCAATGCAATTTTGCATCCTGCTGTCCAGTGTCATAAATTTGCACGCGGTTTCTCAACCTCTTTCTCATCAACATCACCCATCCAACCCATGTTGAGTGTCTATCATCATGTATATAAGTGGCATTCCTCCAATGGAGAATACCATCCTCCCATCATGATTTGTCAGGCTCATGATGTGTAGGGCTCATCAAGAAGTATCCAACACAAACATGAGAGATGTTATCCATCCTAAGATGTCATCCATCATCTATCTGCTCCCCCTTTGTTATACATATGGGAAGGTCATTGGAATGTTCCAACAATGGTTGGGCCCCCAACTCATCACTATTGTTAAATGACAGCGCTGGTGATCTCCATGATGGTGCAGTTGTTGCCTCAAGATCAGATCCAATGCTGAACACATAGTTTTACAATGTATTGTTCAAGACAATACTCATCCCATCCTCCAAGAAACTACATTCCAACCTCAAGGGTTGTGTGCAGCTTATCAATGATACATTAGGATGACCATTTGTATCCTCCTTTAATGAATCAAGGCTGCTTAGCCCAGTTAAAGTTTGCTGCTCCAAATCTGTTGTGTAACCAACTCCAAAAATAGAAGAAAAGAGATATCAATGCCTTAGAAATAAGCCACTTTGAGGGGGAAACCTCCAATACATTACATAAATGAAAAATTCTTGGATGATACAATTTACAAAACCTCCTTTCTATATATAGGAGTCCATGTGGCCATAATTTAATCCTAGTGGGCCACAATGTAATCCTAGATGACCTAACAATAATAATTTAAGGGCACAATAATAACAAAATGGGGGTTACAAGGGTACAATAATAACAATAAGGGGGTTACACTAATAGCAATAAGGGACTATACTAGTAATATAGGGACCTAACATGCCCCTCTCCTTCAAAAAAGTGTTTTCCTCAACGCTTGAGTAGCTATGGGTGCTTCTGTATAAAATTCTCATCCTCCCATGTAGAATCTTCAGTGGGTAAGTTCTTCCACTTGATGAGATGCTCTGAAATTCATCGATTCTGTAGCTATTGAGTTCTTGTTTCCGTGACCGCTTCAGGTTCCAATATGATTTTTCCTTCCTCATCAAGTTCTGGCAATATTGTTTGAACTGGAAGATATTCACCTATAACCTTCTTTAAGCATGAAACATGGAAAACTGGATGCACTCGCGAAGAAGCAGGAAGCTCCAATTTGTATGCCATAGTACCAATCTTTTGCAACACCTTGTAAGGACCATAGTACTTTGGCGGTAATTTATTATCCTTCTTAGCTTGCTTGAGGGACATTTGTTTGTATGGTTGTAGCCGTAAAAATACCCAATCTCCTACATCAAAACTTCTCTCGCTACGATGTTGATCTACCTGTTGTTTCATTCGATTTGTGCCAAATTCAGGTTATCCTTTAAGAGTTGGAGAACTTCTTGCTGATGCTCGATGTGATCTTCCACTGCTTGAACCTTCGAATTTTCCCTTAAAGATGATGTGATGGATGGTGGATGATATCCATAAAGTGCCATAAATGGGGTCATTTTTGCTGCAGTATGGAAGGAAGTGTTATTCCACCATTCAGCGAGAGGTAACCACTTGACCCATTGTGTTTGTTTATCAGATACAAAACAACGAAGATATCCTTCCAAACATTTATTTACTATCTCAATTTGACCATCATATTGAGGATGATAAGATGAGCTATGAGCTAATTGAGTACCCAAACAAGAAAATAACTCCGTCCAAAAATTTCCAGTAAAAATGGGATCTCTGTCGCTCACAATAACCCTTGGGCTTCCATGTAGCTTTTGAATTCCGTCCATAAATGTAGTAGCAACTGTACTTGCTTTAAATGGATGAGATAAAGCACAAAAGTGTGCATACTTGGTAAGTCTATCAACTACCACCATGATGACACTCTTTCCTTCGGACTTAGGTAAACCTGTGATAAAATCCATTGAAATCTCCTCCCAACGTTGACTTGGAATGGATAAAGGTTGTAGAAGTCCCCGGGTCTTAATTGTCTCCACTTTATTCTGCTGGCAAACCAAACATTCCGCCACAAACTTTTGAATATCAGATTTAAGGCCATCCCAAAAAAATTCTTTCTTCACCCTGTGGTAAGTTTTTAAAAATCCTGAGTGTCCTCCTAAAGGAGAAGTGTGCAATTCCAGAAGAATTTTTTGTTTTATTTGGGAATTATTACAAAGATATAAGCGATCTTTGTACCATAAGGAATCATTTTTCCAACTAAATGTATCAGATGTACTAGGATCTTGCTGCAACTTTTGAATTAGTGTCCATACATCTTTGTCCTTCTTCCATTCATCTCTTGCTTCAGTTATCCAATCTGGTTGGATAATAGAAATGGCACAAAGCAATGCTTCCACCTCTTCATTCTTTCTTGAGAGTGCATCTGCAACAACATTAAGCTTTTCTTTTTTGTAGATTATTTCAAATTCATAACCCAACATCTTTGTGACCCATTTTTGCTGCTCTTCTGAAGATAGTCTTTGTTCCAAAAAGTGTTTAAGACTATCATGATCAGCTTTTACCTTGAAGTGTCTTCCCATTAGGTAAGTTCTCCATTTCTTTAGTGCATGCAGTATTGCTAACATTTCCTTCTCATAAATAGGTTTCTGTAAATAATTTCCTTTGATTGGACGACTTTCAAAACCAATGGGTCTTCCTTCCTGCATTAAAACAACACCAATTCCATTTCCTGAGGCATCAAATTACACAATAAAGGTTTTTGTGAAGTCTGGCGTAGCTAAGACCGGTGCTAGGCACATTGCCTCTTTAATATGTTCAAAGGCCTTAGTTGCTTCAGGAGTCCATGAAAATGCATCTTTCTTCAATAATGTTGTTAGAGGTGTTTCTATTCTCCCATAATTCTTAACAAACTTGCGATAATACCCTGTTAACCCGAGAAATCCTCGCAACTGCTTTATGGTTGTGGGGACTTTCCATTCCTTAATGGCTTTAATTTTGTTAGGATCTACTTTAACACCCTCGTGAGATACAATATGACCCCGATATTCCACCTCTTGTACTCAAAAGAAACATTTAGATGTTTTTGCATATAACTGTTTCTCCTGCAATAGTTTGAGCACCATGTCAACATGTTCAACATGATCCTTCCAAGACCTACTATAGATTAGTATATCATCAAAAAATACCAGCACAAATTTTCTAAGGAAGGGTTTGAAAATGGAATTAATCAACCCTTGAAATGTAGAAGGTGCATTGGCAAGGCCAAAAGGCATGACCAAAAATTCATAATGACCCTCATGAGTTCAAAATGTTGTTTTTGGAATATCTTCAATCTTCATTCTAATTTGATGATATCCTGAACGAAGATCCAACTTGGTAAAATAAATTGGTCCATGTAATTCATCCAATAATTCATCAATCACAGGAATGGGAAATTTATCTTTAATGGTGAGCTTATTGAGCTCCCTATAATCTGGACACATTCGCCATGATACATCCTTCTTGTGTACGAATACTACAGGAGCAGAGAAAGAACTTTGACTAGGTTGAATTATACCTGCCTCTAACATTTCTGCAATCATACGTTCAATTTCGCTCTTTTGGACGTAAGGATATCTATAAGGCCTGATGTTTGGAGGAACATTTCCTAGAATAAAATGAATAGCATGATCATGATTATGAATAGGTGGGAGTCCTTTGGGAGTTTCAAACACCTTGGAATGATTGTCCAAGACTTGTTGGAGATCTGCAGAAATAGATGATTTTGATGTTGGAACTTCTAGTGAACATAATTGTGCAATTACACCTCGTTGTTCTTTCTTTAGAAGCTTTGTCAGACATTAGAACTTATTATCTTTCCCAGATTCCCTGCAATACCCCGTAATTCGACTTCCTTTCCTTCTGAAAAACATTTCAAGAAAAGTTCTTGAAAATTAAAAGCTACCATCCCCAAAGATTGTAACCATTATACTCCTAGTACAACATCAGCACCTCCCACAGGAATAGAAAGCATTGGACTAGTCAATACATATTCCCCCATGGTTAGCTTGATATTATGGCATTTTCCAGAGAAATTTATAGTTCCTCCATTTGCAACCATCATTTGACATTCTGGTGTTGGGTATAGGAAACAATTTAATTCCTTGGCTACCTTACAATGAATAAAATTATGGGTGCTACCTGAATCAATCAACACTATTACCTTTTTCTTCTTGATTTGTCCTTGTATCTTGAGAGTTTGAGGAGTGGTAATTCCCGCCAGTGCATTACACGATATGGTCGGATTCATTTCTTCCTCTTCTAGGGTTGGTTCCTGGTGTATATCCTCTTCTTGTTCATTTTCTTCTTCCTCTTCACAATCTATGTAAAATAATTTCTTCTCAGCACACTTATGACCTTTAGTGTATTTGCTATCACAACTGTAGCAAAGCCCTTTTGCTCTTTTTTCTTCCAATTGTTGTGGTGTCAACCTTGTAGGTTGTGGAAATATAGGCATAGCCACACTTCCTTCTTTATAGAATTGAGTGGTAGGCTTCCTTGTCGCCATAATTTTACATTGAACTTTTCTTGCCAACCTGAATGCCTTCTCCAATGAATCAAGTTCCAGAACATGAACTTCATGTTGGATGTTATCCTTTAAAGTGCCTAGGAAGAGATCAATCCTGTGTTCCTCTGTAAGATCAGTTACCCTTATATTCAATTTTTTGGAAGTCCTCAATGTGCTGCCCCACTAAACCCTTTTGTTTGAGATTTATCAATTGGCTAAAGAAGGTGTTGCTCTTTGTATCCTCATAATGTGCTATCATTTCCTCCGTAAAAATTGACCAAGTGACAATTTTTTTATGAGAGCAAAGCCATCGATACCATACAAATGTATTTTGTTCTAAATGTAAAGTTGCAATGCGTACCTTTTGTGTGTTTTGCACGTTATGGAGATCAAAATATTGCTCCATCTGTAGTATCCATGTTACAGGGTCCTTTCCATCAAACTTCCTCATCTCCATTTTCGGAATATGGTGGTTCTTCCTACCAACATTAGAGTTTATGAAATCACGATTAACATTTGTTTTGTTCTCATCATGAGTTTCTTCTACTATCTTTTCACCATTATGAAAAATTTCTTGTATCAACTTTGTCAAACCTTCCATGTCTGCTTTTAGATCCTTCTTCATGTTTTCCATGTTGTCTTTCATGTCATCCATCTTAGCTTCCATGCCAGCTTCCATGACATCATCTTAGCTTCCATGCCATCCATCTTAGCTTCCATGCCTTTCTTCAAAACTTCCATTTCATTTTTTGTTGCCCTTTGCGAGAGCGAAATTTGGTGCACTTTCTCTTGTAATTTTGATAGATCATGTTGCAATTCTTCATCTTCATGAGTCATAGTAGAGCCTTCTGAAGGCTTAATTGGTGTTGAATTATTTTTACGGGGCATATTTTAGAATCCAATACTGATATCTATTCTACAATATTCCCTTGGAATCATTTCAAATTGATTCTTCAAACAAGACTTATGCAATTCGGAAAAAAATAAATACACACATTTTTCTTGCTTTTGAGGAGGTTGATATTGAAATTGGATTATCTATGTGATTGTAGCACTTAAATATTTGAATTTTGGTATCGACGTAGCCCTTTGAGTTCTCTTTCAAATGCCATAGGTCTTACTTGATTTGTATTCTCCAAGACAAAGTTGAGTTCAATCTCCCACAATGACCTAATTATGGACTGGTTCAGTAGAGTGAACTTGTACGACTTTCCACGTGTCACTGTTTCATCCTTCGGCTATAAAATTGATAGCCAAAGGACTTAAGTCTGTGTACTTGCGACCACTTTTTACGGCACTCCAATCCGATGCTCAGAGAGAGAGTTATGGATATTTTCCCACGATCACCTCTTTGAGATGAAATTCGGGAGCCTGAAAAAGAACTACATTCCACAGATCATATTTCCGAAAATGTTGTGAACCAAGGTATGAAATTTTTTGATGAGTTTCCTCAAGATTTTGGCTTCTCACCCTAAAAATTTTAGATTCTGAACCTTCGTAGAAAAAAAGTTATAGCACAAATACCATGATGACTTGTTTAGGAGCTTGAAAAAAGACCTAACTTCCACAGATCATATCTCCAAAACTATTGCGAACCTAAAAAATTCACCTTTTGAAACTTCATATAAAAAAATTTATAGTGAAAATTCCATGATGACCTGTTTGGAGCAGCGAAACCCTAGAATCCAAAGCTTTGATACCAAATGTTGTGTAACCAGCTCCAAAAATAGAAGAAAAGAGATATCAATGCCTTAGAAATAAGCCACTTTGAGGGGGCAACCTCCAATACATTACATAAATGAACAATTCTTGGATGATATAATTTACAAAACCTCCTTTCTATATATAGGAGTCCATGTGGCCATAATGTAATCCTAGTGGGCCACAATGTAATCCTAGCCGACCTAACAATAATAATTTAAGGGCACAATAATAAAAAAATGGGGGTTACAAGGGTACAATAATAACAATAAGGGGGTTACACTAATAGCAATAAGGGACTATACTAGTAATATAGGGACCTAACAAAATCAGCAATATATTTTGACCCTTGGTCATGCAATGGTACATTCCCATCATCCTCTGCATATTGTATTGAAATAACATGAAATGAAAACATGTGCATACCTTGGTACAACTTGGGAACATCTTGTACTGCTACAAGGGTTCCTCCTTTCGGTGTGATGGCTTCTCCAACTATTGATGATGATGGCTGCTCTTCTATAACTTCATCAGCACTGGTACAAGTCTATTATTCTTCATGCATCTGCAGAATAGTGCATGGGACTCTATATATCAAGAGATCAAGATCATCTTGCAAAGGTGCAAGTGGCCTTCCTCCTGAAACAAGTGCTCCTACAGTAAGGTGGTGAAGGCTTCTTCCCTTCTGATTTCTTCTTGTCAAACTTCTTGATCAACCTTTGAGTGAAATATTCATATGCAATCACTTTTGCATGACTCAAATGGCTAAACCACCAATTTTGTGCTTCACCTTGAAGGTGCAACACTACAATCTCAACAAATTCTTTCTCCACTACTGGATGTAGAAGGAAAAAGGCATCCAAATTCCTTCCCCAAGAGTTTTTTGTGCATGAGGATGACCCGTCAATGGTAGAAAATAGAGATCTATTACCCTTCATTCTTCCATTGCTGCAAGGTCTCCTTTCTTCTTTGAGCTAAATAAACTCTGGAAGAGTCAGATTCTTCTTGATAACTCTAGGTTGAGACTTATATTCTACAAGATCTTCACTTAGAATCCCATGATCTAAGTATTCTTCACCTCTATGCCTCTTATCATTCAAAGGAAAGGCCCTAGTTTGTTTCTTTGGAGCTTCATGCAATACCAAATCCTCTTTTTGCTGATAGGAAGTACTTGGACCTTCCTCATCTTGAAACCCTGACTTGGCTTCACTTCTTCTTTGCTTGACCTCCTTGGTGAGGTCCTTATTAGATCTGAAAAGAGATGAGAGAAGACTCATTCTTTCCATCATTCTGATCTTTGTCTTGAAACTCATAGGGTGAGCCAAAGATCATGCTTTGATACCACTATAATATCCCAAAATGGGACTGCTCAACAATGCATGCTAAAATAACGCATTTTTTAGAAATGTGTGCAATGAAATTTAAATGCAACTCATGGATCCCTTAGATATGATATTATAATGACTATATCTTAAATGAAATCAGAAAAAAAAATCACTATTGCATAGTTAAATAGGCCTCCCATGCCAAAACTAGCTCAAAATCATGTAAAAATAGGGACTGCAACCATGTATGAAAGTTGGAATACCATGACAGTGTTATTTTATTACCTATGAAATAGTAGTAGGTTGTACATCAGATCTAGATAAATTATGTGGACAAAAATTTAGATCTACAACATATCCATGCACTATACAAGCTCTTTTATCAATCCCCCTTGGGGTTTTCAACAATACACCATGTACAAAATGTAGATATGAGTTTTAATACTGTAGATCTATGGAAATATTCAGATTTGGAAAGTGGATCTGATCTGATATAACAAGAAAAGGATCACCTCCAACAGATCTCCAAAGTGAAGGGTAGATCCCCAACACTCAACAAATCATCTCTCCAAATGGTGCACTGAATCACCCTGCAGCAACTCCTTCAGAAATAACATGGATATAGACTCTCTCTACGTTTTAGGGGATAAAAAGATGTTGGTTTGCAGCCAATATATGAAAATATAGCTCACAACCTTCAATATTGTCCTCCCAATGGATTATAAGACTTCTCCATTGAAAATAAGTATTGGGATGGACTAGATTTGAAGATCTAGCCTCCACTTGCTGCAGCTTTCTGAAACAGTGAAACCCTCAATAGGATCTGCGCTGTCAAAGGAAGATGAAGCTTGGCCTTAAGCTAGATAGTGGACAATATGGTGCAAGGCAAATGAAAAGGTAGGGGTCAATCGAAATTAGGGAGAAATTAAGGGTTCCCTAGTCTAGATATCAGCAAAAAACATTAAAATGAAAACCAGTCAATAACAGAGTGCTTTTAACAAATTATGATATAACATTTCTTGATTTCACATTAAAATTTAGAATACATTTATGAATGGATGAGAAACATAAGAAAATAGACAGATAATAGTAGAAAGTACTTCACTTTAGTGGCCCAACACATGAATCCAATAATATGATGCTTTATTCCTTGAAATAAAGTCTTCTAACTTGAGCTTGATTACAAAAACCCTTAGGTTAAGAATGTTCCAGCTATATAAATATTCAGCAATTTAATCCACACTAATACTTCAAGTAATGAAGTATTTATACAAAAATTAATACAAAATATCTTAGAACAATCATAGGAATTTTCTATGGAAAATAAAATATCTATTACAAAAAGATAGTGACAGCTGCATAACAAACTTGCAAGATGTATAATTTATTAAAATAAAATATATTTTCTATTGGTTTTGGGCTGCAACTGGCTGTTGTGTTGTCTTTAACACTGAAAAGTGGCCTTTAATCTATTTTAAAGCTTTATCTCTCACCTGATACTCTTTAAATGATGCACTTTACCCCTAATACTCTTTAACATGTTGTTTTAAGTGTGTTTCTATTTAAAAATTTATTTTTAATGTGTAAAACAAAAACTCTATTTTTTCATCCTCTTTTACTGCAAACTATATTTTTACAGTCAATCTGTGAGCTTCTGCCAAAACTCTTCATCTGGTAATTTAATCTTTATAATTTTCCTGAAATTCTTATCTTTTTCAGTGTATATAACAAAGGTTGGCTTGACTACAAAGATATGTTTTATCTCATGCTGTAAATAAAAAAAGTTTTCAACACTCTTATGCAACACTTTACCTGTTGGAACTCCTTGCCAATCTTCCTTGTTCACTTGATCTCTAGCAAAGTCTCTTATCTTCTTGTTGTAATATTCTTGCTTCATCAGTTTATCATTGATAAAAAGAATGCTTGGCAAGCCTTTTTGTCTTAATGTGTCAAACTTAACCATGAATCTAGTTATGGCCATGTCCATGTTTTGAAACTTCTCTTCCAACTATTTCATTAAATTTTTCTTTGAGAGTACCTTTCTTACCTCAAGAATTGTCTCTGTCCTGTCAATAATTCCTATCTCATGCAATTCTTGCTTGTTTTTAGTATTGAGAAACTTAATTATTTCTTGTGCTTCTTCAGGCTTGGTACCTAGCTCTTCTTTAGTCTTCAATATTTCTTCTTTTGCTGCCTTAAGCAAGTCCTTCGGCTCATAAATCACTTGAATTGATGGCCAAGTATCATTAATTGACTCAATGATCTTGGCCCATAGCTGATTTTTTATGTAGGCCATGGGCTCTTTTAAGGTTAATTTTGTTTCTACCTTTTTAAGTTGTTCACTTAACCTTTTGGCCTTTTGTTCCTCTGTTTTAGCATTTATTTGTGCTAATTTCTTGGCATCTTCCAAGTTCTTGATTTGCTCTTTCAATCTATTGATCTCATTATTATGTATTAACATATATTCCATGCGTTTAATGATTTTAGTGGCCTCATATGATTGTTGAACTGCTGAAGTAGATGATTCAGTGGCTGAAGTAGTGGAAGAAGTGACTAGCACTATTTTGGCCAGTGGGATTTTTGGTGCTAACTCTTCGGCTACAGTTGAAGGGACTGATGTTGTTACCATGGGAATGACTATAGGAGGAACACTTTGAGTCTTTGCAACTTCTTTTTCTTGGAAAATATTGTCCATCTCAATCTCCATCTCCTTGATATGTGCTTCCATTTGTAGTATGAGACTCATCATCTCATCTTTTTTATTTTCCTCTTGCACAATCTCCTTAGCCTGTGGATGTTCTGTTGGAGGTAGTTTTAGTTGTTTTCTAAGTGCTGCAATATCAACATTTTTATTCTTCACCAATTCCTCTGCAGCTTTCAAATTTGAAGGGTCATACCCTACTTCAATCACCATTTCTTCTAAAGAGTTGATTCTAGTGTGTAATATCCCAAAATCGGGACAGCTCATGAATCATGCACTAAAAACGCATTTTCAGAAATATAGGCCATAAAAAATGAAAATAATCACTTGGATCCCATAGATACACCCATCTAGCATCTAATTCCAAGAGGAGATAAAAAATAAATGAAACTAGGTGGGTTAAACAGACCTCCCACACTAGTGTAGCTGAAAATGACTAAAAACCCCAAACACTGCTACTCAGAAATAATGCATAAAAGATATTGTGTAGTATTTTTAGGATTTTAACTCAGAAAATAGGAGAGAAATAGATATACTCATATATTATACAATAATTCTTTATGAAATGACATCTAGTCTCCTTATACAAAATACAAGAGAACCCGACAAGGGTTTCTTGTCAAACACTCTGCATACAAAATGTGATATTCAGAAATTTACTGAATCACCACTGCAACATTGAAGAATAAGAGTGTAGAAGGCTGAAATATGTCTGATATAATTTAGATACCTCAAGGGCTTCCTCCCATGAAAGGTTGAACTTCTCAATCACAAGGAAACACTGCAATGGAGCCACTAGACCATCTGCTGAATGTTGCCTCCAAAATAACAAATTCCCTAGCTGAAAAAACGCTGGGAATGTAGGGGAAATGTGTGGTATGATACAAAAAATCTGAAATAGGTTTTTGAGCTCTCCAAACAGATCCCTCAAGTGAAGGAAACCTTCCTCCAATGAGAAACTAGCTCAGAAACCGGGATTCCAATACCTTCCACTGCTACACCCTGCAACACTGCACAATCTTGGGAAAAACTGTGCTGATGAAGTAGGCTGAATCTTGGCCTGAAAACATAATGTGGAATGATGAATGAAAACTCTCCCAATGAGGCTCCTCAAGGAGAGAGGTGGTATTCCTTCTCGGGAACACCCGGTGCTAAACAACACTGCTACCCTGCTAAACAGCAAGAGGAAGCAAAAGTCTGAGCAGACAAGAATAATGATCTAAAATAATGAAGAATAATGTTTCCATCCTCTTCCTTATATGAAACATGATTTTTCTTTCCCTTGGCCCCACTCAATCAGGTCATTTCTATCCAAAGATACATCTCCCTCCAAAACTGCCTTATTCCTTCTTGGATTCCTCCTCCTCCACAACTGCACTGGTGACTTAGTCAAAGTGGACTGAATCAACTTGATTTTATCCCTGTTCACACATGGAAGTGTTTTATTAAGCTAGAAAGAGTGTCCCCTTTAACACTTGGAGTGTTTTTATCCTCCTTAGAAGACTTATGGGCTTTTCTACCCATTTATTCATCGGCTAAAGCTGCTGCTAACTCTAATGTTCCATTTAGCTTTGAGGCTAAAATTTTGGAACATTATAGTCATCCCCTTCAAAATATTTTATTTTCCTCAAGAAAATGCATAGGGAGAGAAAAATTTCTCCCCTCCTCCTCATGTGGCCTCCCATCAATAGCCTCCATCACTACATCAAGAGAATCTGCAAATAAACTGTCATCCAATGTTTCCTCCTAACTGTGCAAAACCAATTGGTCTACATCAATCAAAGGTGGAAAGTGTGAATGGAAACCTGCTTGTTGTCTCATGGCCTCCACAAAGTAGGAGTGATGACCAACATGGTGAATGAGTTCCTCACTCACCCATGCTATCATCCAAATGAAGTGATTCACCCTCCAACATGGCAACTCATGAAGAATCTCCTCCACCTTTAGCTCCTGAAATGTAGGTGGGATGAATAAATGAAAATGATAGGAAAGAGGGCCTATCCCATGTTGTCCTCCTCTCCACTTATGATAAGTGTAGAGGGCATGCTGATCTTGGGCTGCAACATGATTTCCCTCCAATGGCAAGAATAAGATTGAGTCTCCAAAGACTCTTCCTCCAAAATCATGAGACATGCCAACCCAAACTATTCCATCCAAGATGAATGGCACATCTTCACCATTTGGCATCCAAATCAGAAAAATGCTAAAATTTGTGTAATTTTGGATGGTACCAAAGGTTCTCCAAGTGGATATTACGCAGTCTTCCTAATTGTTGTTTGAGAATGTCATGTGGAAAGTGGTTCTACAATAAGTTATAAGTTGTGTATGTTTGCTCTTCCAACATGGGGAAGTAAGCATCAATTTCTATCAGTTGCACATAGGTAAATTAACAATACACTTTCCCAAAGTCATGTATAGATGGGCCACTATCATTACAAACATTGGCCCTAAAGTGACCATGAAACCCATAAATACTCTTGCTCTCTTGTGGAGCAATGCACTGCTCATATATGGTGAGAAGATACAAATACTCAATGGAGTAATCAACAATTACATAAATGTATTTCTTACCATGCATGGTGAGTAGGCTGAAAGTGAGGTCCATGTATGAGTACCCCTATGAGGATCCCCTCATTAAAATTTGCAAGAGGAAGGGATACATATACTCCTTGGAACACTCCATCAATAAGAACACACTCCCATGTGATAGCATTGTAGGCCTTAGAAATAAGGCTCCATGACTCTTCTCTTTGACATTCCATATGCCAAAGTCATCCACCATCATGCTGCTATGTGATAATATCTTCTTCATACATGGAAGTCTCTCATGATCCTTCAATGATGAAGGGTAGCCTCCTTGCACCATGAATGTGCCTTCCTTCTCTTTAGAAATATCATGAAAAGTATGGGAATAATGCTTCCCATACTCTCCCAAATGAAACCACAGCAACAACAACTTTTGCTGCTTCCTCATCTCTCCCTTATACAAGCCATGGAGTAAGATCATGATGGTCAACTTGTATGATGCCCCATCAAACAATTCAGCCATGAAGTGCCTCCTCAAGTTCTCCAAGTGGTCCCTCCCACAAGAAGAGAAAAAGTGTGATGTGGCAATCATGTTTTGCCCATGGTTCCTCCTGAAATGTACAACATATAAAGCGGGGATAATCATGCTCCCAATGGGAATATTCAATCTCAAGCCCAATTTCCAAACAAGGCTCCCTATAAAAATATCAGAAATATATGGAAGCAAAGTACAATGAGAACAAGTTGCCAAATGACAACCAGAGAGTGAATCATAGTCCCCCTCATGGAACCAGCGCAGGGCATCCTTTTCCTGCATCAAAATAAGAATTAACAAGTGCTTTACCAGCCATTTGTTTGCTGCCACAATCATCTCATAATATGAAAACAGGAAGTTACAATATGGTGTCAATGGTGCGCACCAAGAATCATGTGGCTTCCCACACAAACCATAAAAAAGATAGCCAAAATCAATGCTACAAGTAGCTGCAAGTACATCAACATACAATATGCAAGAAGAGATAATTCTTCTTGTTACATCATGTTGCTCCAATAAGGAAAAGAAGTAAAATACAAAATATGAAATGATACCTCCTCCATCATGTACTTGAGATCTTGAGCTGAAATGGCTCAACTAGAAATTCTCCCTCACCTCCAAAGAGTAGGGAAGTGGCTGTGACCTCCTCTTCATTACCATCCCAGCTATGCATCTCTCCATATGTTGATATATGTCATTCTGGATGCCCTCCCAAGTGAACTCCTCCATCAAATGGAAATATGCCTCAAAGTGCATAGAAGAGAAGTCCCCATGTGTTGCATGCAACAACTTCTCCTTGAGACTAGAAGATCCTGCCATAGGAATAGATGACCACATCATCCACCATGTATCTATCATCTCCATCTGGGTCATCAAGAATCATGCATGCACCAAGATCCTTGGATTACTCTACCAAGAGTCGAGATCTCCAATAAGGATTAATCCTCCTAAGAGACAGCGCTGGTGATCTGGCATGTGAAGCTCTCCTCATGCTGTTGCCTGCTACTTTGACATCCCCCATGCCAAAGTCTTTCTCCAAACTCTTCACCTCTCCAAAATCCAAGAGTGGTGAGTCCAAAGACAAGATGTCTTCCATCAACTCCAGAACAGGTGGCCTCCCAGGTGGAATGCCTCCATGTAGTGAGACATCAATGTCAAGAGTAGACTGCACATGTGTTTGGGAAATATTTCCCCTACGCTTATAGCACAAATCAGTCTGCCTCTTGCTTGCATTTTCTCTCTTAAATAGAGAAGGGTGTGTGCCTCTCATCAAGTGATGTTGCTCTTCCTCCCCACCTCCTCCTTCCAGCTGCAATGCTGCACAATCATGCTGCTCACAGATTCTGCTTGGACCTCCATGTATGAGATCCTAGGGAAATTCTTGTAAGGATACAAGAATCTCTCCTGGTTGAGCATGTGCTCCTCCTCCCTCTGCATGAGGCACTTTATGTGCTCTAGATATGACAGCGTTTTTGCCCTCATCATCCTCAATGTGTATGGGAAACATCTCAATAGTTGGATCCTCCTGTGAAAAAGGAGATCCCCATGCCCTCTTGTTCAAGAATATGAACTGGAGGTCTTGCTTCCGGCAATGTGTAATGAAATATGTCAGCTCCTCCAATGGGTATTTGAAGTGGATTTTCCCCCAACACATGCAAGGGTGTTGTTTTCTCAAGTTTTCCTTACTCGTGTGTCTTAGGAATTTTTTCACCAAACCTCCCCACCAATGTTTCTGTGAACCTTGCATAAGAGGAAGTGTTTGCATTATTTAAAGAACAAGATTGAAAAATACACCATGCATGAGCTTTACCTCTAAAATGTAGCGCAGCAACTCTGATGGCTTCATCTTTGGAAATATGGTGCAGCTGCAAAAAGGAGTCTAGCTCCTTCACCCAAGCTCCAACTGAACATGTAGGTGATCCGGGAAAAGTAGATAGAAGAAATATACCTGCATCCTGCTACTTGCTCTTCCTCACCTGTATCTTGCAAAACTCTTGGAAATCAATATGATCTCTAAACCTCTCAATTTGAGATTCATACTCCTGCAACAAATCACTAAGAGTTCTCGTCTTAGGCATTCTTCCTCCTCCCATCCATCTCAAGATAGATATGGGCACTTGAATACATTGTGCATCATGGAGTGTAGCTGCATGCTCACACTCACCATGTGAAAATCTAGATCCTGCTCTAGATCCAAACTCCTTTGGAGATCCCATCTCCAATCTCATTTTCTTCATCTCTCCTTGAAAGCTCTGAATAGATTTTGGAAGAAGATCTGTCAGCTTATCTCCCTTTCTTCCTTCACATACTGAAGCCTTATGATTTCTATCCATCTCTCCTTCCTCTGAAATTTAATGGCTTGAGATCCACAGGCTGAGCCAAGACTGAAGCTCTGATACCACTGTAATATACCAAAATCGGGACAGCTCATGAATCATGCACTAAAAACACATTTTCAGAAATATAGGCCATAAAAATGAAAATAATCACTTGGATCCCATACATACACACATCTAGCATCTAAGTCAAATATGATATTAGAAATAAATGAAACTAGGTGGGTTAAACAGACCTCCCGCACTAGTGTAGCTGAAAACGACTGAAAACCCCAGACACTGGTACTCAGAAATAATGCATAAAAGAGACTGCACAGTATTTTGAGGGTTTTAACTCAAAAAATAGGAGAAAAATAGATCTACTCATATATTAGACAATAATTCTTTAATAAATGAGATCTAGTCTCCTTATACAGAATACAAGAGAACCCGACAAGGGTTTCTTGTCAAACACTCTGCATACAAAATGTGATATTCAAAAATTTATTGAATCACCACTGCAAAAATGAAGCATAAGAGTGTATAAGGCTGAAATATGTCTGATATGATGTAGATCCCTCAAGGGATTCCTCCCATGAAAGTTTTAACCTCTCAATCACAAGGAAACACTGCAACGGAGCCACTAGACCATCTCTTGAATGCTGCCTCCAAAATAACACATTCCCTAGCTGAAATAGAATTGGGAATGTAGGGGAAATGTGTGTTATGATACCACATATCTGAAATAGGCTCTGGATCTCTCCAAACAGATCCCTCAAGTGAAGTAAAAATTCCTCCAATTAGAAACTAGCTTAGAAACCGGGATTCCAATCCCTTCCACTGCTGCACCCTGCAACACTGCACAATCTCTGAGAAAAAATGCATTGATGAAGTAGGCTAAATCTTGGCCTGAAAACCTGATGTGGATTATGAATGAAAAATCTCCCAATGAGGCTCATCAAGGAGAGAAGTGGGATTCCCACTCGGGAACACCCAGTGCTAAACAACACTGCTACCCTGCTAAATAGCAAGAGGAAGCAAAAGTCTGAGCAGACAAGAATAATGTTCTAAAAAAATGAACAATAATGTTTCCATCCTCTTCCTTATATGAAAAATGAGTTTGCTTTCCCTTGGCCCCACTCAATTAGGTCATCTCTATCCAAATATACATCTCCCTCCAAAACTGCGTTATTCCTTCTTGGATTCCTCCTCCTCCACAACTGCACTGTTGACTTAGTCAAAGTGGACTGAATCAACTTGATTTTATCCTTGTTCACACATGGAGGTGTTTTATTACGATAGAAAGAGTGTCCCCTTTCACACTTGGAGTGTTTCTATCCTCCTTAGGAGACTTATGGGCTTTTCTACCCATTTATTCACTGGCTAAAGCTGCTGCTAACTCTAATGTTCCATTTAGCTTTGAGGCTAAAGTTTTGGAATATTACATAGTGTATTTAGCATAGGAAGAAGCTTTTTCAACTCTCAACTGATTTCTTATATTTTTCAAAGTGTTTTATATTTTCTGGGCACTCATTTCTTTTGTGGTCATGGTAAAATAATTTTTTTTTGAGCTTTGCTTGTGAAACTCATTTTGATCCAAGGGATGGATGTTCTCTATTGGAATTTCAATATCAGCTCTCTTGTAATCTGATGTTGTTGTAGGTTTAAGCATTGTTGGCTGTATCACTGTCATTAGCAACTTTTTATTTGTATAATCAAAGGCTGAAAGCAACCTATTTTGAATCCCTGGAGTTTGCTTCAAATATTGTGAATAGATCTCATTCTTGATCTCTTCATTTTTGGCTTTGATATGTTTATACTTTTCTTTGATATCTATGTCTTTATCCTCTACTTGCTGATGAAGATGCTTCCATGATTTGTTGTTTTTCAATCATCTGAGTGTTAGAAGTAGCATTTTCCTGATCGTTTTCAATTATTGTGTGTCATAATGTCCTTCTTTGGGTTTTCTTCATCTAAAACTTCAATTGTTTCCTTCTCTTTATCTGTTGGATTGATTTTAGGTTTCTTATTGTATCTGAGCTTGAATCTAGCTTATGTTGTTGCTTCAGCTATATTTGTACCTTATTCTTGGATTCTCTTTGTGGTTTTGTCCTCCTAAATAGGAATCTGCAAAGTGTGACTAGTATCATCTTGTTTGACAGATTCCATCAATGTATTTTCCAACCATTTAGCTTGGTTGGAAAACATTTCAATTTCAGGCTTTTTATCATGAATATATGGGGTTAATTTGCATTTCACCCTCATCTTACTGATTATTTAATAAGGATCATAGTTCCACAAGAAACTTTCATCAAACTTATACTCTAGCAAAATTTTTGTTGCCTCTACACATGCTTCCTGTTAAAGAATTAATCGTTCGGTTAGTTTAGAATTAGTTCTAAATTAGTTAGTAATCAGTTTCCAGATTCATTTTCTGCATAACTGTTTCTGACTTGTATAAATATACATTTCTCCTTCAATAAATGATATGTAGTGCCGCTGTTCTCTCTGCAATTCTATGATGTTTCCTTTTGTCAATTTGTCATGGTATTAGAGCTAGTTTGCATAAGCCTCCCCAGAGAGCAGCAATTGAGCCAAGTTGGAGTAGTTGAGAGGAGAGGTGAGCCTGCATAAGATTAACGCAGAAGCCAAGAGCATAGGTTCGTGTTAGTTATTTTTACTTATAGTGATTTCAAACTGACGTGGGGCCAAAGTGAATCAGTTGTGTTAAGGTAAACGTGGGTCCGGAGCTGGAGCGCCGCGTTAATGTCATTTAGCAAATAAAATTCACAGCTTCCGTGTTTTGCTGTGTTTTATCCTCTCTGTTCTAAATTTTTCAGTTTCTTTGTTGGGAAGCTAGTAAGGAGGCGTTTTACTGGTTGAAGAAAACTGTCAAAGGGTAAAGGGCTGCCGATTTCTTTTACTGTTGTTGCTGGTCCTCTGTTCCATATTTTATTTTTCTGTTGTTGCTGGATAAGAAGCCTCGTAGATGGCCGACACTTATAGAGAATGTATGATTGTTTGTTGTTGACAAAGTAGTAATCTAGAGACTACGTTCGAGAATTGAGCCGCTCGTTGGACATAGCTGAGCCACTATTACGCTGTGAAAGAAGATGGCAAAGCCGCTAGATAGAAAGAGTCGAGAAAGAGCCAAGATTTGCAGAGCCCTACTACCTCTGCCGGAGAGAAAGAGCCTGTTTTCCGCCTCTGCACGCTGGAGTAAAAAAAAAAAAAAACCCTCTGCACGCTGGAGTAAAAGGAAACACGCGGGAGCAGAGTTCATCATCTGTGTTAAGGTGTATGCATGAAAGTTTGAAGGCATTTAAAAGGAATGTTAAAATCATGAAGGAATGTGGAGCAATTGTGTTAAAGTAATTCACGCAAAAAGAAAGTCTTGATTTCTTTAATCCCTTTTTTATTGTCATATGAAATTCATATGACTTATATCTTTCCATGTAAGTTTTTTTTTTAATGCTCTACATGATTTGAAAAAAGGAGAAAGCCCTTTTTATGTGAAGAAAGAAAATTTCTTTTATTAAAGTTTTTGTTTTTTAAACAAAACTTTAAATTTTCAAAGGTTTTTAAAAAGAAAAAGGTTTTTTTAAAAGAGCATGTGTGAAGTTTTTTAAAAGAGGGATTTATTTTGGAAAAGAAGATTTAAAATAGGGCTGTAATTTTTAAAAGATATTTTTAAGTTTTTAAAGGAGATGAGATTTTGTTGAGAAAAGGAATTAAAAAAAAAAAAAAAAAAAAAACAACTTGAAATTGTGAGAAAGTGAAAGTGTGAAAGCCTTGTCAAAGTATTGCCTTATTACAGAAATTTTGGAAGTTTTTGGAAGCAAGGTATTTGATGCATATGTAGATTCATTTATTTGTGGAAGTGAAGAAATGAGGTCATGGGAAAAGCCAAGAGGCTAAAGAGTAAACAAAAGATGCTCGAGATATTTTTAGATCTAGAAATAAAGGGGCAAAAAGACGCCTATGCGTTAAAATGCATAAAACAATCCGTCGATGAAAGTATACTTCCCTTGATTTCAGATGCCAAGACAGCCAAGGAGAATTGGGATACCCTTGAGAAATTTTTTGGTGAAGTTGAATATGAAGGTGGATCTGTAGCAGCAGACCTAAAAAAAGATGAAGAGTTTGTTGAATCCCACTGTGCTCAGTCATAGGTGGATGATGTCTGCGAAGAAAGTGTAGAAGCGGTAGAGAGAGAGCACGAAGATGCTTGTGAACCCCACTGTAAACACTACAAGTGGACAAATATTTGATGATACCGGCGACATGGATTGCTGACGAATATTTTGTGATTCCAGCAACAGAGCTTGCTGACAAAGGTTTGATGATTCCAGCAACACGGTTTGTTGATGATGATTTGTTGATTCCAGCAATGGAGCTTGTTCACGAAGATTTGATGATACCAACAAAAAAGCTTGCTGATGATGAAAACTTGGTGATACCAACAACAGAGTTTGTTGATAATGATATGCTGAATCGAGCAATACAACTTGCGTATGTAAACTTTGATAAAGAATATTTATTGACTAATGATGACTGGTTGCAAATGATGTAATAAAAACATGATATTTACATGATGTTATTTGGTGAGATATCCCCACTTCAAACAGTGGAAGAGAACATGTTTGCAGCATTACAGGTTAGTCGAGAAGAGAAAGAGGCAGAGAAGGAAGAAACAGAGAAAGAAGCAAAGCAAGAAGTCTGCAAAGGGAAAGTAGAAACAGAGATAGAGGCAGAAGCAGAAAAGGAAACACAAGAGGAGAAATCTCACATTGCAGAGAAGAAAAACCAGAAGAAAGCTCTCATTGCAGAGCAGAAAGACCAGAGAAAATGTCGTTCTGCAAATATTTTTAATTCTAACATTAATTTCAAGTGTGCAGGTACATAGATTGATTATGGAGAAGAGTTAAAGTTTATTGAAACATGGATTGCAACACCATGTCTAGATGAGATCAACACAAAATATTTAGATATGAATGTTGAAGATGACATGCATGATGAACATGTCAATGTAATTTTCATGCATTGGAGTTTTGAAGAAATAAGATATTATTCTAATATTATGTTGCAGCATATTGATCATGAAAAGCGCACTACAGAAGACAATATGTGGCAACAGCCCACATTTCTTGAAGATGTCCAGGACATGCTTAGACAACCTAGAATAGTAAAAGACTTGCACCAGCAAAGGAAGAATCTGAAGTTTGAAGAATACAATGAGATGAAAATGATGAAACAATTTAGAGGCTATAGAATTTGGAAGAAGAGAAGAAGAAAACCAAATCTAGTTGAAAGTCAAGAGGCTTCTCTCTGACTTCGGATATATAGAATGAATTTCAATGTTAAAAGTTACGAATAAAACAATGTAAGTTAGGAATAAAACAATGTAACCCTCAAGATTAAGGGGGAGTGATAAAGAATTAATCGTTCGGTTAGTTTAGAATTAGTTCTAAATTAGTTAGTAATCAGTTTCTAGATTCAGTTTCTGCATAACTGTTTCTGACTTGTATAAATATACATTTCTCCTTCAATAAATGATATGTAGTGTCGATGTTCTCTCTGCAATTCTCTGTTTTTTCCTTTTGTCAAATTTTCACTTCCCCGTGATTGCATATGAAAGGACCCACCTGGTTTTTGAATTTGAAACGAGTCTTCTTTTTAGCAGCTAAAAAGTTTACAGAATTTGAATTTAGAATCTATCTTATATACTCTAAGCCAAACACTCTCATTGGCAAGTACTTTGGAAATTTATAGGGAAAGAGGTTTTACCCATAGAATCTAATCTCTGTGTGATTTTGGTAAAGCTACCAATCACAAGTTCTGCTATGCTCTAATAGTTGTAAAAATTTCTTAATATCATTACTTATCCTTGGTTGTACACTGTTTGTAAGCATGTTTATCAATGGGTGAATAAAACAGTCAGTGAAATCCATATAAGTGAAATGAGTTGACTCTTTTCTGATTAAAGAAGTCCATAAAATAACTGACAGTGGATTACCTTCTACATCCAACTTCTGAAGTGCTATTGGGACTTTATCTTCTTGGAAGTAAAGGAACATATGAAAGAGGAAGGAGGTATATCTGAAAACACCTTCAATGGGAATTTTTACAAGCTGATCATGGATACTATCAACTATATACTCATCATAGTTATAAATGACTGTGGGGGGTTGACCAGGCACAAAAGTGGATAGAAAACCAAGTATATAATCATTTGTGTGCTCATCAGTAAAGTAACGAAGGATAAAGGACAACATTGAAATAACATGTCTTGATCCTTCAGGAAATTTGGAGGATGAATATGGAGGGTTAATCTTTGGGATTTCAACATATGAAGTCATGAATATATGAAATATTTGAAATCTTTTAGGAAATTCTAAATCCAAATAAAGATTTGTAAGAGCTTCTATAGATAATGGGACTGCATTAGGATCTGGTTGCAACTGAAGCATTTGGTTTATGGATTCTACAGTGATAGTGAATAATAATTCTTTCTCAGCATTAACAATAGCTCTTAGGTCATGGGAATAGTGAGCTTGACACAGTATAATGACCTCTAGACACTGATGGGTATGGGGAATTACATATTTGGGCAAATTGCTCCCAAATTTGAACTTCATCTCCCTGATCCAAAGATTTTTCTAGACTCCGGCAGTGGAGATCAAGAAGATTGAATTCAATTACTGGCTCAATGATATTATAATCTACATCAGCGAAAGGGGTATGCTCAACATCTACAACAGGAGGTTGTAGTGGAGTGATGACAATGGTGCTTCTAGAAGCCATTATTGGATTTGTTTTTTGACAATTTAGACCTCTAGATATTAGAAACTCTGTTTTTAGGTTTTTTATACTCTTCTATAAGCTTAGACTGTTTATAGAAGTTATTTTAACATGACAGAGGTTTCGTTTGGAGTTTTAATAGGTAAACTCTGGATTTTATGCTTCAAACCTTCAATTCTGCTCCAAAATCAATAATTAATTTTTTTACAGACTCAGGAAAGGTTTTAACAAGAGTTTACTGATCTTTTCTTGGATAAAACAAACCTAAAGCATTATAATTCATGCACAAAAGGGGTTCTGAGAATTTATAAAAGGGTTTGAATCATTAAAAGGGTTTTCTGGAGGTCTGTAATGATTAAAATAATTAGACTTTGCTTAAAATTAACTTACAGTTTTCAGAAACAATAAATTTATCAGGTTTTTAAAACAAATATGACTTTCGAAGGCATTAAGGTTATTTCTTTAGGAAAACAGGCTTCACGGAGCTCAAATTCACAAGTATAGCTCTTTTCAGATATTTGATGGTTATTTTTCTTGAAAAAAACCCGTTATTTTAGGTATTTGACTTGAAAAAAGGTTTCTTGGATGTTTGAGAGCTTTCAGAAGCTTGGTTGAGGTATTTTAAACATGAACATGAATGTCTGAGCGGTCGCAACAGTAAATTCTGACTAAATTCTGTTGTTTTTGCATGAAAACGGGGCAACGACTTCTTTCTTCAATTGGAAACATTCAAATGAGCAGAAAATGCACTGAAAAAGGTTTAAACGCATATAAATCTGTTTTTTATAGGAAATTTATTTGAAATAGTGTCTCTAATCAATGCCAATCATTTCAAATGGGAAGTGGTTTGGCGTGGGGTGGTTGAATATCACTAAGCGGTTATCGCAACACTAGAGGGCGGTAAATGGTTTCTTTGAAATGGATGTGATCTAGTAATAAACAGACGCATGGAGGAGAGATAATGGGGCAATACTGCCCATATCGCAAATCCAAAAATGATTAATAGTCGCACCATTGAAATTGCGATATGGGTTATGGTTTGTTGGATCGGGTGGAAGCATTGCGAATAATCCAGATTGAGCGATGAAGTTGATGGGTATATGAGCATGGGGCCCGAGATCTTTTATGCAGTGGGGTTAATGTTTTTACGTCAAAACATAGTTTTAAACATAAAATCTTATTAGTTTAAACGAATAGACTGGATAGGCGGAATATGTGAATTTTTAAAGTTTTCACTGAAAATAGGCTTATTTACAAGTGTAATGCAATATTTGAGTAGGTTATTAATAAAATATGTCTTTTAACCTATGGGGGAGCGGAATATATGTCACATTGGGAATTAGAACCATAGGGTAAACATTAATAAAGTGGGTTTGGGTTGTTTTAATAATTGAATTAATATAACTACGGGGTAGGGTATTATAAGGAATTAATAAAATAAGTTAAATGTTAATATGAGAATGAATATGATGAGCGGAAATACATACAAATATATTAAGTAAAGTGTTTTTTAAGTGTTTTGGGCACAATTTTCAAGTTGTAGCCCCATACTTAACTTTACACATTTAATACTTAGGATAAAGAATTTTGGTAGGTTTTTTTTTTTTGAATATTTTTGTATGAAATGAAATTAGTTAAGGGGGTTTTTACTTTGCCTAAGAAAACAAGTGTTTTAACTTAGGAAAAGGGATTTTATCTTAGGAAAAGGGTGATAATGTTGAGGAAAAGGGTTTTTATGAAGGGAATCCAATACTTAGTGCCAATGAGTCATTAAGCCTTGGGTCCAGTCCCAACAAAAGTCAGAGAAATGCTCTAAGCCTTTATAACTGAAGATTTTGAATATTGGAATACTTTGAGGGAAGGGAAATTAGTAATTTTCCAGGTGATGTTTTATTCATGCCTTATGTAACTGCTTTCTACCTACCCATCATTATTCTACAATTTTTTCCTTTATTTGTATGGGTGCATTTGAGCTTGCAACTCTAAATCCATTTTTCTTTTAAAGCATAAACTATCTAATTCTAACCTTATTTCATCCAAGGGCTCAGATTAAATTGTTGAGCTCCTCATTTATTCTCTAAATATCTACTGATTTGTTAAGTTTAAACTGTTTGATAGATCTTTATTCTCTATCTATAAACATGAAATTTAAAGCATGAAAAAGTTAAGATTAAACTATTTAACTTCATCATGGATTATGGCATTTTGAACAAGCTGCACATATTCATTTATTTGCAAAAAAAAGTAACTAGTAGTGGCATTTTGACTTGCATCACTTTCATGTCTTATTCTTATCTCTTTTTTGTGTTTGGTGTCCATTTTTATATTCTTTTTGATATTTTCCTTTTCAAGTCCTTTGATTTTATTTTTTTAGGACTTTTTACCCTCTTTTCATTTTTTATTATTTTCAAATATGAGAAAACAACTTGCAGAAAGCAAGTTATGTACATATTTACAAGACTAATCATAGTCAATTCAAAATTATGAACCTTATTATTATAGGACCCTAACAGTGGTTCCACACGGGGATGGAATTTCTTGGTGAAATGTCAAGAACTTTGAGACTAGTAGCCTTTGAATTCTAACTATGCTGATATTGTAAATGTTGTCTAAGCTCTGCAATTATCCATACTTATGATATTTAACCTTTCAAATCTTAGGGCCTTCTCTTTGGGCTTCAACTTTGTTAGGAAAAAATCCAATCCAATCTAAAATCTGCAATGTTATGTACAATGGATAAATTAAACAA
The DNA here is from genome assembly GCA_034641835.2 of Pinus albicaulis. Classification (NCBI taxonomy): domain Eukaryota; kingdom Viridiplantae; phylum Streptophyta; class Pinopsida; order Pinales; family Pinaceae; genus Pinus; species Pinus albicaulis. The sequence goes on from CM076575.1 coordinate 597,854,444, forward strand.
AGTTAACTATTGGTTATTTCTGAAGAGTAGTAGTCCTTCAGCATTCTACCATTGACAGGTCCACCTAGCAAATATGATCCATCCATCTCTTTCAAAAAGAAAGCATTGTTACCTCTGTAACCATAAATAACATAAGGTCATTTCCATAGGAAATCAAATTTCCCATGTTTACCTTTCTCTTCTCTCCTTGAATCCCATTTTAGAACTTTGTCACCAATGTAGAAATCATCTTCTTTAATCTTTTTGTCAAAAAATTTCTTAATATTATCTTGGATAACTTGAGGCTTAAGATAAACCTCTTCTCTTGTTTGCTGCAAGTGAATGGTTTGGTTAATCCTTCTTTGAATGTCATTGGTTTCCACTTGTAATTCTTGGATTATCGTCATTACTGGTACTCCTAAGGAAAATGGAAAAACAACATCCGTTCCATAAACAAGCTGATAAGGGGATGTACCAATAGATTTGTTGGTGGTAATTCTATTTTCCCATAAGGCATTAAATAGCTTCTCGTTCCAAGTTTTCTTGTTATCTTCTAGTAATTTTTTGATGATGTTCAGAAGGCTTTTATTGGAAGATTCAGAAATTCCATTACCTTGTGGGTAATATGCAGTATAATGGCCAAGGGTAATGCGGTATTTATGGAAGAAATCAATCATCTTTTTGGATTTGAATGCAACTACATTGTCAGTGATAATATTTTGGGGGCATCTAAATCTTGAGAGTATGTTGTTTTCTAAAAAGGAGATTATGACAGTGTCAGTGGCTTGCATGGATGGTATGGCTTCTATCCACTTAGTAAAATAGTCCATGGCTGTCAGAATCCACTTATGTTGAGCTGAGGATGGAGGGTGAATTTCACCAATGAAGTCAAGACCCCATTGTTGAAAAGGAATTTATGTTGAGATGGGTTTTAAGTGAAGGGGTAACAACTTTTTCTTTCCTTCAAATATTTGACACTTATGACAAGACGTCACATACTTTTTTACATTTGCAAACAAAGTAGGCTAGTAAAAACCAGCTCTCAGGATTTTGTTTGCAGTAATCTTCTAATAGAGATGTCCTCCACAGTCACCTGCATGAAATTATTCTAAAACTTTTTCAGCTTCTTCTTTAAGCAAACAATTCAATAAACTTCCACCATGATCTTTCCAAAAGAGTACAGTGTCTATGATACAAAATCTTACTGCCTTCAATTTTAAGAATCTAGCTTTTGTTCTTGATAATCCAGGAGGACCTTGTAAATTTAGTAATACAAATACAATATCTGCATACCATGGTGAGCTTGAAAAGGCTTCACTAATCTCTGGAGTCGCCATCTCTTCCTGATCATCTATTTGGGAAATAAAATTAATATCTAAAGCATGACAATTTGATTCAGCCATGAGTTTAGCTAAACCTTGACCTTTTATAAGTTTGGTAGGTTTGATTTCTATGTCATACTCCAAAATTGTGGCAATCCACTTGCCTCTTTTACCATCAGTAACATTTTGTGTTAGAATGTCCTTTACAACCGCATTTGGAACATAGGCAATGATATGTGAATAAAGAATGTACACTCTAAAGTATTTGATGGCCTTTACTAATGCTAGGGCCTACTTTTCCATTATGTTGTACTTTAAAGTGGCATCTCTAAGTGATTTGGAAAATAAAGAAATAGGCTGTACATAGCCCTGGTCATTTTTCTGAAGTGAAACTGCAACAATAGTGTGTTTTGAAGCAAAGGAGAAAATAATAACTTCCTTATTAAAGTCAGGACTTATAAGGACTGGTGTTTTTGTTAAGGTTTGTTTAATTGATTCAAAATATTTCTTGGCCTTAATAGTTCATTTAAGTACTGATTCTTTTTTAAGCATATTGTTAATCTCTATGATTATTTTAGCTAGATTTGAGATGAATCTTCTAAGGAAATTAATTTTACCTAGAAAAGCTTGTAACTCTTTAATGTTCCTAGGAGGACTAATGTTTAGAATTACCTCTATTCTGGCTAGTTATATCCTAATTCCCTCTTTAGATATAAAATTTCCTAGTAATTTACCTTCTTCCAAACCAAATAAAGTTTTCTTAGGGTTTAGAGAGATGCCAAATTTCCTGCATTTAAGAAGGACTTGCTTGAGATGATCCAAATGTTCATAATCAATCTTTGAAAATACAATAATGTCATCTAAATAAATCACTAGGAATTCATGAATCTCCTTTGCAAAGGCTATATCCATAGCTCTTTGAAAAGTGGCCCCTGCATTCATTAACCCAAAAGGCATTTTTACATACATAAAAGTGCCCCATGGAGTAGTAAAAGCAGTATTGGCTTGGTCTTCTAGTTGGACTAGAATCTGGTTATATCCAGAAAATCCATCTAACAATGAAATTCTGGAAGAACCAACTACCCTTTGTAAAATGTGATCCATCTTTAGTAAAGGGTAATTGTCTTTTAAGGACACCTTATTTAAATTTCTGAAATCAACACATAATCTAATTTCTCCTGTATTTTTCCTAGTGGGAACTAGATTAGAAACCCAATCAAAATATCTGATTAGTGCAATTATTTAGGCATCATACATTCTTTTTACCTCTTTCTCAATTAAAGGCATCAAAAAAGGATTGATCCTTCTTAACTTTTGTTTAAAAGGTTTTTGGTCTTCTTTTATAGGTATTTTATGTTGTATTATGCTAGTGTCATAGGATTTTAAGTCCTCATAACTCCAAGAAAAAACATCTTGAAATTCCTTAAAAAGAGCTATGTATTTTTGTTTTTCTTCCTGAGGTAAAGCTTTGGAAAGTTTAATCATTTTAGGTTTTAACTCTGTACCAATATTAAATTCCTCAATATTAGATCTTAGTGGCTCCATTTTAGGTTTTCTTGCAACATCATTAGAGTCAAATAGATCTTCTAAAGGAGTTAAGCCTTTTGGTAAAAAAATATCTTCGAGGTTCAAAATATCAGATTCATCATCTGCTAACTCTTCAATCTCTATTTTTTCTAAATTATCTATATCTAATTGACTAAATTTATTAGGTTTAGAAAAACTTAAGTTATTTACATCTATATTATTTAAATCAATTTCACTATCTAAATTCTGATCTATGTTACAATCTGTATCTATTTTACAATTATGAAATTCTCCTTCATTGTTCATGAAATGATAAATTTGTTCATCTTGTGAGAAAATTTGCCAATATTTAATATTATTAGGAATTATAGGTCTGTGTTTTACTTCTGCAGTATGTCTATGATTTGGTTGAAATGGAAGATTACAGGTACTAGAAAAGGTTGCTAAGAAGTGAGCCTGTATGTTCTGTTTTCTTGGTATTGCAGAAAAATCACATTCTAACAATTCTTTAATCAAATCCAAAACAGTTTCTCTATATCGGCTTAATATTGGATTATAAACATAATATTATCCAATTATTTGTTTCACAATTAATTCCGAGTCTCCCATAATTGATATTATTTTACCTTCTAAATTCATAACAATCTGCAGTCCTAAAATAAGAGCTTCATATTCAGCCATGTTGTTGGTACATTTAAAATTCAGTTTGAAAGCATGGCCTTATGCAAGATTATTTTCCATATTATTTATCCAAACTCCTACTCTTGCTCCTAATTTATTGACTGAACCATCAAAATCTAGGTGCCATAATGATTCATGAAAGATGTTTTCACTGTCTGGTGTTTTATTTTTATCTTTTAGTTCAGTTTTGATTTCAATATTAGTTTTAGAGTTGCATAAAATTAATGAATCCATGTTAGTAGGTGTAGTGTAAATTGGATAATTTCTTGGTCTTTCTACACTATTCACCATATATTTCATCAATGTTTCCCTATAAAGTTTCTTTGGTTGGCCAAAAACTGATACTGTTGCATATGACATATCAAGTTCTAGAGATCCATATAATTTAGCCCCCCATCAGTGAGATAAGAGCATTCCATACTTGGGAGGGATGTTAGCTACTACAATGTCCATGAGTATGATTTTACTAGGATATTGAACTAATGTGACACACAAATATTTAATCAAACCTAAACATTTGACTTTGTTGGAATCACATGAAAAGAGATCTTTTTAAGGCCTAGTGATATCTAAATTCAGGGTTTCCATTAGTTCTTTTGGAATTAAATTGTGTGAAGCCCCTAAACTAGCATTTCATTGTGTAATATTTGATCATGAATAGTTAAGTTAATGTAAAATGGTGGAACTACTCCATCTTGGTGTTTTTCCTTAACATCAGGACCAAAAATTAACTCTAATTGATCATCACTTAGATTTACTGAATTTTATCCATCATTCATGTTTAAGGTTTCAGTGATAGTTGTTTTGTAAAAATCATGTTTTACCAATTCTGTCAGAGGAATTGGTATTTTTAATTTAGAAATTTCAGCTTGAATATTAAATGGACCTTGTGATTTACTTAGCCGAATTATCTCTTCTTTAGTAACTGTAGTTTGAGTAGGTTTATCTTCTTTTTCTACAGTTGTTTTCTCATTTTCAGTTTGAGTTTATATTGTATTAAAATTTTTTGTTTTCTTTTTAGGAATAGTTTGAGAAGCAGTAGATGTTTTTGCAGATTTTGAATTTTCAAAATTTGTTTTAGCAATGGTAGCTTTTGGATCAGCTGATTTTGGGTCAACAGCGGGTGTTTTAGAGTCTAAAATTGTTGTTTTGGCAGAATTAGTTGTCTTTTCAGCAGCATATTTTTATGAATCTGTTGATGTTTGGACAACATCATCTGTTATATCAACAATTTTGGGACTAGGTGAAATTTTAGGGCTTGAAATTTTTTGGGATGAATTAGACTTTTGCTTACTTTCCCTAGGGAGAATTTGCAGAACTTTAGTGGTGGGAGCTTCTACTGCTTTCTTTGTTTGTGTTTGACCATATTTCTTAGTAGAAGGCTCTATCTTTTTCTTGCTCCTAAGGTTATATTTCTTATGTACTTCATTGATAGCAAACTCATAACCTTGTTTATAATCAAATGATTCACTAGAATCTAATTGCATTTGTTGTAAATCATATAACTCCTGATCTTCTTGTGTAAGAAAAATAGTGTTATCATCATTAATACTCATTATATTTATGGTGTCTTCATCATCTTCATTCTGATGAGAACTTTCAGCATAGTTCTCTTGGAAAGGTGGTCTTATTGTTTGGTTAGGTTCTAATTCTCTAGTTTTTCCAGTGTTAGTGTTTTTCCTGAAATTGGGATTTCTAATTTGTTGTTGGTTATCCCATTAAGGCTTCCTTTCCATATTGTCTAGCCTATCCATCATTCTCTCTAAATTTTTTGCTAATTGATCTATTTTTAAATATGAATTAGATGCCTCTTCTTTTATGGTTACTCTTCTTTCATTACTTAACCTAGCTTTCTTTTCTAACATATTTGCTTCTACACTAACAACATTGATTTGCTTCTGCTCTAAAGTTTCAAGATTCATCTCTCTTAATTGATATGCTATGTATGTATCAAATCCATCAGGGAATTTGAGAAGAATCGAATCTGGAGGAGGCTTAAGATTAGCAGGAAATGAATTATAAATTCTATTGTATCTAGTGCAATAATCTTGGACTGTCTCATTAGGTGCTCTTTTAATGCTCTCAAATTCTGATGATGCAGGGGCATTAGGCTAAAACAAATCTCATGTAGTTTTCTAGGCTTAGGGGTTTTAAGTCTTCAAAGGGGTTATATTTTATGTAATGAAATCAGTAGGTTTTAGTTAATTTTAATTAAATGTAGAGAGAATTGTAACTTCTCTCGAATGATTAGAGGACAGGAGAAGTTGATTGGTTGGGCATGTGAAGAGATTAGAGATTCGAAAGGATTGCAGAATAGGAATGAGTTGGAATCAATTTCGATAAATTTAGGAATTGAGCCTAGATTAGAATTTGGGAATTTGAAGAGTTTGTCGAGCTGTTAAAGGGAACTGAATTGATTCACTTTTAAAACTGTATAAATGTAAGCCCACGGGCAGATAGGAAAAAGATGGGAGAGATAGAGACAGAGTAGGTTGTAGAAGGGCCAATGATTGAAGATCTGGCCAAGACCAGAAGCCCTTGTAAGTAAATTTACCTGCATATATGAAGAATCTGTTTCAGCATTATATGGGTTTTTTTTTATTTAGCTTCTGTGTAATAGGCTTCAATTCCCACTAAGTAATCGTATAAACCAGTGTGATGAAACTCTATGATTTGTGAGTTAAATGAGACTCTGTATCTAATAAAATAATAAATTTTAATTAGTGTCGGCATTTGTTTGAACTAAATACATGAGGGGTTTGTGCATTCCCTTGAGAAAATGAAAGGAAAATTGCAGTCATCGACCATTGCAAGGGTCGATGACTTAGAGGGAGGAGGCTCTGCGTATGAGGATTTTAGCTAATGTTTATTTTATGCCTTGAATTGTATATATTGAGATTTTCATATATTGGAGAGGGCGCAAAAATCAGCACTGTGAATACCCACACAGTGAAATGGAAACTGAAGCAGAATATTGGTCTTGAGGAAGGACGCAAGAGATGTTAATCTTGAGCATGTTTTACTATGTTTGTTTGAAATCGATTAAAATCGATTGAATCGATCCATATTGTTGGGTCACAGTGACAAAGGAGGTGTTCTTTCCTTTGAAAGCTCGATTGAGTTGTGTATGTTTGTGTCAATTTAGACATGGATGGAGTGCATTGATTATCTGTGTGAGTTGCAGAAGTGTAACCATTTGAAAGAGCGCAGTTTCGTATAAAGAAACAGAGTCTGCGCAAGCGTTGGTTGAAGACAATTTAGTATGGAGCCTGGACGCATAGCATATTGGGTTAATGAATCTATGGAATCGAATGGGAATTCAATAGCGCAGAAGATTGAATGGGTTGGTGAATAGTTGTAGTGATTGGAATTGTGTGATAGAGCGGATCTTCAATGCGAAGTGTTGGTCCAATTGAGGAAGGGCGAGAGCATAGAATCGTGGAATGGTGTGGAACCACGAGTTAAAGCAGAACCAGAACTGTTGAAATAGTAACGGTGGTTTCAAACCCACAAACAAGCGGTCTTGCGTGACCTCAACCTTGGTAAGTGGAATTCCTAAAAAAAATGCAGTATGGCCCAGTGACGGATGCGTGGCAATAAGTGGTATCCCAAAACCATTTACATCACATAATTTTGGAATATTAATGAGCGTGCACTTTAGTTACACAATGATCGTCGGATCATCAAATAGTAGGCGATAAAGACCATAACCGTTGGATGCAAAGATACGTTAAGTTGTCGTGGGTCCAGACTTCCGTTGGCATGTGAAATTTAGCCCAAGGTATGGCATTAAGGTTTATATGATTAAATTGACATTTAAATGTTAATGGGTTAACCTTTGAACAAAGGAAAAAAATAAATTATGGGCATGAGGCTTGTTAATCTTCATATGGGCAAACGCATATGAAGAGTGTTACAGTTGTGGACCATTATATAAGGATCTCATATAATAAATTGAATTTTTATTTGAAATGCTCATGAGATGGGATGAAGGTTATTTTGGAATAGTTGTATTATTCAAATGTTAAATTGAATATTCATAAGAAGGGTTTAAATCCAAGGTTCGAACGTTGTCCAATTAATTATAAATGGGGCTAACATATGGGTTTTAACCATAGACTTGAAGCAGAAATTAAAGCTTCTGCATAGAAGAATTGGGATCTGGATTTTTGTATGGTTTTCATAAGCCATAAGATATTTTATTTCAATATCTCATATCAAAGATTTGAGATATAGAAGTCCTGCATGTTAATTGAGATTGCCCAGATTTTGAAATTGAGGACCCTTTGGGTTATTGAATAGAAATGCATTTTTATATGTACAAGAAAAAGAGAGAATGTGGGTATAAGTAGGGTACCCAACATCATGTGGTATCAGAGCTGGAATAGCTCTTTGAAGGTTCAAGTTTTATTAATTGCATGTGTGATGAAAAGAAATCAAATTTTTAAAGACTGATAAAGATTGCAGCACAAAGATGCAGTGCAGGTGAGAGGAACAGCAAGATCACACAGAATCTTGAAGGTGAGTTGATGAGCATTTCTTAACTCTGGTTTGAGGTATTTTTTACAGAACTCAGATTGCAGGCAAGTGAAGAAATCTCAGCAAAAGCAGATCATAGCTTTGAGAGCAGTGATTAAAGAGTCCAACAGAGGATTCTAAAGTGAAGAAGAAAGTGTGGCAGAACCTGGAGAATTCCCAACAAAGGTTGGATGAAAGAAGAACAAATTTTTTCTTGAAAAGCTGCAGAGTGAAGCCTAGAGAGAGCAGAAGATAGTGCTCAAAAGGTTCCAGCAGATAGGGGACCAGTACTTGCCAAAAGCCCAGATCCAGAGGAAAGGATTGGTGAGGTAAGTGGCAGCAGGAGAGCTTGCTGTTGTAGAGGCTTGGTGTAGCTGATGAGTGAGGAAATATTGATGGAGGAGAATATGACTTCCAAAAGTCATAAAAGAGATAGCAAGGATTCTGAGAGAGGCCACAACAGAAAAGAGGAAGAAGATGCCAGGACAAATGGCATGAGGAAGAAATTGACTGATGCAGAATATTGGAAAGAGGTAGCTGAGATCAGAGAACAGTTTAATAAACTGGAAAATATGATATTGGAAAGCCAGATAGTTTGTTGGCTCATGAAGAAGAAGGTAAAGTGGCATGGGCTATAGATGAAGAAAGAGCAAATGATACATGCTCAGCAGAAAGAGAGATTACTCAAGATGATTGAGTATTTGGAGAGGGCCTTGAAGACTGAAACTTCAAGTGAGACCAAGAGGTCAAATGAATTTACATCTGATGGTTTGTATGTTTGCAGAGAAGCTAAGAAATCTTGAACAGAGGATAGATGTATAGTTGGAATGTACAGAACTCAAAGCAGCTGAGTTGAGAAGAGAAGTTTTTGTTTGTGAAGCAGAACACAGTACAGATGAAGAATGGAGATCTGCAAAAGATCTTATGAATCATGGTGGAGGTTTAAGACAACAAGAAGATTGTCTTGCTGAGGAGGAAATTATTGATGATTTCCTGAATAATTGGGCAAATCCAGATTAGTTGGATGATGTAGAACCTTGTATTTTTGTGACTGATAATTGTGATGTGATTACAGATTTTACAAAGGAGGATGAGCAATCTTGTGATTCTCTCACAAGTATGAAGAAGTATCTCTCAGGAGATGAATACTTTGATGAAGAATGCAATGTTGGAGAATGTCTCTTGACTGAAGGAACCAGTGATACATTTATGGTGGAAACTGTTGCAGCACGGGAAGAAATTCTTGTGAATGGAGAAGGAGAGGATCAGTTTGAAGAACTGATATGTGAAACACCAGTTGAGGCTGTTGAAGCTCCTGGTCTACAAACTGAAGGTTTGTGTATGAATGCAGGGATAGTGAATGATGATGAAATACTTCAACAATGCCACAGAGAAAATGCATTGTTGGAATATTTGTTGGAGAATTCAGAGTATGAAAGGGAGATTGCAGGAGGCAGAGTTCACTACAGTGGACAGGAAAACATCATGGAGACAGATGGTGTGAATGAAAGACTTGTTGACAGTCTTGGGAATTCTTCAGAGAATTATTTGGGGAAAGTGAATCAACATACTGATGTGCTAATAGAGAAGGAAGGAATTTCAGGACATCATACTGAAATGCTGGTAAAGGAAGGAAAGGCAATGAGGCCTTATGATTTTTGTTTTAAAAATTGTTTTATGAATGAAAATTTTGTTGATGATGGAGAAAATTTGACACAATTGGATAGTCAAATAGAAGAGGAGGAAAATTCTATGGAAAATTTTAATCCATGGGATGAAGAAATTAGATTGCTGGAGATTATGCTGAACAACCAGAATTCAATGCAGGAAGGAGAACCTCAATTTAAAAATTGGGGATTGCATAATGTGAAGGTGCAAGGGAATGAAGATAGTGAAGATTTTCTTAGTCTTGAAAAGGACTTAGAACTATAGAAAGAATAATTGGTGACTGGATCATCAATTGAGACCATTGGGTCTTGTGATTTTAAAATTGACAGGTTGGTTGTGTTGACAGGTATTGCATAAGACAATCCATCTTTTGGAGTTGTCTTGGATACAGATGAATTGTTTCAAAAGAGAGAAGGTGAGGAAGGAAGGTGAGGAGGATGCCTCATGTAAAGGAACTTGTTATTACTATTGATGGAAAGGAAGAGTTGGCTTGTCTGGATAGCCAAGAGAAGACTGGAGGACAGACTACTATAGAATTGGAGAATCAGAATTTTATTCTGATAGAAGATGAGGACACAGTACTTGAAGAGCTTGAATTGATTGCCAGAATCAATCAAGAAGGTGGAAGACAATTACTAAAGATTGTCAAGGGAGAAGAGGGATATGCTGAACCTGAATTGCAGCATATTGACGATGTGTTTGTACAAAGGATATGGCTGAAAGGTTTGCTGGGAACATTTGAACAAGAGAAGAGAATTGTAGACACTGAAGTGAAAATGCTTGAAGCTGTGAAAAGAATAGGAGCAGAGACTAGTTTGTTAAAATTGGTTTTGATTACTAGTATACTGAATGAGTATGTTATTGCAGGAAGAAAATTAATTGATGATTTATTTTCTAAAAGTAAATCTGTAGGTGATAAACAGAAGAAAATTATTGCAGAGGGAGATATCTTAAGAGATATTTAGGAAGATCTTTTCTGTAGCAGAAGAAAAGAGGGTATGGATGATAGGGTGGTCGCAAGGGCTCAGCAATTAGAAGCAATATCCGGAGTAAAAGCAGCAAAATTCTTGGAGGCAGTAACAGCAGCCACATTGGCAACAACAGAAATTGGAAGTAGCAACAGTGGGCAAAGGAAATTCCAGCTAGAAGATAAGCTGGACATAGAGATTGAAAGCATCAGAAGACTAATGGTGAAGGTAGCTCAGAAGCAGCAGATAGCAACAAGAAAGCAGAGAAATTTAGCAAAGGAAAAACAAGAGGAGAATGTGAAAGCGTAGCTGGAGGCAAGTTGTAGAACAAAGTATGGAAACCAGGAAGTGTGCAGTTGAAGAATAAGGCAACTGATGGACATCAGCAAAACAAAGTATGGGATCCAAGAGGCAAAGTTTTAAGAACACATGATCAGGAGATCATGATTCATTTTGACCTTGGGAGTCTGATGTAGGGGCATTAGGCTAAAACAAATCTCATGTATTTTTATAGGCTTAGGGGTTTAAAGTCTTCAAAGGGGTTATATTTTATGTAATGAAATCAATAGGTTTTAGTTAATTTTAATTAAATGTAGAGAGAATTGTAACTGATCTCGAATGATTAGAGGACAGGATATGTTGATTACTTGGGCATGTGAAGAGATTAGAGATTCGAAAGGATTGCAGAATAGGAATGAGTTGGAATTAGTTTCGGTAAATTTAGGAATTGAGCCTAGATTAGAATTTTGGAATTTGAAGAGTTTTTCAAGCTGTTAAAGGGAACTGAATCGATTTACTTTTAAAACTATATAAATGTAAGCCCATGGGAAGATAGGAAAAAGACGGGAGAGATAGAGACAGAGTAGGTTGTAGAAGGGCCAATGATTGAAGATCTGGCCAAGACCAAAAGCCCTTGTAAGTAAATTTACCTACATATATGAAGAATCTGTTTCAGCATTATATGGGTTTTTTTTTATTTAGCTTCTGTGTAATGGGCTTCAATTCCCACTAAGTAATCGTATAAACCAGTGTGATGTAACTTCGTGATTTGTGAGTTAAATGAGACTCTGTATCTGATAAAAGAATAAATGTTAGTTAGTGTCGGCATTTGTTTGAACTAAATACATGAGGGGTTTGTGCATTCCCTTGAGAAAACGAAAGGAAATTTTCAGTCATCGACCACTGCAAGGGTCAATGACTTAGAGGGAGGAGGCTCTGCATATGAGGATTTTAGCTAATGTTTATTTTATGCCTTGAATTGTATATATTGAGATTTGCATATATTGGAGAGGGCGCACAAACCAACACTATGAATACTCACACAGTGAAATGGAAACTGAAGTGGAATCTTGGTCTTGAGGAAGGACGCAAGAGATGTTAATCTTGAGCATGTTTTACTCTATTTGTTTGAAATCGATTGAAATCAATTGAATCGATCCATATTGTTGGGTCACAGCGACAAAGGAGGTGTTCTTACCTTCGAAAGCTCGATTGAGTTGTATACGTTTGTGTCAATTTAGACGTGGATGGAGTGCATTGAATCTCTGTGTGAGTTGCAGAAGTGTAACCATTCGAAAGAGCACAGTTTCGTATAGAGAAATAGAGTTTGTGCAAGCGATGGTTGAAGAAAATTTAGTATGGAGCTTGGCCACATAGAAGATCGGGTTAATGAATCTGTGGAATCGAATGGGAATTCGATAGCATAGAAGATTGAATGGGTTGGTGAACAGTTGTAGTGATTGGAACTATGTGATAAGGTGGATCTTCATGAGAAGTGTTGGTCCGATTGAGCAAGGACAAGAGCATAGAATCGTGGAATGGTGCAGAACCAAAAGTTAAAGCGGAACCAAAACTGTTGAAACAGTAACGGTGGTTTCAAACCCACAAATAAGTGGTCTCGTGCGACCTCAACCCTGGTAAGTGGAATTCCTCAAAAAAACGCAATATGGCCCAGTGACGGACGCATGGGAATAAGTGGTATCCCAAAACCATTTACATTGCGTAATTTTGGAAGATTAATGCGCGTGCACTTTAGTTACGCGATGATCGTCGGATCATCGAATAGTAGGCGATAAAGACCGTAACCGTTGGATGCAAAGATACGTTAAGTTGCCGTGGGTCCGGACTTCCGTTGGCATGTGAAATTTAGCCCAAGGTATGGCATTAAGGTTTATATGATTAAATTGACATTTAAATGTTAATGGGTTAACCTTTGAACAAAGGAAAACAATAAAGTATGGGCATGAGGCTTGTTAATCTTCATATGGGCAAACGCATATGAAGAGTGTTACAGTTTTGGACCATTATATAAGGATCTCTTATAATAAATCGAAGTTTTATTTGAAACTCTCATGAGATGGGATGAAGGTTATTTTGGAATATTTGTATTATTCAAATGTTAAATTGAATAGTCATAAGAAGGGTTTAAATCCAAGGTTCGAACATTGTCCAATTAATTATAAATGGGACTAACATATGGGTTTTAACCATAGAATTGAAGCAGAAATTAAAGCTTCTGCATAGAAGAATTGGGATCTGGATTTTTGTATGGTTTTCATAAGCCATAAGAGATTTTATTTCAATATCTCAGATCAGAGATTTGAGATATAGAAGTCCTGCATGCTAAATTGAGATTGCCCAGATTTTGAAATTGAGGACCCTTTGGGTTATTGAATAGAAATGCATTTTTATATGTACAAGAAAAAGAGAGAATGTGGGTATCAGTAGGGTACCCGGCATCATCTGATAAAATCTGTAATGAATTTTCTTCTTTTCCCATCTATTAAGAAATAATATATGAAAGACTGCTAAATCAACAATACTACTAGGATTTAAACCTTTAAACCATTTTTTCACTTCCCCAGTTAGTGTTTGAGCAAACAGTCTCATTTGGACATCAGCCTCATCTATTTCATGAAGTTCAAAATAGTTTTTCATCTTATTTACATGTTGTTGGGCAGTGTATTGAGTGATTTCATCAAATCTAGGTATTTTTCTTTAATAGTCCTGGGGAATGTCATGTAATTGGGCTAGAAGGACCAAGGGAGCATATCTAACAGCCATAACTTGAATTCTGGCTTGGCTTGGAGGTAAATTGGAATTTCTTGGGGCAGAGAAAGAAGTACTTGCTGAGGTAATTAAATAAATTGCAGATGAGATCGGGATATAAGAAGATGTGCTGGAAAATGTGGTTGAGAAAACAAAAGATGAAGTTGGGAAATATGAAGAGGTATTTGGGAATGAGAATGATGTATTGGAAAATTCAAAAGGAAAACTAGTGGATGGAGATGAGGTGGTGGAGGATGGGAATAATACTCTAGGTTGGAGTGGTTGTTTAGGAATAAATGGATCTATGGAATGAAGTGTGGTGGAGATAATGGATGATGTGGTAGTAAATAGAGATGAACCTTGAGACTCTAAAAGGTTGGTATCTAAATGAGTAGTAGAAGGCTTAGGGGTATAAGCTGATAAAGAAGCTAATTCAACTGAATGATGAAAACTAGCTTCATCTATTTCCTTAAGTATAGTAGCATTTATTTCATCAAATTTTATCATAAACCTTAAAAATCTTTGATTCAGAATCTACTGAAACATTTTCTTGTTTAATTTCAAGAGATGAAATAAAATTAGGATCAATAATAGTGCTATTTAAATCACTTTATGATTTGTTTCTAAATAAATACTGTTCAAAATTTAAGTCAAAATCAATGTCTTGTATAGTTGCTAATTGTTTTGGAAGGGAATTTGCTCTAACCAAGGAAACTTTATTACCTAAATCCTCTACTTTTTTATTCTTTTTTCCAATTTTGTCAGGATCATCTACTATGACATCAGGTTGTGGATTTGGATTTGACCTGGTATAGTAGACTCTTCTGGAAGCCATAATTACAATTTTTAATGAAAATATACTCACAACTTATGAAAACAGTCTTTAAGGTGAAAAGATAATAAAATGATTTCCCTTAAGACCTATTTAAAACTAAGGATTGGTTAGTACCCAGTATGGTCGCCAGTATGTTATCACTCTAATAATTCCCAAAGTTGTGAGATTTTGATTTTATATTTTAAAGAACATTAGAGGTAACCACACACTTACTTTTAAGCTTTAGGATCTAGCCTTCCTAAGGCTCAGAGGGGGCTCTCTCTATAAGATTTAACTTTGTTTTTATGATTTATTTTAGGATAGTTATATAGGGAAAATTGGTTTTGGTGAGAAAAATCACTTAATGAGATGGATAGCTGAGGATCTGAAATCCATTGGGTAGATGGAGTCAAATGTTTAAAGGGAAAGATAGCAGAGTCACTAAAGATCTTAAAAGGCTGATTGGTGAAGTGGTTTTAATCGGGATAAAGAGAAATTAAGAATTATTTGATCCGGATAAGGAATGAAAAGGTAGGGGTCAATCGAAATTAGGGAGAAATTAAGGGTTCCCTAGTCTGAATATCAGCAAAAAACATTAAAATAAAAACTAGTCAATAACAAAGTGCTTTTAACAAATTCTGATATAACATTTCCTGATTTCACATTAAAATTTAGAACACATTTATGAATGGATGAGAAACATAAGAAAATAGAAAGATAATAGTAGAAAGTACTTCACTTTAGTGGCCCAACACATGAATCCAGTAATATGATGCTTTATTCCTTGAAATCCAGTCTTCTGACTTAAGCTTGATTACAAAAACTCATAGGTTCAAAATGTTCCAGCTATAGAAATCTTCAGCAATTTAATCCACACTAATAATTCAAGTAATGAAGTATTTATACAAAAAGTAATACAAAATATCTTAGAACAATCATAGGAATTTTCTATGGAAAATAAAATATCTATTACAAAAATATATTGACAGTTGCATAACAAACTTGCAAGCTGTCTAGTTTATTAAAATAAAATATCTTTTCTGTTGGTTTTGGGTTGTAGCTGGTCGTTGTGTTGTCTTTAATGCTAGCAAGTGGTCTTCAATCTGTTTCAAAGATTTATCTCTCACATGATACTCTTTAACTGGTGCACTTTACCCCTGATACTCTTTAACATGCTCTTTTGACCGTGTTACTATTTATAAATCTATTTTTACTATGTAAAACAACAACTCTATTTTTTCATCCTCTTTTACTGCAAACTGTCTTTTTACAGTAAATCTGTGAGCTTCTGCCAAAAATCTTCATCTGGTAATTTAATATTTTTAAGTTTTCTGAAATTCTCATCTACTTAAATGTATCTAACAAAGGTTGGCTTGACTACAAAGAGATGTTTTGTCTCATGCTGTAAATAAAACAAGTTTCAACACTCTTATGCAACGCTTTACCTATGGGAACTCCTTGCCAATATTCCTTGTTCACTTGATCTCTAGCAAAGTCTCTTATCTTCTTGTTGTAATCTTCTTGCTTCATCAGTTTATCATTGATAGCAAGAATGTTTGGCAAGCCTTTTTGTCTTAATGTGTCAAACTTAACCATGAATCTAGTTATGGCCATGTCCATCTTTTGACACTTCTCTTCCAATTGTTTCATTAAATTTTTCTTTCAAAGTACTGTTCTTACCTTAAGAATTTTCTCTGTCCTATCTGTAATTCCTATCTCATCCAATTCTTGCTTGTTTTTAGTATTGATAAACTTAATTATTTCTTGTGCTTCTTCAAGCTTGGCACCTAGCTCTTCTTTAGTCTTTAATATTTCTAATTTGGCTGCCTTAAGCAAGTCCTTCTGCTCATAAATCACTTGAATTGATGGCCAAGTATCATTAATTGACTCAATGATCTTGGACCATAGTTGATTTTTTATGTAGGCCATGGGCTCTTTTAAGGTTAATTCTGTTTCTACCTTTTTAAGCTGCTCACTTACACTTTTGGCCTTTTGTTCCTTTGTTTTAGCATTTATCTGTGCTAATTTCTTGGAATCTTCCAAGTCTTGATTTTCTCTTTCAATATTGATCTCATTATTATGTATTGACATATCTTCCATGGCTTTAATAAGTTTAGTGGCCTCATCTAACTGTTGAACTGCTGAAGTAGATGATTCAAAGGCTGAAGTAGTGGAAGAAGTGACTGGCACTGTTGTGGCTAGTGGGAATTTTAGTGCTAACTCTTTTGCTAGAGTTGAAGGGATTGTTGTTGTTACCATGGGAATGACTGTAGGAGGAATACTTTGAGTCTTTGCAGCTTCTTTTTCTTGGACAATCTTGTCCATCTCAATCTCCATCTCCTTCATCTGTGTTGTCATTTGTAGTATGAGACTCATCATCTTATATTTTTTATTTGCCTCTTGCACAATCTCCTTAGCCTGTAGATGTTCTGTTAGAGGTAGTTTTAGTTGTTTTCTAAGCACTGCAATATCAACATTTTTATTCTTCACCAATTCCTCTACAACTTTCAAATTTGAATGGTCCTACCCTACTTCAATCACCAGTTCTTCTAAAGACTTGATTCTAGTGTCTTTAGCATAGGAAGAAGCTTTTTCAACTCTTAGCTGATAGCTTATATTTTTCAAAGTGTTTTGGAGTTTCTGGGCACTCATTTCTTTTATGGTCATGGTAGAATAAAAAATTTATGAGCTTTGCTTGTGAAACTCAATTTGATCCAAGGGATGGATGTTCTCTAATGGAATTTCAATATCATCTTTCTTGTAATCTGATACTGTTGTAGGTTTAGGCATTGTTGGCTGTAGCACTGTCATTATAAAATTTTTATTTGTATAATCAAAGGATGAAAGAAACCTATTTTGAATCCTTGGAGTCCGCTTCAAATATTGTGAATTGATCTCATTCTTGATCTCTTCATTTTTGGCTTTGATCTGTTTATACTTTTCTTTGATATATATGTCTTTATCCTCTGCTTGTTGTGATGAATATGCTTCCATGATTTGTTATTTTTCAATCATATGAGTGTTAGAAGTAGCATTTTCCTGCTCATTTTCAATTATTGTGTGAGTCACAGTGTCCTTCTCTAGGTTTTCTTCATCTAAAACTTTAATTGTTTCCTTCTCTTTATCTTCTGGATTGATTTTTAGGTTTCTTATTGTATCTGAGCTTGAATCTAGTTTCTGTTGTTGTTTCAGTTGTATATGTGCCTTCTTCTATGATTCTCTTTGTGGTTTTGTCCTCCTGAATAGGAGTCTGCAAAGTGTGACTAGTATCACCTTGTTTGACATCTTCCATCAATGTATTTTCCAACCATTCAGCTTGGTTGGAAAAATTTTCAATTTTAGGCTTTTTATCATGAATATATGGGGTTAATTTTCATTTCACCCTCATCTTACTGATTATTTCATAAGGATCATAGTTCCAGAAGGAAATTTCATCAAACTTATACTCTAGCAACTATTTTGTTTCCTCTACACCTGCTTCCCTATGATTGCATATGAAAGGACCCACCTGGTTTTTCAATTTGATTTGAGTCTTATTTTTAGCAGCTAAAATTTTTACAGAATCTGTATATAGAATTTGTCTTATATACTCTAAGGCAAACACTCTCATTGGCAAGTACTTTGGAAATTTATAGGGCAAGAGGTTTTACCCATAGACTCCAATCTCTGTGTGATTTTGGTAAAGGTACCAATCACTAGTTCTTCTCTGCTTTGATAGCTGTAAAATTTTCTTAATCTCATCACTTATCCTTGGTTGTACACTGTTTGTAAGCATATTTATCAATGGGTGGATAAAACAGTCTGTGAAATCCACATAAGTGAACTCAGTTGACTCTTTTCTGATTAAAGAATTCCAAAAAATAACTGACAGTGGGTTACCTTCTACATCCAAATTCTGAAGGGCTATTGGGACTTTATCTACTTGGAAGTAAAGGAACATATGAAAGAGGAAGGAGGTATATCTGAAAACGCCTTCAGTGGGAATTTTTACAAGCTGATCATGGATACTATCAACTATATACTCATCATAGTTATAAATGACTGTGGGGGGTTGACCAGGCACAAAAGTGGATAGAAAACCAAGTATATACTCATCTGTGTGCTCATCAGTAAAGTAACGAAGGATAAAGGACAACATTGAAATAACATTTCTTGATCCTTCAGGAAATTTGGAGGATGAATATGGAGGGTTAATTTTTGGGATTTCAACATATGAAGGCATGAATATATGAAATATTTGAAATCTTTTAGGAAATTCTAAATCCAAATAAAGATTTGTAAGAGCTTCTATAGATAATGGGACTGCATTAGGATCTGGTTGCAACTGAAGCATTTGGTTTATGGATTCTACAGTGATAGTGAATAATACTTCTTTCTCAGCATTAACAATAGCTCTTAGGTCATGGGAATAGTGAGCTTCACACAGTCTAATGACCTCTGGACACTGATGGGTATGGGGAACTACATATTTGGTCAAATTGTTCCCAAATTTGAACTTCATCTCCTTGATCCAAAGATTTTTCTAGACTCCAGTAGTGGAGATCAAGAAGATTGAATTCAATTACTGGATCAGTGATCTTATAATCTACATCAGCAAAAGGGGTATGCTCAGCATCTACAATAGGAGGTTTTAGTGGAGTGATGACAATGGTGCTTTTAGAAGCCATTACTGGATTTTTTTTTGACAATTTAGACCTCTGGATCTTAGAAACTCTGTTTTCAAGTTTTTTATACTCTTCTATAAGCTTAGAATATTTATAGAAATTTTTTTAATATGGCAGAGGTTTCCTTTGGAGTTTTAACAAGTAAAATCTTGATTTTTATGCTTCAAATCTTCAATTATGCTCCAAAATCAATACTTAAATTTTTTACAGACTTAGGAAAGGTTTTAACAAGGGTTTAATACTCTTTTCTTGGATAAAAAAAACCTAAAGCATTCTAATTCATTCAAAAAAGGGGTTCTAAGCATTTATAAATGGGTTTAAATCATTAAAAGGGTTTTCTGGAGGTCTGTAGTGATTAAAAAAATCGGACTTTGCTTAAAATTAACTTACTGTTTTCAGAAACTGTAAATTTACCAGGGTTTTAAAACAAATATGACTTTTGGAAGCATTAAGGTTATTTCTTTAGGCAAACCAGCTTCACGGTGCTCAAATTCACAAGTATAGCTCTTTTCAGATATAAGATGGGTATTTTTCTTGAAAAATCCCTGTTATTTTAGGTATTTGACTTGAAAAAGTGTTTCTTGGACATGTGAGAGCTTTTAGAAGCTTGGTTGAGGTCTTTTAAACACAAACAAGAATGTCTGAGGGTCGCAACAATAAATTCTGACTAAATTTTGTTGTTTGTGCATGAAACTGGGGCAACAACGTCTTTCTTCAATCAATAACAGTCAAATGAGCGGAAAATGCAGTGAAAAAGGTTTAAACGCGCATAAATATGTTGTTTATAGGAAATTTATTTGAAACAGTGTATACAATCAATGGCAGTCATTTCAAATGGGAAGTGGTTTGGCGCGGGGTGGTTGAATACCGCTAAGCGGTTATTGCAACATTGGAGGATGGTAAATGGTTTCTTTGAAACAGATGTGATACAGTAAGAAACAAACGCGTGGAGGAGAGATAATGGGGCAATACCACCCATATCGCAAATCCAAAAATGATTAATCGTCGTGCCATTGAAATTGCGATATGGGTTATGGTTCGTTGGATCTGGCAGAAGGATTGCGAACGGTCCAGATCGAGCGATGAAGTTGATGGGTATATGAGTGTGGGGCCCGGGATATTTTATGCGGCAGGGTTAATGTTTTTATGTTAAAAAATATTTTTAAACGTAAAATCTTATTTGTTTAAACGGATAGACGGGATAGGCGAACTATGTGAATTTTTAACGTTTTCATAGGAAATAGGCTTATTTACAGGTGTAATGCAATATTTGAGTGGGTTATTAATAAAATATGTGTTTTAACCTATGGGGGAGCAAAATATATGTCATATGGGGAATTATAACCATATGGTAAACATTAATAAAGTAGGTTTGGGCTATTTTAATAAATGAATTAATATAACTACAGGGTAGGGTACTATAAGGAATTAATAAAATAGGTTAAATGTTAATATGAGAATGAATATGATGAGTGGAAATACATATAAATATATTAAGTAAAGTGTGTTTTAAGTGTTTTGGGTGCAATTTTCAAGTTGTAGCCCCATACTTAACTTTACACATTTAATACTTAGGATAAAGCATTTTGGTAGTTTTTTTTTTTTGACTATTTTTGTATGAAATGAAATTAGTTAAGGGGGTTTTTAATTTCCCTAAAAAAAAAGGTGTTTTAACTTAGGAAAAGGGATTTTATCTTAGGAAAAGGGTGATAATGTTGAGGAAAATGGTTTTTATGAAGGGAATCCAATACTTAGTGCCAATCAGTCATTAAGCCTTGGGTCCGATCCCAACAAAAGTCAGAGAAATGTTCTGAGCCTTTATAACTAAAGGTTTTGAATACTGTAATACTTTGAGGGAAGGGAGATTATTAATTTTCCAGATGATGTTTTATTCATGCCTGCTGTAACTGATTTCTACCTACCCATCATTTATTCTACCATTTTTTCCTTTATTTGCATGGGTGCATTTGAGCTTGCAACCCTAAATCCATTTTTCTTTTAAATCATAAACTATATAATTCTAACCTTATTTCATCCGAGGGCTCAGATTAAACTATTGAGATCCTCATTTATTCTCTAAATATATACTGATTTGTCAATTTTAAACTGTTTGACAGGTCTTTATTCTCTATCTATGAACATGAAATTTAAAGCATGAAAAATTTAAGATTAAACTATTTAACTTCATCATGGATTATGAAATTCTGAACAAGCTACACATAATCATTTATTTGGAGTAAAAAGTAACTAGTAGTGGCATTTTGACTTGCATCACTTTCATGTCTTATTCTTATCTCTTTTTTTTGTTTGGGGTCCATTTTTATATTCTTTTGATATTTTCCTTTTCAAATCCTTTGATTTTTCTTTTAGGACTTTTTACCCTCATTTCATTTTTTATTATTTTCAAATATGGGAAAACAACTTGCAGAAAGAAAGGTATGTACATATTTACAAGACTAGTCATTTTCAATTCAAAAATTATGAACCCTATTATTATAGGACCCTAACAGGTGGTTGAGAGGGAGCAAAAATTATCTCTCAACATGCAGTCTCAGAAGGTTGTGGAGAAGCCACAACTGGAGAAGCATAAAGGAGACCGAGTGGAAGCGTCCACTCAAGAAGAGACCTCTAGGAGGGGGGAATTTCGAGCTAGATGGGCAGAGGGAGTACATGCAACTATTCCTCCAAGTGAGAGGTGGGGAGATGTGCAGATATAATCCCAAAAATAAATTTGGGCAGGGTCCATTGAGATGTGTGTCTCGTGGATCAAACCTAGCCATGAGGAGCACACAATATATCAGTAACAGGAAGGATCGGCTAGATTGATGCAGTTATATGTTAGGAAGAGAGAAATCAGAGTGATAGATGTTGGATACTAGAATGCAGATTAGAGTTGGTAGTAGTGCAGAGGGTATAGATGCAGATGTCAGCATCAACGAAGAGATTCCAACAGACAAGTGTAGTAGCTAGAAGAAGTTAGAAGACTCTGATGACAGATGCATTATATTGATTCAGTTGTTTGGAGGCTATAATTCAGTTTCAGGAGTTGCAGGTGCAAACAACATTAGAGAAGTGTTGTATGCATAACATTCCAAAGGTACCAGATCGAGATAGATTGAATTCCTTTCTTGTTGAGAGGGAGTGTTGAAATTTGCAACAAGAAACAATGAAATTGGCAACAAGAAAGGACAAAACATACACACACATTGGTGAGGAAATTAAGTGAGGAATTTTAGTTACACATTAGTGAGGAATGTGGGTGTCTAATTTATTTTTCCCTTAAATAAATTGGACAATAGATTGTAATTTCATCTCATACCAACTTGTATCAGTTAATTAAGTCATGATGGCTGACTTAGCTCAAGAAATTCAAGTTGAGGGTCTAAGATGAGGCATGTAGAGTGATCCTAATATTTTTGGGGTCTAGTTGTAGTTAATGCAATAGTGGGGTGCAGGTGTAATCAATTAACTCAAATTAATTGAGTTAAAATCACTTTAACTAATTCTAACTGAGTGATGAGATAATGAGAGGTCCAGTGAATTAAATTAGATTTAATTCACAAGTAGTGAACAATCATATTACTGATGATTCCCTATTAATAGCTGCATTCATGTCAATTCTGATGAAGACTAAGTTGAGATAGAGGTTAAAGGGAAGATAACTATCAGTTGTATTATTAGAAAATTGCCTGGGCACAATTATAAAGTCACAAGAAGGCCGTGATGGATTGCGTAATCAAGGAAGGTTGATTTTACTATTTAATAGGGGCTTAATTCTTTAGGGATTGTGTGAGCAAGATTGGGCTAAGTAGGGGCTGAGAATTAGCTAAGTGTTAGTCAATTTTCCCTAAGAATCAGCTAGTTAGTTTTGAGCAAGATTAGGGTGAGACGATCTGTAGAGTGCAGGATTTTCTCAGTGTCAGAAAGAATTGTATTGTTTCATGATTATTTCACTATGTACAATATGTGATAGAGGGGTTTTGAGCAGGTTCTTTACCCAAGAACATACTATGTTTTGTGGTTGATAATTTATTTCTCTTACTTGCATGTCAAAGTGTTATGAAACCAGCTCCAAAAATAGAAGAAACAAAGAGATAAACGCCTTAGAAATAAGCCACTTTGAGGGGGCAACCTCCTTTACATCACATAAATGAACAATTCTTGGATGATACAAATGAAAAAACCTCCTTCTAAATATATAAGTCCATGGGGTCATAATATAATCCTAGCCGACCTAACAATAATAATGTAAGGGCACAATAAGGGGGCTAAAATAAAAATAAGGCGGCTAAAATAACAACAATAAGGGACTACACTAGTAATATAGGTACCTAGCATGCCCCTCTCATTCAAAAAGCATTGTCCTCAACGCTTGAGTAGCTCTGGATGCTTCTGTATAAAATTCTCATCCTCTCATGTAGAATCTTTAGTGGGTAAGTTATTCCACTTGATGATATACTCTGAAATTGATCGATTTCGTAGCTGTCGAGTTCTTGTTTCCGTGACTGCTTCAGGTTCCAATATGATTTTTCCTTCCTCATCAAGTTCTGCCAATATTGTTTGAACTAGAATTTTTTCACCTATGAATTTCTTTAAGCATGAAACATGGAAAAGCAGATGCACTCGCGAAGAAGGAGGAATCTCCAATTTGTATGCCATAGTGCCAATATTTTGCAACACCTTGTAAGGACCATAGTACTTTGGCGATAATTTAGTATCCTTCTTAGCTTGCTTGAGCAACATTTGTTTGTATGGTTGTAGCCATAAAAATACTCAGTCTCCTACATCAAAACTTCTCTTGCAGTGATGTTGATATGCCTGTTGTTTCATTTGATTTTGTGCCAAATTTAGGTTATCCTTTAAGAGTTGTAGAACTTCTTGTTGATGTTCAATGTGATCTTCCACTGATTGAATCTTAGAATTTTCTCTTAAATATGATGTGATGGATGGTGGATGATATCCATAAAGTGCCATATCATTTTTTCTGCAGTATGGAAGGAAGTGTTATACCACCATTCGGCGAGAGGTAACCACTTGACCCATTGTTTTTGTTTATCAGATACAAAACAACGAAGATATCATGCCAAAAATTTATTCACTATGTCATTTTGACCATCGAATTGCAGATGATAAAATGAGCTATGAGCTAGTTGAGTACCCAAACAAAAAATAATTTCATCCAAAAATTTCCAGTAAAAATGGGATTTGTGTCGCTTACAATAATCTTTGGGTTTCCATGTAGCTTTTTAATTTTTTCCATAAATGCAGTAGCAATTGTACTTGCATTAAACAGATGAGATAATGCAAAAAATTGTGCATACTTGGTAAGTCTATCAACTACCACCATGATGAAACTCTTTCCTTCGTACTTAGGTAAACCTATGATAAAATCCATTGAAATCTCCTCCCAACATTGAATTGGAATGGATAAAGGTTGTAGAAGACCCGGGGTCTTAATGATCAGAACTGGATCATGGACCAGAATGATGGCTCAAAATTCAAAGTGTTCAGAAGTGTACTGAATCTGAGCAATCGAGAAGGTCTCGTCGTTGCGATTCTAGCACCATGAATGGTTCGAAAAACCGACATCATATGAAGAAGTTATCATAGTTTGAAAAGTCCAGTAAACTGCAAAAACTAGACTTTGACCAAGTTTGACTTGCCAATTTTGAAAATTAAAAAAATAATATTCTAGGGAATATTCTTAGAATATTCCCTAGAATATTCCTTATGGTCCAATGTGTGCTTGACAAGTGGCATCATCTGAATGGATATTGGGTTGAATTTTTATTTACAGGCCAATGAAACACTTCCATGTGGCCTTGGAACAGTCTTATAAAATATTTTGGAGACCGCGGGAATCGAACAACAGACCTCCTGCATACAGGTCCGCGTATTTAGCATTCCACCATTACAATTGTTCTTAACATATCTTGGCACACAATTTGATTTAAATCTTGTTGAATTCCGCGTTGGGGGGGCGGAGGGGCCAGCCCCTCCCCATGTGTCCTTGACCCTGTGTTCAAGCGCTAATGTTAACTGCCGATTCCACCGTTTTTTTGGGCAACCTAGCACATGGATTTAAATTAAATGCGTGGTTTATTTAAACCATAACCTTCGCCATTCCATGGATAAGACCGCTGGAGGTTTCGGTCAACTGACCGCCTTGTGAGGTGGCATGTACCCGCTTTAAACCTAACCTTTAATGCTACGGTTTTCTCAAACGGTCAGTATGGAGAAGTTTTTGTAGTAGGTGAAAATTTTGGATTTATGCCTATTTTAACTGGAGTTAACTCCAGTTCTTCACTTTTGGTGGAGTTGATGTAGGGGATACTAGGAAAAAATTGTTTTGGCTCTATCTTGAGCTAGGGTGAACCAATTTTGGAGTGCCAGTAATCAATTTTGACTATCTCCAACATTATAGACTCAATGGAGTAGGTTTTAGAGCCATAAAAGAACTTTTGAGCAGGTTTTTTCTTCAGTGAAGTTCAAGGGGCCACCAAGGCCACCAGGTGGCAGTGATTGTTTGAGGCCTAGCCAGGGAAGCTAGAGGCCTTATGCAGAGATCAAAAAGTCCATCTTGGATATTTCAGATGTTCTAAATCTGATTAGATGGTTTTTAGATCTTGTAGAGAACTTTAAAAATCCTAAAAGCTTCAATGAAGTTCCAGGGGCCATTAGTGCCAGTTTTTGCCTGCAACAGTTCGGGGCCTAGCCAGGGGAGAAGGAGGCCTTAGGAAGCGAACCAATAGTCATTTATGACTGTAATAAGAATTATGAATCTAATGCAGAGGTTTTAGAAGGTGTTGAGGACTTATAGAGGTTGAAAACCTAGCAGAGAAGTTTTCAGTGACCCTAGTGCCAAGGGGTGCCGACAAGTGTTGGAGGAGAAACTGGAGCAGCCGGAGGCCATTTTCTACAATGGATAGTATATTTTGACTAATTTAGTCATTTTGAAACCAATTAAAGTGTTTTTGGAACATTTTGAGAACTTCTAGAGCTCAGAAAGTGGAAGGGAAGTTTTGGGCAACCCTGGGCAAACCGTGGAGGATAGCCTAGTTTGGGGATGTAGTGCTCGTTTTGAGCAATTTATCAGTCAATGTTTTGTGTATGATGTGTAGTAGATAAAAAAAGTGTGGTTTCAGGGATAGAAATATAATTCTGAAGGAGTTTCTGCCATGTAGAAGCTGAGTGTAGCTTAGTGCACTGACAGAAGGAATCGTGTCTAAGGGAGCCTAAAGCTATTTGCAAAGTTTGAACAGCCATAAAAGGGATATAGATGGTGTTCTAAGCCCTTTGGATCAGTTTAATATCCATTGGAGTTAAGTCTAGAACTTGTAGAAGAAATCTTACCATAATCCCAAAGAGCCAAGCCAAGATGACAAAGCTCAAAGGAGGCATAGCCTACGAAAATTCAGGTGAACTCCTAGATTACTTTTTTTGTTGTGTGTGAATGTTTTATTGCTGCATTATGTTGCTGTTATACATGTTAAATTTCAGCAAGAACAAATGAACATAAGACATATAAACAGTTAAAAATCATACACCACTTTCAAGTAATAATTCTGCATAATGTCAAGTACAAGCTAGATCATTTATTTGTTTAGCTGAGTGGGAGGTTCTTGCAATATATAAACAAGTTATCCAACCCATTTTAAGATCAGGTTGGTATCAGAGCACTTGGTTTCTTGAATGACATAGCAATATCTTGCCTGTATAGCTTGAAAGGTGTTAAAATAGTGTAAAATATTGATTGTTTTACTGTTTGCAAACTGATTGTTGTTTGAGTTTGCTGGAGGTGAAGGGATTGCTACTGATTAGCTAAGTCCTGGAGAGAACAAAAAGGAATAAAGATATGAAGGCATCTTCCTTACCCCAAAGGGCCTCAATGTCACCCTTGGAACACAAACCCTCTTGCCGATTGTTTGTTAAGAAGATCTTGGAGTTTGTTTGTTGTTTTGATGCTTGAATAAGAGTTTGTCTCTACAACCATTTGGTTTAAAAAAGATTTGTCATTTGTTTTGAAAGCTTTGTGAACTTTGTTGAATTTAATTTTATTCATTGACATCATAATGAAAACTTCTACAAGTGAGGTTTCCTCCATAAGATTCTTCGATGAAGATATGAAGCGTGACTTTATTATATTGAAGGACATGGTGCAGATTCTATTCGAAGATAGAATAGAAACCACTGAAATTCGTAGGAAATTGTTTGCTATGAAGGAAGATAAGGAAGAAATTTTTCAAAGATTGCATGATATGGAGATGAAACTCCATCAAGCTCAAGAGGCTTTGACCAATAACAT
Source organism: Pinus albicaulis (assembly GCA_034641835.2). Classification (NCBI taxonomy): domain Eukaryota; kingdom Viridiplantae; phylum Streptophyta; class Pinopsida; order Pinales; family Pinaceae; genus Pinus; species Pinus albicaulis. Next base: position 597,881,938 of record CM076575.1, read on the forward strand.
ACATGAGAAAGAGGAAATCCACTCTAATTTGTCTTCAATTTTCTCATTAGAAAGATGTGTTGGTTCTTTCGAAAAGCACACGAGATGTATAGGGTCCAAGTTAATGATTAAAATGGGCTATAAAGGCAAGGGTTTAGGAAAGCATGCACAAGGCACGGTTGATCCTATTTTGGTTGAGGAATGACCCAAGAATCTTGGTCTTGGTTATGTCCAATTTAATGGCGAAGACTCCAAAACCATGAAGGCATGTGAGGCTACTTCAAAGAGAACTTTTGTTCCAAGTTCTAATATGAAAATATGCCAATTTTTTTTCAAATATTATTACCATTTCTTTAAGCCTTTGTTGCAGCAATAATATGGTAGACATGCATCTTATGGCGAGCATGCGATTTTGGACAGTTTTCAAGACAAGAATGATGATGTTAGTCTACAAATGAAAGTTAGAGCCTCTACTAGTTCATCTCCTCATGAAGGCAAAAAGGATGAACATGCAAAGTAGCACAAGAGGTTTAAATCTTCCCATAATCAATTTGATTGTGTTTCTGCAAGGCATGACAGTTTTGCATGCTTAAAATCAAGAAAGATTTGTTGTATATATTGTGGTCGATTTAACCATGATGTTTCGAGATGCTGGATGAGGAAGAAAGCATACAGGAAGCAAAAGAAGCAAAGGCAACTTTCAAAGAAGGTGCATAATATTTTCACATATTGCCAGAAGAGGGGACATGTTGTTTCCCATTGTTGGACTTTGTATCCAAATAGTCGTCCCAAGCACATGCAACAAGAGGATAGAAATACTAGCGAAGGTGGACCCAAGGATTCCATTATTGATGTGAGAATGGATGTTTCACATGAAGAAAAGTTGCAGCAGAAAAATTCGTCGTGGAAGTGTCTTGGTAAGAAGTGGATGGAATTCTTAACACAATAAGACATACTCTTTTATACATATGCAAATTTTGGTCGTATGCATGTATTTTATGTTGTAATATCTCGTTTGTCTGAGCCACCTTGGATCATTGATCAAGGCAGTGATGTTCAACTACCTTATGCAAATTTCTCGCCAGAAATTTCTGAGTGAGTGCAAGAAAGACAATTCTAGACAAGTGGACAAGCACATCTGGGAAGGGAAGTGTCAATTGCTTTCTAGTTGTGGTTCAAAGTCACTATCCATGCAAGGCAAGTGTTTGGAGGCTGAAGAGAAGAGGGTGTTGTACTCTCATCTAATGTACAGATCAGTATATCAGCCTTTTGGGGTCCAAAATATTCCTAATGGGGAGGAGTGATCAAAATTGGATCATGGACCAGAATGATAGCTCAAAATTCAAAGTTTTCAGAAGTGTATTGAACTTGAGAGACTAGAAAGGTCTCGTCGTTGCAATTCTGGCATTGTGAACGGTTCAAAAGACTGACATCGTATGAAGAATTTATCGCAGTTTGAAAAGTCTAGTAAATTGCAAAAACTGGACTTTGACCAAGTTTGACTTGGAATTTTTGAAATTAAAAAAAGAATATTCTAGGGAATATTCCTAGAATATTCCCTAGAATATTTCTTATGGTCCAATGTGCGCTTGACAAGTGGCATCATCTAAATGGATATTGGGTTGAATTTTTATTTACTGGCCAATGAAACACTGCCACGTGGCAGACCCGAAGGCCGCCACATGGCCCTGGAATGGTCTTATAAAATATTTTAGAGCCCATGGGAATCAAACAACAAACCTCTTGACCGTAGGTCCATGTATTTACCATTCTACCATTACAATAGTTCTTAACATATCTTGGTGCACATTTTGATTTAAATTTTGTTGAATTCCACGTTGGGGGAGTGGAGGGGCCAGCCCCTCCCCATGTGTCCTCGACCCCGTGTTCAAGCGCTAATACTATTCGTGGATTCCACCATTTGTTTTGGAAACCTATCACATGGCTTTAAATGAAATGCGTGGTTTATTTAAACCATAACCTCCGCCATTCCACGGATAAGACCGCCAAAGGTTTTGGTCAACTGATCACCTTGTGAGGTGGAATGTGCCCACTTTAAACCTTACCTTTAATGCTACATTATTCTCAAATGGTTAGTATGATGAATTTTTTGGAGTAGGCACGAATTTTGGAGTTATGCCTATTTTAACTGGAGTTAACTCCAGTTCTCCACTTTTGGTGGAGACGATGTAGGGGACACTAGGAAAAAATTGTTTTGGCCCTATCTTGAGCTAGGGTGAACCAATTTTCGAGTGTAAATAGTTAAGTTTGACTATCTCCAACATTCCAGACTCAATGGAGTAGGTTTTAGAGCCATCAAAGAACCGTTGAGCAAGTTTTTGCTTCAGTGAAGTTCAAGGGGCCACCAGGAGGCAGCAACTATTTGAGGCCTAGCCAGGGGAGCTAGAGGCCTTATGCAAAGATCAAACAGTACATAATAGATATTTCATATGTTATAAATCTAATGAGATTGTTTGCAGAGCCTTTAGAGAACTTTAGAGATCTGAAAATCTTCAGTGAAGTTCCAGGGGCCATCAGTGCCAGTTTTTACCTGCAGCAGTTCAGGGCCTAGACAGGGGAGTAGGAGGCCTTAGGTAGCGAATAAATAGTCATTTATGATTGTAATCAGCATTATAAATCTAATGGTAGAGGTTTTAGAAGGTTTTTAGGACTTATAGAGGTTTAAAACCTAGTAGAGAAGTTTTCAGTGACCCTAGTGCCAAGGGGTGTCAACAGGTGTAGGAGGCAAAACCAGAGCAGCCAGAGGCCATTTTCTGCATATGGATAGTATATTTTGAATAATTTAGGCATTTTTAAATCAATTAAAGTGGTTTTAAAATTTTTTGAGAACTTCTAGAGCTCGAAAAGAAAAAGGGAAGTTTTGGGCAGCCTTGGGCAAACCGTGGAGGATAGCCTAGTTTGGGGATGCAGTGCCCGTTTTGAGAAATTTATTAGTCGATATTTTGTGTCTGGTGTGTGTTGGATATAGAAGGTGTGGTTTCAGGGATAGAAATAGAATTATGAATTATTTTTTTCCATGTAGAAGCTCAATGTATCTCAATGCATCGACAGAAGGAATTGTGTCTGAGGGAGCCTAAAGCTGTTTGCAGAGTTTGGAAAACCATAAGAGGGATATAGATGGTGTTCTTAGACCTTTGGATCAGTTCAGTATCCATTGGAGTTAAGTGTGGAACTTTTAAAAGAAACCTCATCATAATCCCAAAGAGCCAAGTCAAGATGACAAAGCTCAAAGGAGACGTAGCCCACGAAATTTGGGTGAACTCCTAGATTAATTTTGTTGTTGTGTGTGAATGTTTTATTGCTACATTATGTTTCTATTATACATGTTAAATTTCAGAAAGAAAAAATTAACATAAGACACATAAACAGTTAAAAATCATACACCACTTTCAAGTAATAATTCCGCATAATGTCAAGTACAAGCTAGATCATTTATTTGTTTAGCTGAGTGGGAGGTTCTTGCAATACATAAGCATGTTATCCAACCCATTTTCAGATCACTTAATTGTCTCAAATTTATTTTGATGCAAACAAAACATTCCACCACAAATTTTTGAATATCAGATTTAAGGCCATCCCAAAAAAAAAATTTCCTCAACCTGTGGTAAGTTTTTAAAAATCGTGAGTGTCCTTCTAAAGGAGAAGTGTGCAATTCCAAAAGAATATTTTGTTTTAGTTGGGAATTCTTACAAAGATATAAGCAATATTTGTACCATAAGGAATCATTTTTCCAACTAAATGTATCAGATGTAATAGGATCTTGCTGCAAATTTTGAATGAGTGTGCACACTTCTTCGTCCTTATTCCATTCATCCCTTGATTTAGTTATCCAATCTGGTTGGAGAATATAAATGGCACAAAGAAATGCTTCCATCTCTTCATCCTTTCTTGAGAGTGCATCTACAACAAAATTTAGCTTCCTTTTTTTGTAGATGATTTAAAAGTCATAACCCAACATCTTCGTGGTCCATTTTTTCTGCTCTTCTGAAGATATTATTTGTTCCAAAAAGTGTTTAAGACTATCATGACCAGTTTTTACCTTGAAGTGTCTTCCCAATAGGTAAGGTCGCCATTTCTTTAGTGCATGTAGTATTGCCAAAATTTCCTTCTCATAAATAACTTTTTGTAAATACTTTCCTTTGATTGGATGGCTTTCAAAAGAAATGGGTCTTCCTTCTTGCATTAAAACAACACCAATTCCATTTCCCGAGGCATCACATTCCACAATAAAGGTTTTTGTGAAGTATGGCATAGCTAAGACCGATATTAGGCACATTGCCTCTTTAAGATGTTCAAAGGCCTTAGTTGCTTCAGGAGTCCATGAAAATGCATCTTTTTTCAATAATGTTTTTATAGGTGCTGCTATTCTCCCATAATTCTTAACAAACTTGTGATAATACCTTGTTAACCCGAGAAATCCTTGCAACTGCTTTATGGTTGTGGGGACTTTCCATTCCTTAATGGCTTTAATTTGATTAGGGTCTACCTTAACACCCTCGTGAGATACAATATGACCCAGATATTCCACCTCTTGTATTCCAAAGAAACATTTGAATGTTTTTGCATATAATTGTTTCTCCTGCAATAGTTTGAGCACCCTGTCAACATGTTGAACATGATCTTTCCAAGACTTGTTGTAGATTAGTATATCACCAAAAACTAATAGCACAAATTTTCTAAGGGTTTGAAAATGGAATTCATCAACCCTTGAAATGTAGAAGGTGAATTAGTAAGGCTAAAAGGCATGACCAAAAATTCATAATGACCCTCATGAGTTCGAAATGTTGTTTTCAGAATATCTTCAGTCTTCATTCTAATTTGATGATATCCTGAATGAAGATCCAACTTGGTAAAATAAATTTCTCCATGTAATTTATCCAATAATTCATCAATCATAGGAATGGTAAATTTATCTTTAATAGTGAGCTTATTGAGCTCCATATACTCTGGACACATGCACGATGATCCATCCTTCTTATGCACCAATACTACTGGAGCAGAGAAAGAACTTTGACTAGGTTGAATTATACCAACCTCTAATATTTCTACAATCATACGTTCAATTTCACTCTTTTGGACATAAGGATATCTGTAAGGTCTGATTTTTGGAGGAACACTTCCTGGAATCAAATGAATAGCATGATCATTATCACGAATAGGTGGGAGTCCTTTGGGAGTTTCAAACACCTTGGAATGATTGTCCAATACTTTTTGGAGATATTGAGAAATAGATGATTTTGATGTTGGAACTTCTAGTGAGCATAATTATGCAATTACGCCTCGTTGTTCTTTCTTCAGAAGCTTTTCCATGACATTAGAGCTTATTATCTTTCTCGACTTCCCTGTGATGCCCCGTAATTCGACTTCCTTTCCTTCCGAAAATTTTTTCAAGAAAAGTTCTTGAAAATTAAAAGCTATCGGCCCCAATTATTATAACCATTGTACTCCTAGTACAACATCAGCACCTCCCATTGGAATGGAAAACATTGGACTATTCAATACGTATTCCCCCATAGTTAGCTTGATATTATGAAATTTTCCAGAGCAATTTATAGTTCCTCCATTTGCAGCCATCACTTGACATTTTGGTGCTAGGTATAGGAAATAATTCAATTCCTTGGCTACCTTACAATGAATAAAATTATGGGTACTACCTGAATCAATCAACATTATTACATTTTTCTTCTTGATATGTCCTTCTATCTGGAGATTTTGAGGAGTGGCAATTCCTACCAATGCATTACAAGTTATGGTCGGACTCATTTCTTCTTCTTCTAGGGTTGGTTCCTTGTGTATATCCTATTCTTTTGAAGTTTCTTGTTCATTTTCTTCCTCCTCTTCACAATCTATGTAAAATAATTTTTTCTCAACACACTTATGATCTTTAGTGTATTTTCTATCACAACTATATCAAATCCCCTTTTCTCATTTTTCTTTCAATTTTTGTGGTGTCAACTTTGTAGGTTGTGGGAATCTAGGAGAATCAACACTTCCATATTTATAGATGTGAGTGGTAGGCTTCCTTGTCGCCATAATTTTACATTCAATTTTTCTTGCCAACTTGAATGCCTTCTCCAATGAATCAGGTTCCCAAACGGAAACCTCATGTTGGATGTTATCCTTTAAAGTCCCTATGAAGGCATCAATCATGTGTTCCTCTAGAATATCATTTTCCCTTATATTCAATTTTTGGAAGTCTTCAATGTGCTCCACCACTGAACCCTTTTGTTTGAGATTTATCAGTTGGCTAAAGAAGGTGTTTCTCTTTATATCCTCATAATGTGTTATCATTTCCTCCATAAAAAAATGACCAAGTGACAATTTTTTTATGGTAGCAAAGACATATATACCATACAAATGTATTTTTTTCTAGATATAAAGTTGCAACGGACACCTTTTGTGTGTTTTGCACATTGTTGAGATCAAAATATTGCTCCATCTGTAGTATCCATGTTACGGGATCCTTGCAATCAAGCTTCCTCATATCAATCTTTGGAATATGGTGGGTCTTCAATCCAACATTAGAGTTTATGAAATAACGATTAAAATTTGTTTTTTTCTCATCATGAGTTTCCTATACTATCCTTTCACCATTAGGAATCATTTATTGTATCAACTTTGTCAAACCTTCCATGTTTGCTTTTAGATCATTTTTCATGTCTTCCATGTTGTCTTTCATTTTTTCTTCTATAACATCCATCTTAGCTTCCATGCCATCCATATTAGCTTCCAAACCTTTCTTCAAACCATCCATCTTAACTTCTATGCTTTTCTTCAAAACTTTCATTACATTTTTTGTTGCTCTTTGCGAGAGAAAAATTTGGTGCACTTGCTCTTGTAATTTTGATATATCATGTTTCACTTCTTCATCTTCATAAGTCATAGTAAATTATTATGAGGGCTTAATGGGTGTTGAATTCTTTTTAGGGGGAATTTTATAACCCAATACTGATATCTATGCTTCAATATTCCTTTGGAATCACTTCAAACTGATTTTTCAAACAAGAGTTATGCAATTTGAAAAAAAAATACACACCTTTTTCTTTCTTTTGAGGAGCTCAATATTGAAACAGAATTATCTCTGTGATTTCAGATCTTCAATATCTAAAATTTAGTTCTCTAGTATCTCTCTAAATCTCCTTTCGAATTCCACAGGTCTGACCTTATTTGGATTCTTAAAGGCAAAATTATGCTCAATCTCTCACAATGACCTAATTATGGACTGGTTTAGTAGATTGAACTTGTATGACGTGTCACATGTAACTGTTTCCTCCTTCGGATATGAAATTGATACATAGGAAACTACAGTCCATGTAATTTCGGCCACTTTTTACAGAATTCCAATCCGATTCTCAGAGAGAGAGTTATTATTTTTTTCCCACAGCCACCTCTTTGAGGTGAAATTCAGGAGCATGAAAAAACCCTAACTTCCATAGATCATATCTCCTACAATCTTGCGAACCAAAATCTAAAATGTTTACATGACATTATTCAGGATTTATTCTTTCCTCTGTAAAAAAATTATCTTTTGAATCTTCGTATAAAAAAAGTTATAGCGAAAATTCCACGATGAACGGTTTCAATGAAATTTAGGAGCCTGAAAAAACCCTAACTTCCATGGATCATATCTCTGAAAATATTTCGAACCAAGATCTGAAATTTTTGAATGATGTTCCTTAGGATTTCAGCTTCGCACTGTAAACATTTTAGCTTCTGAACCTTCATATAAAAAAATTTATAGCGCAAATTCCATGATGACCTATTTGGAGCAGTGAAACCCTAAAATCCAAAGCTTTGATACCAAATGTTATGAAACCAACACCAAAAATAGAAGAAACAGAGAGATAAACGCCTTATAAATAAGCCACTTCAAGGGGGAAACCTCCTTTACATCACATAAATGAAAAATTCTTGGATGATACAAATGAAAAAACCTCCTTCTATATATAGGAGTCCAGGGGGTCACAATATAATCTGAGCCGACCTTACAATAATAATATACGGAAACAATAATAACAATATTGGCGTTATAGGGGTACAACAATAACAATAAGGGGGCTAAAATAACAACAATAAGGGACTACACTAGTAATATAGGGACCTAACATCGAGTGATCATGTTTAATATTATGCAAATATAGTAGAAGGATTCATTATATTGTTTTAGTACATGACATGATCGATTGAATCCATTGGTATAGAGTTTCTATATAGTTTATACACTCTAATAACTTGACATATCTCCTAACTATAATACACCTGGACCATGGAATGAAAATATGATATAACTTTGAGCTCTCATTGTACCAACCAAAGTACCCTCTCTTTGCAGTCTGATCTAAGTTGGAACATGTATATCTCAGAATGTGACAATACCCTAGGCCTCCAAATATCCTAAAATGACTAACATATGGCCTCTTCCCTATGAATTCATCCTCTAGTGTCATATTTCCTAACGCCTTATGTGGGACCAAGTTTTGTATATAAATTTTCATACTGCACACCTTTTCCCATAAGTAGTGTGGGAGATCTTGTTCATACAACATAGCTTTTGATGCTTCTAATTTAGAAAAATTCATCCTAGCAATGAACCCATTCTGTCATGGGATGTAAGGAATCTTCCACTCCCTCTTGATTCCTTCCCTAATACATAACTTGTGGAATCGACTGAAGACCTCATCCTTGGTCTTCAGGAAGTATATCTAGGTATTCCAAGAGAAATCATTAATAAAATTAGCAAAGTAATTGTATCCCCTTAGAGACTCCATAGACATCGACCCACATATATTTGAATGCACTAAGTCAAAAATACCCTTTTATCCGGTCTTACTCCTTGGAAATGTTTCTTTTGCAAACTTCCCCAACACACATCCTCTACAAACGTCATCATGCTTTGTGTTCACCTTTGGAACACCTATCACCATATCACAAATCAATATAAGTGCTCCATGATGTATATGGCCCATCCTCCCATGTCATAGCTCCCCGTGATCCCTCAGATTACTAATTCTAACCAATAATTTAATAGTGTCCATCTGCAACATGTACAACTAACCGCTCCTAACTCGAATCATTATAGGTGATATCCATTCTAGGGTGCTTGAGAAAAACTTGCACCACTACTAGGCACCTATAATATTAGTGTATCCCCTTATTGTTATTGTTATTATAGCCCACTTATTTTTATTTTTGTGCCCATGTAGTCCCCATATTTTTATTATTGTGCCCCATAGAATCCCACTATTGTTATTGTTGTGCCCTTATGTTGTTATTGTTATGTCAGCTAGGATTAGATTGTGACCCATTGGACTCCTATATATAGAAAGGATGTTTTGTCATTGTATCATCCAAGAATTTTTCATTTATGTAATGTAAAGGATCTTTCCCCTCAAAGAGATTTATTTCTAAGGCGTTGATCTATATTTTCTTCTATTTTAGTGAGTTGGTTTCATAACATTTTCTATCCGAACTTTGGATTCTGGGGTTTCTCTACTGCAAACAGGTCATCTTGAAATTTTCGTTATAATTTTTTTTCTGCGAAGTTTCAGGAGCCAAAAAAACCCATTTGAGCCTAAAGCCTGAGGAACATCAGTAACAATTTCAGACCTTGGTTCACAATATTTTCGGAGATATGATCTGTGGAAGTTAGGGTTTGTGTAAGCTCGAGAATTTCACCTCAAAACAGGCGACCAAGGGAAAATCATCACAAATTTCATTTAAAACTTCAGATTGGTATGTATTTTAGTTTCTTTTGAATCTATTTTAGAGCCAAAGTTTGAAACAATGACACATAGCACGATGTACAAGTTCGCTCTACTAAACCATCCCATAATTAGGACATTGTAGGAGATCGGGCATAACTTTGTTTTGAAGAATCCAAATTAGGTATAGCCTGTGGAATTGGATAGAAGACTTAGAGGGCTACTACAGGACCTAAATTCAGATATTGAAGATCCAAAATAATGGATATAATTTAGGTTCAATATCGACCTCCTAAAAAGAAAGAAAAAGGTGTGTAATTGTTTTTCAAAATTGCATAACGTTTGTTTGAGAAAGAAGTTTGAAGTGATTCTAAGGGCATATTGAAGCATAGATATAATTATTGGATTCTAAAATTCCTTCCAAAAATAATTCCACACCCATTAAGTCCTCATAAACTTATACTATGATGCATGAAGAGGAATAAGTGCAACATGATATATCAAAATTACGAGACCAAGTGCAACAAATGTCGCTCTAGAAAAAAGTAACCAAAAATGAAATGGAAGCTAATATGAATGGCATGGAAGATAATATGGATGGTTTGAATAATGACATGGAAGCTAAGATTGATGGTATATAAGAAAAACTAAAAGCATACATGGAAGGTTTGAAGGAAGGTTTGACAAATTTGATACAAGAAATGATCCCTAATGATGAAAGGGTAGTAGAGGAAACTCATGATGAGAACAAAATAAATGTTAATCATGATTCCATAAAATCTAACACTGGATTGAAGACCCACCATATTCCAAATATCGATATAAGGAAGTTTTATGGCAAGGATCTTGTAACATGGATACTACAGATGGAGCAATATTTTGATCTCCGTAATATGAAAAACACACAAAAGGTACGTATTGAAAATTTATATTTTCAACAAAATACATTTGTATGGTATCTATGGCCTTTCTCTCGTAAACAAATTGTCACTTGGTCAATTTTTATAGAGGAAATGATAACACATTATGAGGATAGAAAGAGAAACACCTTCTTTAACCAATTGATAAATCTCAAACAAAAGGGTTCAATTGTGGAGCACTTTGAGGACTTACAAAAAATGAATATAGGGGTAAAGGATATTCCAAAGGAGCACATGATTGATGTCTTCATAGGTACTTTAAAGGTTAACATCCAACACAGGGTTCTCCTTTGGGAACCTCATTCATTGGAGAAGGCATTCAGGTTGGTAAGAAAAATTGAAAGCAAAATTATGGTGACTAGGAATCCTACCACTCACATCTATAAATATGGAAGTGCTGCTACTCCTAGATTTCCACAACCTACAAGGTTGACACCACAAAAATTGGAAGAAAAAATAGAAAAAGGGCTTTGTTATAGTTGTGATAGTAAATACACTAAAGGTCATAAGTGTGTTGAGAATAAATTATTTTACATATATTGTGAAGAGGAAGAAAAGGAACAATAAACTTCAAAAGAAGAGGATATACACCGAGAACGAACCCTAAAGGAAGAAGAAATGAATCCAACCATATCTAGTGATGCATTGGCAAGAATTACCACTCCTCAAACTCTCAATATAGAAGGACATATCAAGAATAAAAATGTAATAGTGTTGATTGATTCGAGTAGTACCCATAATTTTATTCATTGTAAGGTAACCAACTAATTGAATTTCTTCCTATACCCAACACCAGAGTGTCAAGTGATGGTTGCAAATGGAGGAACTATAAATTTCTCTAAAACGTGCCATAATATCAAGCTCACCATGGGGGAATATGTATTGAATATTCCAATGCTCTCCATTCCAATGGGTGGTGTTGATTTTTTATTAGGATTACAATGGTAATTACAATATTTGGGGATGATAGCTTTTAATTTTCAAGAACTTTTCTTGAAATTTTTTTTGGAAGGAAAGGAAGTTGAATTATGGGGTATCGCAGCGAAGTCAGGAAAGATAATCAACTCTAATGTCATGACAAAGATTATGAATAAATAACAATGAGGCGTAATTGCACAATTATGCTCACTAGAGGGTCAAACATCAAAATCATCTATCTCTTCAGATCTCCAAAAAGTATTGGACAATCATTCCAAGGTGTTTGAGACTCCCAAAGGACTCCCACCTATCCTGTTATTTTTATTGTTAGTATAGCCCATGTAGTCCCCATATTTTTATTATTGTGCCCCATAGAAGTTCACTATTATCATTGTTGTGCCCTTACATTGTTATTGTTATGTCGGCTAGGATTATATTGTGACCCATTGGAATCCTATATATAGAAAGGAGGTTTTTTCATTATATCATCCAAGAGTTTTTCATTTATGTAATGTAAAGGAGGTTTCCCCCTCAAAGAGGCTAATTTCTAAGGTGTTGATCTATATTTTCTTCTATTTTGTGATTTGGTTTCATAACAACCCCTCTAAAGAGTACATCATACTCTTTATCTTGAAGGATATATATGAAAATGAATTTCATACCCAAGCTTGACACATGTTATTGGTCATGAAAGTTAATTTCCTTTCTGTTCTCCCTCTAAAACATAATAGTCACTCTTGCAACTGCCTTAAATTTGGACTTGTTCCCCATCTGGATTTGGAATCTAAGGTCCTCCTTGTTGAGAAACCAATGCTAGTGGGATTTAGGGTTTTATTCCTCTTTGTTTATAATTACTCGTGAATTATGATGGCTTCTTTTAATTATTTTTTCTCTCATAAAGCAATTACCAACTTATGTGTATGAATATCACAAGAACAAGAGACACAAGATGTGGGTGCTTAACCATGGAAAACCTAGTCACAAATTATTCCTTCAGTAGATTCAAATCAAGATGAGACACTTCCAAAATTCCTAGGCCTAGACAAAGGCGTCCTCCAACCACCAAGTTAGCCCTTCCTTGCAAAAAATTATCATGACAAAATACTCCAAGTGACAGTTTCCCAATAGCACCTTCAATCCAAAATTTCAGCCCTCGACAGCAAAACTTTGACCCCCAACTTCAAAAATTAAAACCTGTAGTAGACATAGATTTTTGGCTCCAGCAACTACCCAAAAAAATTTGCACGTGTGAGAGAAAGATATCCCAAAACTCATATTAGGTTTTCCTATCAAACTTCTTCCTTTTACAACTACATCAGACTCTTTTTCTACCTCTCTTGCTTGAAGATCAAACTTGTTGAGTGGATGTGACAAATAGGTCAAATTGTCTCTCCTTATATAGGCTTTCTACTAGGTCAAATTTCCCTCATGTAGGTAGACTTCTTGGGGACAAGGCTGACTTGGTGTGGAGATGAGAAATCACCTTTTTGACTAAAAAATAATTCTTTTTACATGATACAAAATCCCAATAAGGGTCTAATAAAAATGACAATGACTCTAATAACTCAATATAAAACCTAAAAGCCCTCAATGGGGCTTTGACCTAGAAAAAATTGAACCAAACATGAAACCCATGCTTTAATAAGTCATTTTTATTTAATAATAAATTTTCTTTTTGATAAGTACAATTATGAAGAATGAAGCTAGTTACATTCTTCAACACTCCCTCTTAACTAGGTAGGTATTCATAATTACACATGTATACAAGTACATGGGATATTTCAAGATGATATGAACTACGAAGAGTTCTAGCACACTCAGTGCTGCAGACTAAATACTTGACCAGGGTAATATATTCGGGTGGGGCTAAGATGGAACCAATCTTTTAGCCACTCTAGGTACCATCAGGCTTACTTTATAACCATCAAACCAGGGATCTAGGTGCATATCCAAGTTCAGAGCTCCATGACTAACACCACCCTCCCTCTTCGGGATCTAAACATCAACACATAGGCCAACCAAATTTCCTCCCAAGCATACACCATTAGATGCTCCATCTCTCCCTATCAATCAAATTTTTAATATCAACTAACCCAAGCATGATTATAAAATATTCAAACTTCTTATTCAGAATAGACTTTGTCAGAAAATCAACTACCTATTCATTTGTCGGAATATATTATAGCTTCACGACCCCATCTTGTAGCAAGATCCTAATGTAGTCATACTTATTGTTGATATGCTTCGTCCTTGCATGGAATATGGGGACTTCAAACATCTTGATGCTGCTTTGATTATCAATTTTATCACTATAGAATCCATAGACTTTCCAAATAGATCTGACAAAATTTTTCTCAACCAAACAACTTCCTTTCCTACTTCACATGTAACAACATATTCAACTTCAACACTAATTAAAGTAACAAGTTCATGTGTTTTACTCATCTATGAAAGAAACACATAGGCCAGCCAAATTTCCTCCCAATCATACACCATTAGATGCTCCATCTCTCCCTATCAATCAAATTTGTAATATTAACTAACCCAGGCATGATTACAAAATATTCAAACTTCTTATTTGGAATAGACTTCATCATCAAATCAACTACCTATATATTATATCTTCACGACCCCATCTTATACCAAGATCCTAATTTAGTCATACTTGTTTTTGATATGCTTTGTCCTTGTATGGAATATGTGGAATTCAAAAATATTGATGTTGCTTTGATTATCACAATTTATCACTATAGAATCCATAGACTTTCCAAATAGATCTGACAAAAGTTTTATCGACCAAACAACTTCCTTTCCTACTTCACATGCAACAACATATTCAACTTCAACACTAATTGACGCAACAAGTTGTTTTTTTCTACTCATCCATGAAATCATTGCAAATCCCAAACTGAAACATCCACATGTAGTGCTTCTTCCATCAGTCTCACTGCCACCCCAATTGGAATCGGTAAAACATGTTAACTTCAATTCCTTTCCATGATACTTTATATAATGATGTATTGTGCCATGTAGATATCTTAAAATGTGCTTAGAAGCTACCCAATGGTAATGACGAGTCTCCAACTTAAATTGACTAAGACTATTTACGGAAAAACATATATCAGGTTTCATATTTACCAGGTACATTAGAGAGCCCACCAAGTTATGATAGCTAGTAGGATTGACAAGGCTAGAGTCAAAGATCCTTAAATTCTTGATATTTGTGATCATGGGAGTAGCCATAGGCTTGGAATCCATCATACCAAATATCTGCAATATCTCAATTATGTATTTACCTTGACCCAAATATATCTCTCTGAGTTTTTTCCATACTTCCAAACCCAGGTAATAGTGCATAAGTCCCAAATATTTCATTTCGAATTCAGCTACCAACATTTTATTCCATTCTTGTATTTTGCGCTCCACACCTATAATAAAAAAATAATCTGCATATTGTAGTATAATGACTGGCTCATTATTCACCACCTTGATGTAGATATTTTCATCTACAAAAATTTTGACGAACCCAATTCTTAAGAGATATACATCCATTATTGCATACCATTCCCTAGGAGATTGCTTTAAGCCATATAGGGATTTCTTGAGTTTGCAAACATGTGTACCTCTGTTATTTGTTTCAAAACCCTTCCGGTTGTTTAATGTATACTTCTTCACCAATGGTTCCATTTAGAAATGTTATTTTTACGTCCATTTTATGGATATTTCATCTGATAGTGGCAACTAGCGAAACCAAATATCTTATAGTAGTATACCTAGCAGTGGGAGGAAAAGTTTCTTCATAGAATAAGCCTTCCTCTTGTGAGACCCTTGCAACGAATCCAACTTTGTATTTGTCTATGATTCCATCAATAACATGTTTAATATTATAAATCCATTTTGAGGTCACAACCAATTTGTCACTTGGGCTAGGAACGATTTCCCAAACTCCATTCTTCATGATGGATTGATATTCTTCTTGCATTTCCTTCTTCCATTCTTCTTGATGAGTAGATTCTTCAAATGTAGTTTTTTAAGCTTCTACTAATTTTGTCATATATGTCGTATATCGTGAATATCACTTTGGTATTTTTCTTTATATAAATGTTCCTTTAGTAGCTCCATGTCCTTCAACATATTAAAGTATAGGTTTTAACCAATTTAGCCTCTTCCTTCTTTCTGGAATAATTACAGGTTGAATAGGTTCACTTAGTCCTTATTCTTTTTCTTCTTTTTGGTTTGTAGTTGTCTTATCATGATGATATTCTGCTTCAAATAGTGGTATATCTTCGTCATCAGAATAAATTTTAATGTCCTTTGATCTTTTTTAGGCATGATTTTCATTGAATATAACATCCATGCTTCAGTTTGTCTTCTTTACTTGATGTAGATACTATATGCTTTTGAATAAATACTGTAGCCGATGAAGATCCATTTAATTCTTGTAGAATCTAATTTATTTTTCTTTTCCTTGGGAACATGGATGTATGCAGGACACCCAAATATTCGGAGATGGTCCACAAATGGATTTTTCCCAGTGAATGCTTCTTCATGTGTCATATTCTCAAGGATTCTATGAGGACTTATATTTTGTATATATATTGTTTCCATTGTTGCTTATCCCCATAAAAAAATTCGTAGATCTTGATCAAATATCATAATTCATATACATTCTTCAATTGTTATATTTTTCCTTTCTGCAACTCCATTTTGC
Source organism: Pinus albicaulis (assembly GCA_034641835.2). Taxonomy (NCBI): domain Eukaryota; kingdom Viridiplantae; phylum Streptophyta; class Pinopsida; order Pinales; family Pinaceae; genus Pinus; species Pinus albicaulis. The sequence goes on from CM076575.1 coordinate 597,898,188, forward strand.
TTGGGAGTGTAGGGAACAATGAGCTCTCTCTTAATACTTACTTCTTTACAATATGTAATTAGTTATTTTGAAGTGTACTTCCCATCATTTTTGGATCTCAAAGTCTTTATCTTTCTTTTAGTTAAGGTTTCCACTTCAAATCTAAACTCAAAATTTTCAAATACTTCGTCCTTTTTCATCAGAAGGTAGAGCCATGTATTTCTAGAGTGTTCATCAATGAAGGTCAAATCATAAAGATGGACTACAAGATATTTGTTAGACATAGTCCCATACACATTAGAATGGATGAGGTCTAATATTTCCTTAGACCTTGTATCACAGCTTGTAAAATTCTAAAGCACGTCCCTTACATAAACCTTCACGATATTCCTTGATGTTTGAGATGCCATTTACTATTTGACTAAGAGAGTGTTAGTATCTTGCAATGAATATGCCTATATCTTATATGCCATAATTCGATAGGATTTATCTTCATGTGAACTAAGGCTAGAGGGGATGGTGTTATAACTCTATATAACCTTCCTTCACGAACTATAATATTTTTTTCCTTATCAATGCTAGAATATTTTCACCAAGTCAAAACTTTACCATCTATAAAGGAAACCATATCTCCTTTATATTATAAAAAAATTGAAAGTAAATTATCTTTCAAACCTGGAACATAATGTGTATTGTTGAGGTGTATTTTTTCTCCATTTTCCAGCTTCAATGATGTAGATCCAAGGCCCTTGACTACATAATTGTTGTTGTCTCCTAGCTCCATTGTATGAATTATGGTTCCTTTGATAGAGTATGGATTTATCCACTTTATCCTGTCATATGTCTTCATGATCCACTATTAATGATCCATGAATTTTCATAATCAAGAGTACCTATAATTGCAACCAAGAATCCTTCGCTTTTGACTTGCCTAGATAGGTTGTAAATGACCCTTCCAATCCAGCTTCCTGCAATTATTATAATATTGAATCCCATATTCAAGTAACTTGCCATAGAGGGACTAATATTTAATTCCAAGCCAACAATTTATCTCCAACCTTCTTTGACCTTAGCTTTGATACCATGTTAAGAAATCAATGCTAGTAGGATTTAGGGTTTGATTCCTCTTTCTTGATAATTACTTTGAATTATGTTGGCTTATTTTAATTCTTTATTATTTTTGTATTTTATGAAGAAATTACCAAATTATATGTGTATGAAGATCACAAGAACAAAATACACAAGATATAGGCTCTCAACTAGGGAAAAACCCATATAAGGGGAAAACCCAATCACAAACCCTTATTTCAATTGATTCAAATCAAGATGAGACACTTCTATACTTCTTATACCTAGAAAAATAACTCCTCTAACCACCAAGTCAACCCTTCCCTATAACAAATGATCTTGACAAAATACTCGAAGTGAAAAATTCCCATCAGTAGCTTCAGTCCAGAAATCCCTCCCCCTCGCAACAGAACTTCAACCCCCATCTTCAAAATTTAGGACCTACAATAGACACAAATTTTTGTCCCCAAAAAATGCCAAGAAAACTTCGCACGTGTGAGAGAAAGATATCCCAAAATTATTCTTAGGTTTTCCCAACAAACTTCATCCTCTTCTAGCTACTTCACACTCTTTTAATTCCTCTCCCACTTGAAGATCAAACTTGTTGAGTGAATGTGACAAATAGGTCAAATTTCCTCTCCTTATATAGCCTTTCTACTATTTCAAATTTCCCTCATGCAGGCCGACTTTCTAGGGATAGGGCCAACTTGGTTTGAAGGTGAAAAATTACCTTTTTGACTAAAAAATATTTCTTTTTACATGATACAAAAGCCCAAGAAGGGTATAATAAAAATGATAATGACTCTACTCACTCAAGAAAAAACCTAGAAGCCTTGAATGAGGGACTTGACCTAGAAAAAATTGAACCAGGCATGAAACCCATGCTTTAACAAGTCATTTTTCTTTAATAATAAATTTTCTTTTTGATAAGTACAATTATGAAGACCGAAGCTAGTTACATTCTTCAACACTCCTTATAGCTAGATAAGTACTCTCTAACTCCTACCATGTGGAATGATTCCACACACACACACAAACACACACACACACACACTATATATATATATATATAGAGAGAGAGAGAGAGAGAGAGAGATGAGTTTTAGCTAGATAGGAAATATATTAATGTGAATTCCTGATCCATCCTTCCTGAGAGCTCATATGCACTCGTTGAATTTGTATTATGCTTCTTTCCCTTCTCATTCTTCTTTCTCTATGGAAAATTCCTAACATAGTGGCCAAAATCAAGACATCCATAATATTTTACCTTACGAAGGTCCTTCTTCTTCTTCTCACCTTTTGGGAATGTTCCCTTTCTAGACCCCTTATTCAATTTTCCTTTCCTTACCAGGGTTACATTATCCTACTTTTCCTCACTCTTCTAATTCCTAATACTACTACCAATAACATGATTAAGTATCAACTCCTCTTAGGTGAAATCACTCCGTCATTGATCCCAACCTGGTAATGTATCTCATTCGTTGATCACTTGGACGAATACATCCCTGCATAGAGCCTTTTTCTGCCCTCATATGTGCTCTGATACGATGTGAAATTTTAATATTGTTTTAGTTAAATGGTTATTATTCTCCTATCAAATTTGATTATTTGAATTCTTTAGTTTATTTGCAAAAAATACTAAATAAAGCACTACTACAAATTCACATAAAATAAATAAACCATGGGAACTAAGAATATATCGCATGTACACACACAAATAATGAACACTGATATTGACAAATGTCCCTAGGGAAAACCCCAGTGTGGGGAAAACCATTGCAGTAGGCGAGGGTTTATATTATAAAAAAATCTTTAGCAATTGATAATTACATAGACTTATCTCCTCTCACTAGAAAAGCCCTGAAAATATTTTTAATCCACTTATACTGGCCAAATTGAACCTTTAAAACAAACCCAACTCTCCTCTATGCAATTTGCACCTCCTTCTAGAAACACACTCTGGAAAAACTAGAAATGTGCACGTCCTCTCCTAGAACTCGCACTGCCTCTGAAAATTTGTTTCAACAATATTCTTTCCCTCCAACAACTTGTTAGATAAAATTTCACTTCCTCTGACAACTCACACTGGCTAATTCAGCCTCTCCACAGAATAATTCGACCTCCTTCCTTCTCTAAGAATGACTGGAATCTCCATGAAGAATTTCTCTGGAAATTGTATCCTCAATTTCACTTCTAAAACCTTGTTTTTGGTGTCCTCCATGTTATCACTTCAATTCATTATCTCGAATGTGTTCTCCAAATTCCCATCGATTTCCTTTATAATATCTCATTTAGAAACCAACGATTATGATCTAATCATATTCAACGGTTAAGATCATATTGACCCCATCACATGTTTTTCTAGAAGTCACTAAAGGAAAATTTATTTACCTCAATTAGTCCAAATTAATTAAACCATTTACCTAAGTTAGACTTAAGAAAATTAATCAATTGGATAATTAATTCTAATTAAGGAAATTTTCCTTAGAAACTTTTTATGGGTATTGGATAAAATTAATACATTTGTGTCTCTAGCCTCATGGACACCACCTGAGACTAGAACACCTATGCAAGATACAAAAACTAACACTCCCTCTTAGCAAGGAAGGTTTAGTCTACATAACACCCATCTTGTCTCTGAAGAAGATGAATCTTGCCTTCCCCAAAGCCTTCATCAAATTATCTCCTACCTACTCATCTCTATGTATATATTGTAGTTACACAATCTTGTGTTGCATGCAATCCTTGATGAAGTGGTACATGATGTCTATATGCTTGGACTTGTCGTGAAACACTGGATTCTCATATGACCTTATGCAACTTTGATTGTTTCAATGTATGACTATCATCTCTACCCTTTGACCAAACAAGTCTACAACAAATTCTAAAGCCATATGACCTCGCATGTATCCGTGCTCGATGCTATAAACTTTTCCTATGTATAACTCGGTGCCAAAACTTATGCTTTTGAATGTACCAAGAAACAACTCATGATTTGATTATGAAGAAACACCCTAAAGTGATTTTCCAATCCACTATTTTACCTTCTCATTCTATGCCAGTATAGCTCACCAATCTAATGCCATCGTCTCAAGCATATATGATTACATACTCGATAGTACTATGCAAATAACTCAACACATGTTTTGTTATTTTCTAATGCACTCTCTTTGGTTAAACCATGAATTAACTAAGATAGTTTCCTACATAGGGCATATTTGGCCTGGTGTTTACCAAATACATCAGATAGCCAATCAACTTCCTATACAAGGTGGGGTATACATCCTTTTTCATGGATGTGTCTACCTTCCTATAGTTCATTATCATGGGTGTGGACATGGATTTGCATTCCTCCATCCTGAAACTCCTCAGGATCTCAATGAATTATTTCCTTTTCCTAAGGAAAATCTCCCCATACATATGCCACACTTCCATGCCTATAAAGTAGGGCTTGAGAAACAATTTTTTCATCTCAAACTCTACTATAGGGTTCCTTTTGTACTCCTTTATGAGCCCTAGTGAGAATTTTAGAAACAATGCATTCACATATAAGACAAGAATCATAACCTCGACCCCAACCACCAAGTAGTAGAGGTTTGCATCTGCCTCACTCTTCATAAATATTATTCCCTAAAAGTATATGTTAATGCTTTCATACCACGCCTTGGGAGCCCGTTTGATCCCATAAAAATCTTTCTTCCACCTACACACATGGGTCTCTTTGTTGTGTGCTACAAATTCCTCTAGTTTCTTTATGTATACCTCCTCTTCCAACTCACCATTAAGGAACTTCACCTTGGCATCCACCTGATGGATATATGATTCCATTTGTGTTGCTAATGAGATCATGGATCATGTATAAGTATACTAGGCCACATGATAAAATGTCTCCTCATAGTCTATTCCCTCCTCTTGATAGAACCCCTTGACCATGAACCTCACCTTGTATTTCTTGATGCTATCATCTACACCATGCTTGATCTTAAAGATCCAACCACCACCTTGTTTATCGGTCTAGGCACAACCTATTGATGATTGTTTAATTTTACCTAACTTTAACAAACCAACTCCTCAAATCTCGTTAGCACAACGAGATAGTGAGACTGTGTGCTCATAATTTACAACTAAAATTTTATGTTTTGTGTTTTGTGTTTTTTATTATTATTTTATGATGTAGAAATAAACAAAATAAAATTTACATCAAAAAGTAAAATAAAAATATATACATGAAAAATACAATATTTATGTCCTAAATGTGCTAAATAAGCAAAAAAATAATCTGAAAATATAAATTATATTTAAATTAGGCAGTGATCTAGTCATAATTTGTGCTAAGAGGCCCTAGATTCTGTAGAGCATAAGTTGAAATATATGACAAGCATAAAGAGAAAATTGCTGAAAAATAAATAACTTAAAATAGAGATATGAAAAAAATAAATCCATCATAAATAATGGCTGATTTTATTAATGATAAAGAGTACAACCAAATCCTGAAAGGAATTCTTCTGCGAAAGATTATGACGAGACATCACAAATTACTACAATGCAAAACAAATCATATACAATAGCTCGGGAACAAACCAGAATGAAAACAATTGAAAAAATCCTTCATGTAGGTGTGAATACGAGGAGCTTTTTTTCTACAAAATGGAAATTTGTTTGCACTGGTAAGGATAATGAGACCTTCAAACATCAACAAATAAATCATAAAGATATAAGATACCTGGATATTTCCTTGGAAATACTGATGGAGTCACCTAGTATGTCGCCACTTGGTGAAATAAGATTGTTTTCACCATTTGAATTAGCCTCTAATTTGTGGAAATTAAAATCAGAGGATAAATGACAACTAGAAACATTATAGCATACTGCTCTCCACAGATTTCTCTCTCTACCTTCATAGATCCTTCCTGATTTTAAAGATCTCCAATTTACTTTGGTAAGTTCCCATGTTTTACAAATTGTGTTTTAGTTTAGATTATAATCCAATCAATTAGAAAATAGGGGAAGGGATGTTCTAAAGTACTTGATTAATAAAACCAATTTATGAAAATTATTTTCTAATCAAGGTTTTGACTCTAGTAGGCCTTATCTTTGTATCCATACATGTATAGATAAGAGATTGCAAAACACATGTGATTTGTCTCATATAACTCCCAATCATAATTAATAATAATAATTCATATCATATAGAAAAGCATAATGATATCCCATATACAACCAAAACATGTGCCACATAACGAAAACCATTTACACATTAGATTATCGCCAAGCAAACCAAACCCTTGTGACTTCGATTATGTCCTTGTCTCTCCATTTTTGAAATTCATGCATATCATATGTGCAATATTATAATAAAGAAAAATTTTGTATATAAACATAGCTTCATAATTATGAATTGTCTTTTCCAATCAGATCCCATGCCAAAACATAATCATCATAAATATCCACAAATAAGCGCAATATAAAGTATTAGTAAAAATTGAAGCAATGTCATCATAAAAAATTTGTCATTAGTGAAATATGAATAGTACTTAAAACCATACCAAAACATGCTGAAAAAACCATAAACTGATGTTCTTTCCTATGAGATGGAGCAGATTTTTCTTGTTATTCTTCCTGCAAGAGATGAGATGTAACTGAATGAGATGACCCATGTGATAAGTTGGAAAACATGACTTGTTCTTTTTGTCTTTGATCACAAATAATAGGTAGGGTATTGACTTCTTATTTAGATGACTAACCGATAGAACCAACAAGTACAATAGGTTGCATGGAGGTCTGATATGCAGTGTGAGGGTCTTTACTAGAAGGAATAGAATTATATGGTGTTGCATGAGGTGAATGGACTATGCATGAAGCAACAATTTGAAAATGAGAGATGTTCCTCAAGAGGAGGAAAAGAGGTCGTGGGCTAGTCTTGGACTAAAATAAATGAATGTTCTTAGGTATTTGTTATTCTTTCCATGGCTAGATTCACACGTAGTTTTTAAACAAGTTTATGCATACTTTATGTATTGAGAAATTTTATGTCAAAACCAATAAAGGAGCATTGGATAGTAGTGAAGCAGGTTTTTAGGTATTTGTGTGGCACTAGTGATTATGGTTTGTGATAGCAAGGAAGATCGAGATTAGAAATATTTTTGGACGTCCATGGCTTTGTTGATGCATATTGGATTGGAGATATGGATCAGACAATATATACATGTGGGTATGTGTTTAACCTATTAGGAGGAGAAGTTAGTTGGATGAGCAAGATAGTCTGCAGTGGCACTTTCGACTACAAAGGTTGAATACATGGTATCCACTCATGCAAGAAAGGAAGAATTTTGATTGTAGAGAGTGTGTTAAAGTATGGGGTTGGTACAACGAGATATAAGGATAGAACATGATAGCCAAAGTGCAATTCTTTTGGAAAATAACCTTGCTTATCATTCAAATACAAAACACATTGATATTTATTATCACTTTGTGAGGGATATGATTGAAAGCAAAAAGGTGTTGTTGGTAAAGGTGGAAAATTTAAAGAATGTTGCAGATGCATTGACAAAGTATGTAAACATCGAGAAGTTTTCTTGGTGTAGAGAAACAATGGGTGTTGCAGCCTTGGACTAATGACTATGCACTCCTGCAACCCCCTACGTAGAAATAAAATAATAATCTGGTGGATCAATTTTATGCTCAAAAATCAAAGTTCTCAGAATGGAACGAAACCAATGGTCTTTCATAGATCTTGTCATTTTGAATCCGGTGCAACTCGTTTTGTGTAAAACTGACACAGTATTCTCCTGCAATTGTGATCTGAATTTTTGGTCAAACAGGGAAACTTTTTGCAGAAATGATGACTGTGCAGTTCGTACAGGTGATGTCATGTTGACATTAGCAAGATGACTAGGCTCCTTCAGTCAATGGATCATCGACACTTGTCATCACTAGATTGGCTTGTAAAGGGTCAATTTTTATTGGTTGATGGGTGAACCAATGAGAGGCTTCCATGTGGCCCAATCATAGGCCACCACGTGATTCCTACGCATTGGCCAAAACTTCTTTAAGGTTCGAGTTGAGGTCAACGAGGGTCGAACCCGTGACCTCCCACCAGCAAGACCAATGCCCAACCATCGCGCCAAGCATTGTTTCTTAATTCATATGGTTTAAAATATTTATTTAAATTTTATGGTTGGCATGTTTGCAGGGTGGGTCGGGGCTAGCCCCAACCCTGGTGACCGCACCCACGGGAAATAAGGAGCGGGACGAGGGGCCAAGGCATAGTCCGACCCCCCATGATTATTAATTAAAATATCTAGTTCTTAGTCGTTAGATGGAAAATTAATTGTCCCAAATTTTTGCCAGTGGGTGGAGAAATTTTTTCTCCATTAGTGATTTTTGGGGCGAAATTGTAGGACGATTTGCATGCAAGTTGAAATAGTAGGACGAATAGCTGGAAAACTTGTGGAGATCATAACTTCTTTAGTTTTTATCCTTTTTGGGAGCAGAAAGAGGCTAGAAAGGGGTTTTTGATTTCTTTAAATCCTTTAGAGCTATCAGTACATCCATTTGAGCAATGTAATTTTATGTAAACACCATTGTTTTAGCATAATGAAAGAGGCCCAACCATTGAAAGTTAGACTAGGAGATGTATCCTAGGTTGGTTGAACTCCTTCATCATTTGTTGCTGTGTGTTTGCTGTTATGGTGATATTTTCTATTGTTTACTAAAAAAATATAATTTTTATGCATGTTTATGTGTTTAATAAATTGATAAAAGAGTATTAAAACCCTAATTGAAACACTTGCAAAATTTACATAATATTTAAGCAACTTCACATATAGTTCAGTTTGGTATCAGAGATTAGGTTTTATTTGTTGTTGTGAGGGTTTAATTTTTCTCAAGTGTATGTCATGCTTACAAGGTTGAAGCTCAAGAGAGGATAAGGAAATCTTGTGGTTGCAAGTCCTCAAGTTAGGTCAAGGACAAGGAGAGAAAGTTTGCCACAATCTCCACCAAAAATTCTACCTCAAGTTGTAGATGAAGCTTCAGAAAGTATGTCACATGAAGGAGAGCCTTATAATATGTCAGAGGATGAAAAATAATTTAGAAAAGCATTCTTTGACATGATACAAATGGTGAAAGTTCTCTATGAGGAGAGAAGCACAATGTTGCAAGGGGATTGCTCCAGTCCTCTAAAGGGAGATTTGTCTTAAAAGGGAGAAGATGGAGATGGATACAAGACTAAAAAATGTAATGGAAATGGTGAAAAACCACCTTTGACACCACCATTATCCTCACCACCATATTCACCATTATATTCTTCCACAACAAGCCCTTCACAATCACCTCCACATTCTCCAAAAGGTCATGGTAAAACTCCATTTTTAAAGCTTGAAATTAAGTTTGATTTTCCTATGTATGATGGAGAGGTAGATGATGAAATATTAGATAACTGGGTACATTAGATTGAAGTGTATTGTAGGATACAAAGAATCAAGGATGATGACACAAATATTCAACTTTCTTCACTAAGATTGGAAAGTGAAGCACTTATTTGATGGGAAGCCAAAACTCAAGAGGACATGAAAAAAACATGGTAAGGTCTTAACCTCTTGGAATGATTTTGTTTCTGCCTTGAGAAGACAACTTTGTCCATTATCATACTTGAAAATGGCTATAATGGACTGGAAAAACTTTAGGAAAGGTAAAGGACAAACTGTGCAAAGCTATACTCAAGAATTTAGGAGAAGAGTACTAATTTTGGGTGTAGATTTGACATCTCAAGAAACTTTGTTGAGGTTTGCATAGTTACCTAATACATATTATTCTCATGTTTAATCCTTCAAATTTAGATGAATTTTGTGTACAGGCCGCACATATAGAGGCAAGAGGGAAACATGTTTTAGATGAGACAAGTGAGAATACCTTTGAGTTTGAAGAGAAAGGAAAGGGTAAGTTCAAGTGTAATATTCCAAAAATTTAGCCTTCATCTAAATGGAATATTATAGTTGGTTTTATCACTAGGTAGGTAAATAAATGGGTAGGGAGGCCCATTAACCTCTTTAGAAGGAATAATAACCCTCCTAATGTGAAAGGAGGAAGAATGAGCAACTGATTTGAGCATCTTTGGGTATGAACAGGGATGGGATCATGTTGATTCAGTCAACTTTGACCAAGTCAACAAAGCTGTCTAGATACATTGAATCTCCTTGATGAACAACGCAGTTTGGGTGGAGGACAACTTGCATGAGCTTGGTGCCATATATGGATGGGACCCAATGTGAAGAGGTTCACTTGCTATATATGGAGAGGATGGAAGCCTTTTTTATTCATGATTTTGGTATTATCACTTGATATTGGTTAGTTTAGACTTGGCTTCCTCTTGTTGTTTAGCAGGGTTGCAGTGTTATTTAGCACCGGGTGTTCCCGAGCAGGAATCCCACCTCTTCCCTTGAGAGGCCTCTTGGGAGAGATTTGTACTGTATTGCTCCACATCTAGGATTGAGGCCAAGCATCAGTCTCCAGCTTCAACATTATTTTTATAGTAGAATAGTGTTGTGTTGTAGGGTGTTGCAGTGGAGGTTTGGTAACACCACTTTCGGGTCTATTTCTCAGTAGAGGGAGCCTTCCTTCTCTTGAGAGATAAGCTTGGAATATTTATGGGCTCATTTCACATCTTGGCAGTTGGCCAAACCTTTTTTCATCTCCTACAGCGCAGTCCCTTGCAAGAACTGCGTCATTTTTCATAGAGTTGTCGCAGTAGGGTTTAAGCCCTTGTTTTTGAGCTAGTTTCCTTGGGAAAGGGCCAACCCTTCTCCCAGAAAGCTAGAGGAAGGTGTAGAAATAATATGCACTAAGCATGCATATGTCCAAGATCCACCTGATCTCACACTATTTAACTTTATGTAAGATACTGAATCTATTCCACTTGTTAATCTTCTGCGGAAATATTAATTGCATACACATGTGAAGCATAAACAAAAATATTCAATCGCACATAACACAGTTTTTAACCGAGAAATATTGAAGCTGAAACCCCAACTATATATTATTTAACATGGATATCATATGAAAATATAATACAAGCATACAAATATTATCATAAGCCCTCAGTACAGTACAATCGTCATACACTAATCAGGCCCAATCTTGCAAATCCATGCACCAATCTATGCCACCTACTAGCCTGCCTCCACTGCGAAATCTCTGCTGAAGAATAGCTCTGAATGAATTTGAATTGCTCCATCCTTGACTACGCAATCCTCATTGGCATCTCCATTGAGTGTGTGATGCAATCAATGCATCACTATAGTCACAATAGATAGTCTATCTTGCCCTTTCACCTATCTCTCCACTAGTCTCCACTGTAACTGCCATGCATTGTAGTTAACTGATGTATTTTTTAGTTGATTAATGAGTTATAATTTGTGAATTAATTAACTAATTAATTCACTCCACTCTCACTAGTGTTTCAATCAGTTAGATTAGATACAACTAGCTCAACTGAGTCTAACTGAGTTAAATTGAATACAACTCCATAACTACTTCTAAATGTGTCATAACTCTGCCACTTGAGTTCTAACTAAGTCCTCCATGCATTAGCTCCAGTAAACCCTTAGGAATAGCGTAATTCCTTCTGTCAGCTAATGTGCCACATCTGTGCACTGAACTGAAGTGCTCTAAGAGAATAAGTTGTTGTTTAGAGTCTGATTATTATTAAGAGCTAATAATAATCGACATGCATCTATTTTTAGATTAACGATCTATAAATAGACTTCACCCAATATTCTAAAAATAGAATTTCATCTAAGTGAAGGCGACTCTTTTCACTAAGCTCATCATCTTGTTGAATCTCAACACTCCCTCTCAACAAGATAGGGATTATCTTTCACCCCGATCCTGCCTCTATGGTATTCAAATTTGCTCCTGGTGAGCACCTTCATCAGAATATCTGCATCCTGATCCTCCGTAAAAATGTACTGAAGCAACATGATCTTCTGCTACACACAATCTATGATATGATGATACCATATATCAATATGTTTAGATCTATCATGAAACACAGGATTAACCGAGAGTTTAATGCAACTCTGATTATCACAATGAATCACCATGGGATCTAAATGTGAACCGAACAAACCAACCAGAATCTTCCTCATCCAGATAACCTCACATGCAGCTAAACTTGCTGCCATGTATTCTGCTTCCGCTGAATTGAGTGCCACGGATCTTTGTTTCCTGCTGTACCAAGAAACTGTCGTAGATCCGATACTCAAAATCCCTCCTGATGTTCTCTTTCTGTTCGTTGGGCTTCCTGCCTAATCTGCATCCGTGAAGCCATGCAACTTCACCTCATTCGTTTGTCTATACCATAAACCATACTCAGATGTGCCCCTGAGATATCTCAGGACATGCTTGCCTGCCTTCCAAAAGAGCTTTGTAGGATTAACCATCGCTTGTGAAAGTTGGTTCACCGCATAGCATATGTCTGGTCTTGTATTGACTAAATACATGAGCGAACCCACCAACTGTCGATAAACAATGGCATCCACTACCTCTACCAATGTAGCATCCTCTTTCTTCCAATTTCTTGGAAGAGGAGTGTCGATAAGCTTGCAGCCTTGCATGTGAAACTTCTCTAGTATCTCCCGGGCACACTTGCCTTGAGACAAAAACAGTTCACCTTCCTGTTGCCATATTTCCAATCCAAGGAAATAATGAAGGAGGCCCAAATTCTTCATCTCAAACTCCTTTGCAAGGTTTGCCTTGCATGAGTGTATCAAATACTCATCACCTGTTAGTATTAAATCATTAACATAAAGTACAATGATTAAAAGCTTACCCTCCATCACAATTTGGTACAGGTTTGCATCCGCCTCACTCTTGGTGAAGCCAAGTCTAGTGAAATAGCTGTCGATCCGAGTGTACTAAGCACGGGGTGCTTGTTTCAGCCCATACAACACTCTTTTGAGCCTGCACACATGCAACTCACTGCTGAAGATCTCAAATCCTTTAGGCTGCTCAATGTACACCTCTTCCTCAATGATCCTATTAAGGAACACAGTCTTCACATCCATCTGATGAATGTGCAAACCCATCTGTGAAGAGAGAGAAAGGATGGTCCATATGGAAGAATATCGTGTGAAAGGTGCAAAGGTTTCTTCATAGTCAATCCCCTCAATTTGTGAGAATCCCTGGGCAAAAAATCTTGCCTTATACTTCTCGACACTCCCATCAACATCTTGCTTTACCTTGTAGATCCATCTTGATCCTAAAACTGATTTTCCCACCAGCCTTGGAACAATCTCCCAAGCACTGTTTCTGACAATGGAGTCATACTCCTCCACCATGGCATCTACCCATGTGGGCTCTTATGCTACTTCTTCAAAATAAGATGGCTCTGTCACAATACACTTGCTCATAAGAGCCATGTATCCACTATATCGGTTAGGTGACTATCTATGTCTATGCTATGATGTAGGGACTCCTACATTCTGTGCCGCATCAAGCTTCAGTCTCTCGGCTTCTGTGGTACGCTTTATGCCTTGTCTAATGTTTGGTTCTGCATGAGTGGACTCCTCCACTCCATGAATCTCCTCCTGTGGCTGATCCACATCCAGAGGCTCATATTTGGGAACAAGAAGTTCCTCTTCCACAAGCAAGTGTAGCTCCCTCTCAAGCGATAACTTCATGGCTTTCACCTCATTGAATTTTATATATTGTCACATAACAGTCATCCAACTGTTTGGAAAATACACACGATAGTTATGGGGTGTTTCTGTGTACCCCAAAAATATCCCAACTTCTGCAGTCAGCTCCAACTTCTTCCTGGAATCCTTCGTCACATGAATGTAAACAGGTGAGCCAAAAATATTCAAATGAGAAATATTAGGCTTCTTACTAGTAAGAACTTCTTCGGGTGTACTCATGCCAATTACTCTATGAGGACAACGGTTTTGTACATAAACCACAGTGTTGCATGCTTCCGCCCACAAGTGCATCAGTAGGCCCTAGTCATGCAACATCGCTAGTGCATCACCCATGATCGTTCTATTCTTTCTCTCCACGACCCCATTCTGCTATGGGTTATGAGGCCCTATGAGTTCTCTTCGAATTCCTTCTTTTCTACAGAAGTATTTGAATTCACCCAAGATGTATTCACCACCATTATCGCTATGTAGAGCTTTCACTTGCTTCCCTGACTCCTTCTCCACCAATGCCTAGAACTCACAAAACTTTGAGAACATTTCACTCTTCTTCTGCATGAAGAAGATCCATCATCTACGAGAATAATCATCAACAAATATCGCATAATACCTGTGTTTTATTGTTGAAGCAACTGAGAATGGTCCACACAAGTCTGTGTGAATTCTCTCTAGGATCACCAAAGCATGGTTCTCCTTCTCATGAAAGGTGGTCTTCAAAAACTTACCCATTGTACATCCTTTGCACTGATATGACTGCGTAAGAGTACCCTTGGGAAGTCCAGTAGAAATTTGCTGCAAAATCTTCAAAGCGCCATGGTGAAGATGGCCCAATCTCCTGTGCCATAATTCCCCCTCATCCCAGCACACCATTTCTTCTGCTTTTCCCACCATTGCAGTGCAGCCATCTACCTCCAGCTTGTAGATATTCTTAATTAAAACCCTTATCTTCTTGGTTTGACCTGTTTTTTTATGTCAAAGGAAGGCTTTTCCCTCACTGAAAACAACATCATAACCTCTATCTTCCAGCTTGCGACCGAGACCAAGTTCTTCTTCAGACCTGGAACATGCATGACATTCTTCAACAAGAACAGATTACCGGACTCCCTCTCAAAGGTAATGGTCCCAATGCCAGTAGCACTATATTTACCATCTTCGCCCATCTCTATATGCATCTGGAGGTCCTTCTCCTCCAAGTCACTAAATAACTCTTTGTCTCCCATCATATGGAAAGACGCACCACTGTCAAGATACCGCACCGATCCCATGCAGCTTGAAACCAAACATGCGATCAAGGAAAAATCCAGCTCAAATTGCGAGGCTAAGGCCTCTCCAGTTGCAGATCCAGAATCCTACTTATTCTTCTTCTTATGTGGATAGTTAGTGTCGAAATGTCCATGTTTGTGATAGTGAAAACACTTCACTTTGGACAAATCCTGCTTCTTGCCTTTAGCACCGGATTTTGAAAAATATTTCTTCCCCTTCCCTTTCCTTTCTTTGGAATCCAAAGTGAAATTCTCTTCATCTTCATTATTCAATGAAGATCCATCCTCGGTACCCCGCCTTATCTCCTCCTGCACAAGATCCGACCAAATTCGCTCCCATCCTGGCAATTTCTCCCGTCCATTGATAGAGTCTTCGTAGCTATGCCAACTCTTAGGAAGCCCAAGGAGAGCCAAGCTCACCAAGTCTTCTTCATCAATAGTAACCCCCACACATCCCAGTTCATCCTTGCAGTGGACAAACTTCGTGAGGTATTTTGGAATACTGTCGCCTTTCTCCATTTTTATTTTTCTGAGCTTGTCTTTAAGTGCCAACTTCCTCTGGTCACTTCTACTTTGGAACAAGTCTGTCAAAGCCTTCCACATTAAGAATGGAGTACCTTTCCCATGAAGGTTGGACACAATATGGTCCTTCACACCTTCCAATAGAATTCTCCTCGTCTTTGTTGTCTTCTTTTTCCATGCATCAAGTAATGCAACATCGCTAGATCCCAGCTTAGGAACATCGCTATCGATGAACTCCTTCATCCCATTATCCTCCAACACCGCCTCCATCATGTCCTTCCAGGATATTTAATTTGAGCTCCCATAAAGGGCATACTCCAATCTCAATCTGTTGAAAAACATTTCAATCTATACTCGATTTCTGCACCAAGAATCTTCTGTAGAAAATTCAAATTTTCCACTAGCACAAACTCACTTCACAATTGCAATCTTCAATCAACAATGCTCTGATACCATGTAGAAATTATATGCAATAAGCATGCATATTTCCAAGATCCACCTGATCTCACACTATTTAAATTTATGCAAGATACTGAATCTATTCCACTTGTTAATATTTTGCGGAAAAATTAATTGCACACACATGTGACGCATAAACAAAAATATTCAATCGGACATAACACAATTTTTAACTGGGAAAGACTAAAGTTGAAAACCCCAAATATATATTATGTAACATGGAGATCATATGACAATCTCATACAAGCATACAAAGATTATCACAAGCCCTCAGTACAGTACAATTTTCATACACTAATCAGGCCCAATATTGCAAATCCATGCACCAATCTATGCCACCTGCTAGCCTGCCTCCACTGCGCAATATCTGCTGAAGAATAGCTCTGACTGAATTTGAATTTCTCCTTCCTTGACTGCACAATCCTCATTGGAATCTCCACTGAGTGTGTGATGCAATCAATGCATCACTATAGTCACAACAGATAGTCTATCTTTCCCTTTCACCTATCTCTCCACTGGTCTCCACTAGAACTGCCATGCACTGTAGTTAACTGATGTATTTTTTAGTTGATTAATGAGTTATTATTTGTGAATTAATTAACTAATTAATTCACTCCACTCTCACTAGTGTTTCAATCAGTTAGACTAGATACAACTATCTCAACTGAGTCTATCTGAGTTAAACTGAATACAACTCCATAACTACTTCTTCTAACTTTGTCATAACTCTGCCACTTGAGTTCTAACTGAGTCCTCCATGCATTAGCTCTAGTAAACCCTTAGAAATAGTGTAATTCCTTTTTTCAACTGATGTGCCACATCTGTGCACTGAACTTAAGTGCTCCAAGAGAATAAGTTGTTGTTTAGAGTTTGATTATTATTAAGAGCTAATAATAATCGACATGCATCTATTTTTAGATTGACGATCTATAAATAGACTTCGCCCAATATTCTAAAAATATAATTTAATCTATTTTTCCAACTGGATCAACCATCCACAAATAGCATCCTGCAACTTCTAAAATATGATCATCATGTCTAAAAATAGACTTGTGCCAAAAATAGCCGGCGGGACCACTTAGTGAATGCGACTCTTTTCACTAAGCTCATCATCTTGTTGAATCTCAACAGAAGGGATTCTCATTCCTCTATTTTATTATTCAGCTATATTCATGTAATTTTGTAGTAATATTGTGTCATTTTAGAGCTGAATATTCAGATCTGCTCTTTTTGTACTCAAGATTTCAAGAAACCCTTACCGGGTTATCTTTATAATGTATTAAGGAGGCCAAATCTCTATTTTCTTAGCATATTGTTCAATAAAACTCAAAATCCATGATTTTCTATCATATTTTTGCAGAAACCCTCAGAAAATAATGCTATCATGTGCTTCAGAGATTCCGCATAGCTTAAGTCACGGGGTTTGGCCATTTTTAAGCTGATTTGAGGCCAGGAGGTCTGTTTAACTTACCAAAAGTGATTTGTTTATGTTCCTCTTTTGTATGTGAGGGCCTTAATCTATATGCTAAGGTAAACAAGTATTATTTCTCCCTATTAAAATGTAAATATCTGGAAATAACGTTTTTAGGGTCAAATTGCTGCATTTTCCCCGCTTGGGAGGATGTAGAAGAGCTCATTTTTGTTGTCGTTACATTAATTTGATGGCAATGTGTTTCTCAACACATTTTATGATTTAATTTCTCCCTGATATTCCATTATTGTGCTTATGCACTACTGCATTCCCAATTTAGGATATTACAGTGGTATCAGAGCATAATCTTGGCTCAGCCTGTGGAACTTAGCCATTATGCTATCAAGAGAAGAAGGAGAAGAGAAGATTTATAGAAAAGAGAAGACTCCATTATGTGGAGGAAGAAAGGAGGAGAGGCTCTCAAAGCTTCTTCCAAAATCTATACAAAGCATTCAAGAAGATCTCAAGGAAGTGAGAAGGGAGATGGAATCTCCAGAGGAGTTTGGATCAAGAGCCAGATCTAGATTTGCACATGATAGGTGTGAGCATGCAGCTACACCCTATTATGCACAATGCATTCAAATGTCCAAATCTATCATGAGAGAGATGGAAGAAGGAGGAATGCCTAAGAGAGAAACTCTTAGTGATTTCCTTCAAGAGTATGAATCTCAAACTAAAAATTTTAGAGATCATATCACTTTTCAGGAGTTTTGCAAGATCAAGGTGGAGAGGAGCAGGAAGCATGACATGGATAGATTTACTCTATCTACTTTTGATGGGTCACCAACATGTTCAGCCAAAGCTTGGGTGGAGGAGCTACACACATATTTGCAGCAGCACCAAGTTTCTGAAGATGAGGCCATCAGAATTGCAGCACTGCATCTTGAGGGTAAGGCTTATGATTGGTGGATTTTTTAGTCATTTTCATTGAAAAATGCCAATATTTCTTCTTATGCAAAGTTCACTAAGAGATTAGTGGAGAGGTTTGATGGAAGACATTCTAAAACACTCTTGATTGAGCCAAACAAACCAAGACAAAAAGAACTTTTGCATGGGTTGGAAGAACCTATAAACTCACATCCACTTCAGATAACTATTGGAGAAGCTCACATCTTGCATAACACCTTGATAGAGGCAAGGTCTCTGTCTCATATCTTTGGACAAGAGGGCATGCAGGTTCCTTTTTCAAAAAATGATCCTCTTATTGAGAAGGTGACTCCCATTCATATTGAAGAGGAAGAGAAGGATGGTAGCTACAATGTTGTCACATCTAGATCATATCTTGTCCCTCATGCAGAGGAAGGAGGAACACATGCTCCAATAGGAGGAATTCTTGTGTCATTGCAAGATATTCTCCAGGATCTCACATATGGAAGACAAAGCACAATCAATGAGCAGCATGATTGTGAGATATTACTAATGGAAGGAGAAGGTAGGGAGGAAGGTCCGCATAATTTGATGAGGATTGCACACCCATATATATTTCAAAGAGCTGGTGGAAAGAAGAGGCAGAATGTTTTGCGCTGTAAGGGCAAGGGCAAGGGCAAGGTTTCCCAACCATATGTACAGTCTACTCTTGACATTGATGTCTCACTACATGGAGGCATTCCACCTGGGAGGCCACTAGATCTGGAGTTGGTAAGAGGCATCTTGCCATCAGGTTCACCCCTCTTAGATTTTAGAGAGGTGAAAACTTTAGAGGAGTCTAGTACAATGCAGAGAGTTTGGGATAGACTCAAGGAGGAGGGAGACATTCTCCCATTTTCAGCACCACCCACTCTCACTAAATATACTACGCTGACAGAAGTTGTTGCAATGATGGAGGATGGCACCTTCATAGTGCAAGGGATATGCTCCATGGATTTGGAGAAACAAAGGGTACTTCCTTTGAGGAAGGAATCCTCCATACATTGGAGTAGATGGAGGCCACTCATGCTTACATTGGCCAAGATTGAGAGATTCTTTTTGGATGGGAGCTTCTCATGGGAGGCCAACTTCCAAAGATCACTACTACCTTTTTAGCATGAGCAGCTACATGATGGGCATGGCAGCAATTTGGAGGATGACTTTGGCATGAGGGATGTCAAAGGAAAATATAGCAGCATGTGGAGAGCTTCACATTGCAGATCACCAGCGTTGTTTCTTAGGAGGATTGATCCATATTGGAGGTCTCAACTCTTGGTAGAGTACTCCAAGGATCTTGGTACTTGCATGATTCTTGATGACCTAGATGGAGATGATAGATATACAGTGGATTATTTGGTCATCTATTCTTATGGCAGAGTCTTCTTGACTAGAGCTTCTAAGCTCAAGGACAAGTTGCTACATGCAGCACATGAGGACTTATTTTCCATGCACTTTGATGCATATCTTTCCTTGGCAGAGGAGTTCATTTGGGAGGGCATCCAGCATGATATATTTCAGCATATGGAGAGTTGAATAGCCTGGGTGGTGATAGAGAGGAGGTCACAGCCACTTCCCTACTCTTTGGAGGTGAGGGAGAATTTTCAGTTGAGCCATTTCAGCTCAAGGTCCCAAGTATATGGTGGAGAATGTATAATTCCACATTATGTTTTATACTTATTTACTTTATATGAGCAGCATGTTGTACCAAGAAGGATTATCCCTTCTTGCATATTGTATGATGATGTACTTGAAGCCATTTGCAGCATTGAAATTGGTTATATTATTGATGGTTTGTGGGGGAAGCCACATGATTTTTGGTGTGCACCATTGACACCACTTTGTACTTTCATGTTTCTATCTTATAGAATGATTATGGCAGCAAACAAGTGGCTGGGAAAGTGCTTGTTATTGTTTGATTTGATGCAGGCAAAGGATGCTTTGTGCTAGTTCCATGTGTGGGACCTTGATCCACTTTCCGGTTGTCATATGACAACTTGTTTCTATTGGTTTTTGCTTCCATGTATTGCTGATATCTTTATGTACTTGGGGAGATTTTTTTGGAGAGTGGGATATGAGTTGGAGATTCCCATTGGGAGTATGATTCTCCCTACATTACATGATGCATGTTTCAGGAGAAGCAATGGGAAGCCCATGATTTTCAAACTACATCTCTTTTCTTCATGTGGGAGGAGCCATTTGAAGAACTTGAGTTTTTGGAGGCACTTCATGGCTTATTTGTTTGGCGGGGTAGCTTGGGCCACTCTTGGAGGTCATGAAATTTCAGCCCAAAATCAACAGCAGCCCCATACTTACCATAAATGGAGAGAGAAACCACTTGGATGGGAGGATCCAATCTCTCCATGCAGCCCCAACACATTGTATGAACACGGGGTTGAGGATTCTTTTAATGAGCTATCTAGAATGGTTCATTTCATTTAGATGATAGCATGGGTTTGGGAGTCTATCATTTTTCATGAGACCCCTATGCTTGTCATAACTCCTATCTTGAGGAGGCCATTGGATAGTAAGAAGGTTTCCACTTACACCTTCCACCTTTTCATGATGTGAGCCATTTGGTTTTTCATGCTTGGGAGGGAGTATTGGAGGACAGATTTATTGCAGATTATTTTGAGTAGTGGTGGGAACTATTGATGAGGAGGCCACAAGAGGAGGAGAGGAGGAATTTTTCTCTCCTTATATAGTTTCTTGAGGACAAGCAACATTTTAGAGGGGAGGACTGTAATATTCCAAAAATTTAGCCTTCATCTAAATGGAATATTATAGTTAGTTTTATCACTAGGTAGGTAAATAAATGGGTAGAGAGGCCCATTAACCTCTTTAGAAGGAATAAAAACAATCATAATGTGAAAGGAGGAAGAATGAGAAGATAATTTGAGCACCTTTGGGTGTGAACAGGGATGGGATCATGTTGATTCAGTCAACTTTGACCAAGTCAAAAAAGTTTTCTAGATACATTGAATCTCCTTGATGAACAACGCAGTTTGGGTGGAGGACAACTTGCATAAGCTTGGTGACACATATGGATGGGACCCAATGTGAAGAGGTTCACTTGCTATATATGGAGAGGATGGAAGAATTTTTTATTCATGCTTTTGGTATTATCATTTGATATTGGTCTGTTTAGACTTGGCTTCCTCTTGCTGTTTAGCAGGGTTGTAGTGCTATTTAGCACCGGGTGTTCTCGAGTGAGAATCCCAACTCTTCCCTTGAGAGGCCTCTTGGGAGTGATTTTTACTGTATTGCTCCACATCCAAGCTTGAGGCCAAGCATTAGTCTCCAGCTTCAGTGTTATTTCTGTAGCAGAATAGTGTTGTGTTGTAGGGTGTTGCAATGGAGGTTTGATAACACCACTTCCGGGTCTGTTTCTTAGTAGAGGGAGCCTTCCTTCTCTTGAGAGATCAGATAGGAAGATTTTTGGGCTCATTTCACATCTTGGAAGTTGGCCAAACTATTCCTCATCTCCTACAGTGCAGTCCCTTGCAAGAACTGCATCATTTTTCATAGAGCTACAGCAGTAGGATTTAAGCCCTTGTTTTTGAGCTAGTTCCCTTGGGAAAGGGCCAACCCTTCTCCCTGAAAGCTATAGTAAGGGATTCTCATCCCTCTATTGTATTATTCAGCTATATTCATGTAATGTTGCAGTAAGACTACGTTATTTCAAAGATGAATATTTAGATCTGCTCTTTTTGTACTCAAGCTTTCAAGAAACCCTTGCCGGGTTATCTTTATAATGTATGAAGGAGGCCAAATCTCTATTTTATTAGCATATTGTTCAATAAAACTCTAGATCCATGATTTTCTATCCTATGGTTGCAGAAACCCTCAGATAATAACGCTATCATGTGCTTCAGAGATTCTTCATAGCTTAAGTCATGGGGTTTGGCCATTTTTAAGCTAATTTGAGGCCGGGAGGTCTGTTTAACCTATCAAAAGTGACTTATTTCTATTCATATTTTGTATGTGATGGCCTTAATCTATATGATAAGGGAACCAATTGTTATTTCTCCCTGTTAAAACATAAATCTCTAGAAATAATGTTTTTAGTGTAAAATTGTTGCATTTTCCCGCTTGGGAGGATGTAGAAGAGCTCCTTTTTGTTGTTGTTACATTCATTTGATGGAAATGTGTTTCTAAACACATTTTATGATTTAATTTCTCCTTGATATTCCAGTATTGTGCTTATGCACTGCTGCATTCCCAATTTGGGATATTACATCAAGGGTAAAGGTAAGAAGAATGCATCCATCAAGATGGAGAAATAAAAAATCACATGAAAATATTTTCCAAAATATGGACCTGATGAAGATCATTGCTAGAAACTTCATCCAGAGATGAGACCCAACAAGCTTAAAAACAAGGAGAAGGAGAAGACAGTTGCAACAATACAACATGATTTAGGTTCTGATTACGGAGATGAAACATATATCACAATAATGGGTTTGAAAGGTAAGGATATTTCAAGTAATAGTTCTTCAAGTTGTATAAATAGTAATCAAGATGAAGAAAAAAGAATTGAGCTTTTCCATGTTAGATTTATTTCAAAGCATACCAAGATTGACACCCTATTTGATAGTGGTTCATAATCAAATCTTATTTATGAAGACTTAGTCAAGAATTTGAGTTTAGAGGCCATTCCTATTCCAAGACCTTATCCTTTAGGTTTTATGTGTAAGAATTCAAATTTGTAGCTGAGGAGGAAGTGCATGCTTAGATTTTCAATCACTATAAACTTTCTTGATGAAGTTGAACTTGATGTTGTTCCACTTCATATCTCTAGTATTGTTTTGGGTATCCCATATCTTTATGATAGGAGAGAAATATTTCTTTGCCATGAGAATAAGTATCACTTGTTCAAGGATGGTATTGAGTAATTTTTAGAGCACATAGTAAGAAGATGAATTTGTCTCTTATGCATGCTGGACAAATTAAGAGAATTTTGAATGCTAGTCAGAAGTTTGCTTTGTTAATGTTCAAGCATCAAGATGTTGTGAATGAGGCCTTTCAAGTTCGAGATGCATCAAAAGAAAAATATGATTTCACTAATGTTTCTAATGGTTTGATAAGATGTTTCAGTAGTCTAACACGTTACCTCTTAAAATAGGTAAACAAAATGAGGTAAAATTGCAGCAGCATGCATCATTGTTGAACAATGAAGTGAACATGTCAGTGCAAGAGAGTGAAAAGGTCAAAGATAAAGTGCCAAAGAAATTTGACAAAGAGGGAATTGGGTTCAAAAGTTCTTCTTATGGGTTTCACAAAGTGTTGTATTTGAAATGGGATTTTTCATGGAAATGGCGATCACATTTGGTCAAGAGTCGAGCCAAGTGGAAGACGAGACATGTTAAACATCGTCGTGTCGACAGTGTTCAAGGTGATAAGAAATTGAAATTGTTTAATCTTTCTTTGATTAACGAACAGATGTGTTTGTTCCTTCAAGGACAAGTTGTTTTGGAAATTCTGGGAAATTCCAACAAGATGGCATCTACAAAAACAAGTCAAGGTCTACAAAGTCAGGGAAAATCATAAGTTTTCAAGAAAATCTCAAAATGTTGCATTCAAGAAATTTTCAGTGGATAACTACTGGAAGGGTGAGGGAGCTGAAACCTCATCTATTTAATGATAGATAAAGAGCTTTTGGAGGTCCAAAAGCTTCCAGTGGAGAGGAATGATTCGGTGGATCAAATTTATGCTCAACATTCAAAGTTCTCAGAATGGAACAAAACTATTTCACTTGCATAGATCTTGTCGTTTTGAATCTGGCGCAAATCATTTTGCACAAAATCGACACTATATGCTCCTACAATCACGATCTAAATTTTTGGTCAAATAGGGAAAAAAATTACAGAAATGTTGACTGGCCTGTTAACTATGCAGTCGATATAGGTGATGTCATGTTGATGTTAGCATGATGACCCGGCTCCTTCGGTCAATCGATGGTCAACACTTGTCATCACCAGATTGGATTGGAAAGGGTTGATTTTTATTGGTTGATGGGTGGACCAATGAGATGTTTCCATGTGGCCCAATTAGAGGTCTCCACATGGTACCTCCCAATTGGCCAAAATTTCTTTAGTGTTCAAGTTGAGGTTGGTGGGGGTCATACCTGTGACCTCCCACCGACAAGACTAGCACCCAACCATCATGCAAAATGTTGTTTCTTAATTCATATAGTTTAAAATATTTATTTAAATGGTATGGTTGGCACATTTGGGGTGTGGACCGGGGCTAACCCCAACCGTGGTCACCGCGCCCATGGGAATAAGAGGCGGGACCAGGGGTTAAGATTTAGCCCAACCCCCCACGATTTTTAATTAAAATATTTGGTTCTTAGCCGTTAGAGGGAAAATTAAGTGTCTCGCAATTTGCATCGGCAAGTGGAGAAAAAGTCCCTCCATTAGCGATTTTTGGGGAAAAAATGTAGGACGGTTTGCAGGAAGGTCGAAATTGTAGTACGAATAGATGGAAAACTTGTGGAGAACATAAATTCTTCATTTTTTATCCTTTTTTGGAGCATAAAGAGGCTAGACATGGGTTTTTGAGTTCTCTGAAGCCATTGGAGCTATCAATACAACCATTTGAGGATTGTAATGGTATGTAAACACCATTTTTTTTAGCATAATGAAAGAGGCCCAACCATTGGAATCTAGAATAAGAGATGTAGCCCAGGAGGGGTGAACTCATTTATCAATTGCTGTTGAGTGTTTTCTATTATGGTGATATTGTCTCTTTTTTCCTGCAAAAACTGTACTTTTATGCATATTTATGTGTTTAAGAAATTTATAAAAGAGGCTTAAAACCCTAATTGAAACACTTGCAAAATTTACATAATATTCAAGCAACTTCACATATAGATCAAACAACAAGAGGGAGAATGTTAGGTATGTGCTATATTATTTCCATGAATATCTTCATGTGTTGTTACATTGCATTGGGCACAATAGGTGGGGGGTTGTAATGGGGCTGGTAGCCCCCCCTATTGAGGGGTTTGCAGGGGGGCGGTAGCCCCCCACCAGAGGGTTTGGGGCAGCGCCCCAATTTTTTTTTGTTATGAGGACTGAATAATATTTGGGTAGACCCAAGGATGGGGGGCGGACATACCCATGGTTTCGTGCATGTTTTTTGCACATGGTTTTGGGCACGATTGTTTTTTCCCATGGTATTTTGTAGATCTGGTTAAGGGAACTACGGTTATGTTCTAATACATGAATAATGGATTGGGGTTTATGAATGCTTAAACACGTATATAATTTATTATAACATTTAAAGGAATATAATGAAAAAACAATCTAGTTTTCTTAGTTTGGGTTCCAGGAGAAAATATCTATGTATATTTTGTGTTCTCTCCATTGTATAGTTTTTTATTGTTTAAGAATTCATTTGCATGTAATTTCCATACAAGGTTAAAACCTACAGTTTTTCTAGTATAGCATCTCAACCATCATTATTTGGGACAACTAGAGGAGTAGAATTATTTGGAGGGACAAAATATTGAGGTTAGGTAGATATGGAATAGGTTGTGGTTGAGGTTTCACCAAAGGTTGAGGCTCTAGATGACCCAACAAATTGACCACACCAATATCGAGAAGTAGTCTTAATTCCTAAGAATCAACATCAAAATGAATCGAGACTCTTGTTCTTGTGTCTCTTCTCACACCCAAATGTTGGTCTTTATTTCCTGTTCCCCTACCTCTACCTCTTTGTCTGTTTCTATAGAAAATACTCATACTGCAACAAATTCATTCAATTATTTGCAGGCAATGAAAAAGGTGGCATAAACCATCAACAAATGAACAAAACGTTGAGTTTGCAACAACAAAAGGAAATAAAATTTAATAAGGGAAAAGGAACAACGTTGAAACATGTTATCATCCCATCATGGTCCCAAAAAAATGATAAAAAAATTGATCTAAACCCCAATAAAAGAAACATGGATCATATAAAATATGAATATATTCAGAAGAACATGCATCATGTCATTACAACCTCAATGAGATGGAAACCAAAAATAACCAGTTGTCATCAGATATGTGCCCATAAGATTAATTTTGAACTAAAACAAAATGAGGTAGATAGGGAAATATTAGGGGTTGGACTAGCCAATCAAATGGGGATATATATAGCATTTACGGGAAATGAATACAGTTTGCAGAAGGATTGAATCCATAGTCACGAACAACTATATGAAATAACATACCCAAATATGATATTTTGAGATAGTTTACGATGTGAATGAGGAAAATACATTATGCATAGTGAATTAATATGAACAAGTCACAATAATTTTTTCATATATAGTTCTAACAATAAAAAAATTTAATAAACCCCCATGCACAACCTTCTCCTGGGTTTTTTTCCCAAAGTCGAGTGTCCTCAAGGGCTCCCACAAGCAATAGTGTGAATTAGTTAAGGGTTAGTTTAGGGCTTAACGAAATTTATCGAAATATAAAAATCATGTCTGTGAACTGGTGTTAAATGATGATGATGAACTAATAAACCTTCGTTTCCAACAAACATGAAAGTGTTTCCATAACCATACATTAGGTGATTAAATCTAATCAACGAATTCCCTAAGGAAATATAACAACAACGACCATAGTATTTAGGTTTTGTTAAAACATCGATTTAGAAAAAGATTCCTGATTTATTATGGTAACCATGACCGACATGACCCTAGACTAGCTTTATGTTAGGTGTTGTATGCCCAAGGTTTGGTGGCCTCAAGGGCATTGTGCCATGGTGCATAGGGAAACTGACTAAATGACACAAATGAATTTTGAAGCCATGTGCAAGCATTTTACACAAGAAATATTTTTTCTTACAAGCATACAACACCCATTGTAACTTTATTTCTTCATTCACGGAGGAGAACGAGAGATTGATACCACTTTTAGAATGAAAAAAATATATCAACAGAAAACACACACCAATAGTATGAACATGGAATGCAAGGAAAAGAACTCACAGAAGTTCAAGCTTTCGATGAGGGAAAACCAATTTGAAATGCACCTGATAAGTAGCAGTGTCTGAAAATATAAGAAACTTGACAATTTGATAGTTGAATTGTGTTTTTTTATCACCCTCCAAGTCTTTGATAGAATTGTTTTTACCAATTTTTGGTTGTACAACAAACAATTTTGTAATCTGAAAGGAATGAAACCCTATGAAGGCACAACAATAAAATAGAGAGAAAGGCATGGCTCGAGGTGGTACACAACTAGGGTGAGTAAATGTGGGAGTAAATACCAGAGGTGGTGCATTAACAAGCTCAAAGCCTAGTTCCATGCCACATATGAAAACTTTTTATGGTAGAGAAATGTGGAAGAATAAACATATACCAATAGGAAATACAACAGAAAAACATTGGCTCATAAACCATATGTGGGAGGTGAGTCAGATCAAAGATTTTGAACTGAGCCAATAAGGTTTTAAGAGGATGGCCACATATATCGCCATAACAACACCAAAATAATCAACCAAATTGACTATCACATCAGAAATAATTGTTAATAATGAATACGGTCACATAAAAGAGTGTGAAAAATCCTACAGAGATCACTATCCATTAATTTCCATGCTTGTAACATACACCGATGACCAAATTTTGACCATCCTCAAAACTATTTTTGTGAAATGTCAACATTAAATTTTAAACCACTTAATCTCCATACATGTGTTACATTCTTATGCGACATCACTTCAAATTCTGACAGGGTGATGAACCATATTTTATATTCATATGAAACACATATTAATATCCTGTGTGAAACATTGTAGCTTAAGGTATTGATTCTTATTACAAACATTGTGAAGTATCACATTTTCATTGTAATATGAATGGTAATCTATGTTTTCCAAGCATGTCATATATCAAACCTTAATGAAAATTTTTGGATCGCACTATATCCTTTTGAAATTACTAACAATGCATGAGAATGTTGATCGAGTTACACCATGCATAAATCAAATAATCACCAAACCATATAATAGTTGAAACATATTTTATATAATTACAACACATGTATGTATTTGGCGCATATTCAATGGTAGAAAATGTTATAATATATGTGTGCATAAACAAACTTTTTAACAAAACCAATGAATATTTCATGTGTTAGGGAAATCACATTCTCTCTCTCTCTCTCTCTCTCTCTTTATATATATATATATATATAGGTTACTTATGCTATCAAGGGATGACTCACCACCCTTAATACCAATGCATAAATATACTCTTGAACAAAAACTCATTAGAACTCCCAATTGCTGACTGTAAGGAACATGTTAATTCATAACCTATAGATATTATTGTTAGAGGGTCCCACCTACTAGGTCATATCTATTGAAATTTCAGGTGAAAATAGGAAATAATTTATTGTAGGTCATCGCAATGGCTTGTGAAATTTTTTATTGTTGAGAGGTGTCAACACAACCTCCCATGCATCATTTTGTGTGATTGAGGTATATTCCTCAACCGTCACATCAAACCACATCTACTACTATGTTACCTCCTAATAGTTGGAAGGATCGCTATATACTAATTGACTGACCAACACCATGTAGCCAATGTACCTCTATGGTTGTCTCCTCTACCTATTACCCATCCTAGGAGCTCCCACAAACTTCTGAGCATCCATAACTATGTGCTAGTTCATCCTGAAAATTGTAGATGATGGACTATCCACCTTTATTTCCTTCTTATGCATCTTCGTGATCTACTTCATATATTTATCCATACTCTATGACTTCTCAAGAACATGTGCATCTGAACATGTTCTCGTAATAGTAATTGTACTTGTGCTTTGTTGCCCCTCGTCTTGTTACTCACTCCTTGGAGCTTTTGCTAGTTCCTCACTCTAATAATTAAATTTTAGTGAATCTCTAGACCTCCTATATGCCTTTTCTGTGGGAAATATTGTCATTGATGGCAAAGGATATGGCAAAGGAATTTTCATCTAAATGTAGCAGAGAAGAACAGAAAGAATTGATCTACAGTTTGATCTACAGAGCTGCAGTATCAGTCAAGGAAACAGGGACAAAGAGGTTATAGCAGAATTGAAGATGGAATATGTATGCATACTGTTGGAAGATAAAGAAAATCTATGTATTGTTTAGTTTCAATGATACTCTGTTAAGTGGAGAATATCCAGAGAAATTGGGGTATTGATTGGTTCATTTCTCGTACGAAATTCCCTGCAACTCTGTGTAGTGATCTATGGATAGATTCATGCTTTTATATACGATATCGGGTTGCTAAGGTCACGGCACAGTGAAGTGAATTTGCATAATGGAGGGGTTTAATGGTGCTCTAGTTCTGTAATTTGTTCGAGGAACCAATACGATAGACAGTAGAGTTATATATATATATTCGTTGAATATATGATATGAACCTCGGTGACTGGGTTTTGAACCCCTGAATGCTCGCAGTTATTCGCCTCTGCCTCTGCATAAGTATGAAATGTATACGAGTCTCGGCGTTGACTGTGTAATAGAACCTGGAGTATGAATAAACCAAATATATAAATAAACATTAAAGCAGAGCTTTAAATCATTTGAATAATAAGGCTGACGGAACCATGTGCTAAGGTGGAACCGTAACCGAGAGGAACAGTGACGACGGTGTGGAGCGAAACCGTGGGTTTCTTCGCACCACCTTTCAACGATACGCGGTATTTCCTGGATGGGGAGCGATTCCATACAGGTGTTGACACGCGTCCCTGCAAAACCGCCAAGCGCACGATAACGATCGTCCATCGCACGTTAACAATCGACCCAGGACGGCCAGCGAAATTGCTTTTGCGCCATCGATCTGAAAGGGGGCAATCGGACAGTGATCGTGCGTCGAACTTGCCCGGATTTTAATCAAGATGCGCGAAGAATAACACAAGTACGACGCGCCATCGCGCATTATTTCTCGTGCAAGTTGCCCAAGCAATATCCGTCGATCTTGGAGGCTCACGATCTAACGGTGATCGGGCAATGGACATGTGCGAAGTTTAGTTTGGTACGGAGGGGCGCATATGTGGGCCAGGGGTCAAAGTTTTATTAATATTAAACTATTCGAAAGCATTGGATTTTTTATATAAAGCCCGGATTAAAAGTTCATTGAATTTTTAATTAAAAATAATATTATGGGGGCAGTGTAAAGATTTAAAAACTAGAAGGGATGCCTCCGCAGCTGAACAAGCAATCAAGCGTTGACCGGAAATCGACGGTGGAGATTAAGTGCGGGGGCAGCAGCCAAAATTTTCATCCATACCGCAAGAACCCCCGCAGTGACGTAATGATGACTATGCAATATTTGTTTATCAATTGATAAATAATTTAATAAGAAATAAAAACCCCGAGGGCCAAACTATTGGAAATATTGTAAAAGGAATACCATTAGCGGTTGAAATGTTTTTTGACTCACGGTTTTAATAAAGGTGAGAACTATATAAATGAAAAGATTATTATTCGAACGAAAAAAGGGGGGTTGGTTGACGAAGAAGGAATTCCTCTGAGGAATATCTGTATGGACAGACGACGTGCTTAATCGATGATTCTGAGTCCATCGAGATATTGATCTAAAGGTGATGAGTGTTGAGATCATTCAATAGAAGAAACAATGAAGAGCTAGCGCATGTCTGCTGAAGAGCACATATGGATCTGGTTGGAGTTTCTAAAGAATAATATACACAAAAGGATACACGGGATGTTGAATGCTTATATTCTCTGAAAATATGGTTACAGTGGTCTCACTATTCTATTATGAAGAACTGGGCAAAATATGTTTGTTGAGAATTGAACAAAGGGTTGTATTGAAACTGTTTGATCCAGTGTGAAAATTGATGAAAAGTGGTCTGCAGTGAGTCTGAGGGTTGAAGCCTTCATTTTGGAAGTAGAAGTTTCCTGCCAGTAGAAACTGGTGTTATGTTCAGGGGGTTGAAGCTCCCTTCCAGGAGAGGCTGGTAAATGAGAGAAGGTTGTAGCCTTCTGCAGGTGGGTGCCTGCGTGCTAGTATGAGTCTGCACCAACATATATTGTAAGAAGTTTTCTCTATAATAAAATATTGAAGACTGAGATTATAGCAGCGGTGGTTTTCTCCCGACTTGGGTTTCCACCTTAAATCCTGGTGTCCATATGTGTTATTCATGGTTGATGGTTTGTTCTGTTATTTCTGTTCATGCTTAATTCTTATCTGATGCAATTTTCTAAGTAAATACATAACAAGATATATGGACATACATGGTGGATGCAGTACTGTAACATATGGTTTTAAGAGAAAGAAAAGAAAAATTGTTCAGCCCTAAATACTGATTCGCCCCCCCCTCTCAGTATTTTTCCCAAAAATTGGTATCAGAGCAGGTCCTTCTGAAAAAGCTTAGCTGCTAGAAGGAAGATCAATCAAGATGAGCACTCAAGATGGAACAGCATCTATCAGGCCTCCTCTCTTCAACGGAAACAAATTAATCTTTTGGAAAACAAGGATGAGGTCCTATCTTCAGTCTCTGGGAGCAGATGTATGGGAAATTGTTGAACAAGGATATCAATATCCAGCTGCAGTGCCAACAAATCCGACTGAAAGAAAGAACTACGAAAAAAATGCAAAGGCGGTCAATGCTCTATTGGGAAGTCTAACTGAATCAGAATTTGTCAAAGTCATGCAGCTGCATACAACAAAGGAAATATGGGACAAAATCATTCTAAGCTATGAAGGTGATGCAAAGGTAAAAAGTGCTAAACTTCAAACTCTCAGAATTCAATATGAGAATCTAAAAATTCTTAATGAAGAAAGCATTGAAAATTTCTTTCTACTTCTTGATGATATTGTAAATCGCATGAGAAATCTGGGAGAAACAATAACCGAATCTACTTTGGTTGAGAAAATTTTAAGATTTCTAACAACAAAATTTGACTCAAAAGTTTCAGCTCTTGAAGAAAAGCAGGATCTTCAAAATCTTACTGTGGTACAACTTCATGGAATACTAACTGCATATGAAATGTGAAGAGGAGGACCATCTGAAGTCAAAGACGCAGTCTTTAGAACTTCTACAGAAGGGAAGGAAGTACAAATAACAGAAGGATCAGGATATGTCTCAGAAGAAGATGAGATAAACTTCGTAAAGAAACTTCAACTTGGCATAGGACGGTTTAGAGGTAAGCTTCCTTTCAAATGTTTTGATTGTGGAAGAGTTGGTCATTACGCTACTAAGTTTCCTTATAAAGAAACACATGAAAAGGGGAAGGAAGTAGCAAGAAGGAATAAGAATCATGTTAGCTCCAGAAAGAGTTTCTATACTCATGAAGATAATGATGGGTTATCTGATAGTGAGGAAGAATGTGAACAAGATCTTAGACTTCTCATGGCATTTGAAAAAGAATCTAGAGAAGAAAAGGATACTTTTGTGGATGCTCTAGAAGACAGTGATTTTTTTGATGAAAACAATAAACTCAAAATCTGCCTAGAAGAGAGTAAAATAATCATAGAAACTCTGAAAAATCAGCTTGAAGAAAAGGAGAAACACAATGAGAAATTAGAGTGTGAAGTAGTAAGTCTAAGAAAAGAACTTGAGAAAGTAAATACTCTGAATCTTAGATTTGCTAAAGGATCTGAAACCTTAGATGAAATTATCAAGGTACAACGTTCTCCTCTTATAAAAACAGGTCTTGGATATACCGGAGAATCTTCTCAGCCTTCAGCACCAAATTATCTAAAAGCAGTTACAGCTAGTTTACAATATGCTGCCACTCAGCAAGGGAATAAATAATATTTACAAGTAAAGCATGATCATCTCAATTCAAAGAACACTAACAGGAATGTCTTTCATGGAAACACCAATCAACAAGTAAATTCATATAGAAGATTTTATGATTGCAGAAATTTCTTCTTCAATGGACAATGCTTCTCATGTCACAATTTTAGTCATAAAGTTGTTCAATGTGTTGCATATAAAACCATCATGACAAGAGAAGCAAGAAAGAAAAGGATTGATATTGAAACAAAGAAGAATATTTATAACAAATTTTCTCCTCTTCAAAATGAAGTTGAATGTGCTTACTGCAATAACTTTGGCCATGAATAAGCCGAATGCAAGAGCAAAGTTTAGCTAAAAGAACATGTTCCTTCAAGCTCCAAAGTATGGAAAAAGAAGGAATTACAGGTTGAAAATTTTGGCATAGCGTTATTTGCAGAAGATGAAGAAAACCAATGGTACATTGATAGTGGATGCTCAAGACACATGACAGATGATAAAGACAAACTTCTTGCATATAGTGCTCTAGAAAAGGAAAAGAAGGTTACATTTGGAAATGATACTCCTGCGGTCATTAAAGGAAAAGGGTCTGTTTTTCTAAAAGAAAATGTGAAAGCTAATGAAGTCATGTATGTGGATGGATTAAGGCATAACTTTTTAAGTGTAAGTCAAATGTGTGATCAAGGAACTGAAGTTGTCTTTAGTTCAAAAGAATGTGTGGTACGTGATCTTGATACAGGTAAACCAATTATAAAAGGGAAAAGAACTCCAAACAACCTATATATATTGAAGAACTGCAAAGAACAATGTTATTTGAGTAAATATTCAAAAAATTGGCTATGGAATAGAAGGTTGGGGCATGTGAGCTTCTCTAAAATCAACAAATCAAGCAGACTTAAAGCTGTTCGTGATCTTCCCAATATTTCTCTACCTGAAAATATCATATGTAAATCCTACCAATTCGGTAAGCAAACCAGAGTACAATTTAATGCCAAGGAAGGATCATCAAGTAAGCCTCTTGAACTCATCCATACTGACATATGTGGACCTATGAGGAAAAATTCACCACGTGGTGAAGAATACTATATCTTATTTATTGATGATTTCTCTAGAATGTGTTGGATTGGTTTGCTTAAACACAAAGATGAAGCATTTGAGAAGGTTCAGATCTTCAAAGCACTAGTTGAGAATGAATTAGATCTAAAAATCAAGTGTCTCAAATCTGATCGAGGAGGAGAATATACATCAGATGAATTTCTTGAATTTTGTGAACAACATGGCATAAAAAGATAGTTTTTTGTAGCTGGCACTCCACAACAAAATGGTGTTGCAGAAAGAATGAATAGAACAGTTCAACAAATGGCTAGAGCTATGCTAGATTATTCCGGAACACCTGACACATTTTGGGGAGAAGCAACACATACAGCAGTAAACATTCTCAACAAGGCACATGTTCGTGTAAATAGTGATAAAACTCCATATGAACTCTGGTATGGTAATCCTCCCACTATAAAGCATTTTAGAATTTTTGGAAGAAAATGCTTCATCAAGAATACTGATGAAAAACTTGGCAAGTTTGAACCCAGAGCAGATGAAGGGATATTTCTTGGATACTCCTCTAGGAATAGGGCCTATAAATGTTACAATAAAAGACTTCGGAAGATTGTTGAATGTATTTATGTTGTTATTGATGAGTCTTCTGCAGCTCCAAAAGAAGAAAATCAAACTACAGATGAAGATGATGATGACACATATCCTTCTACATCAAATAGTAATGATACAAATAGTGAACCCAGTGAAGAACCCGAAGATGGATTGTCTGAAAAGGCTCCCTCCAGATATGTTCAAAAGAATCATCCAGAATCTCAAATTTTGGGAGAAAAGGGATCAGGTGTACAAACAAGAAGAACTCTTATGGGATCTTCTAGCAATCTGGCATTTTTTTCCACTATTGAACCTCACAGTGTTAGTCAAGCTAGCAAAGATGACTGTTGGATTCAAGCCATGAATGAAGAGCTTGATAAAATTGAAAAGAATCACAATTGGGAGTTAGTACCAAGACCTCATGACAAAAATGTCATTGGAACTAAATGGATATTCAAAAACAAGTTAAATGAGAATGGGGATGTTATAAGAAATAAAGCTAGACTTGTTTGCAAAGGGTATGCTCAACAAGAAGGTATAGACTTTGAAGAAACCTTTGCTCCTGTAGCCAGACTTGAAGCCATAAGAATGTTTCTTGCTTATTCAAGCTTCCAACAAATCAGAGTTTATCAAATGGATTGTAAATCTGCTTTTCTCAATGGTGATCTAGAAGAAGAAGTTTATATAGAACAACCAGAAGGATTCATTTTGGGAAATGATGAAAAACTTGTTTGTAGACTTAAAAAGGCTCTATGTGGTCTCAAACAAGCTCCAAGGGCATGGTACTATCGTCTTGACAAATATCTTCATCAACAAGGATTTTCAAAGGGGTCTGCTGATAGCAACTTATACACAAAAACTGAAAATGACAAACTGTTGATTGTGGTTGTATATGTCGATGATATCATTTTTGGAAGTAATAAAGAGTCTATGAGTCAGAAATTTTCTTCTGATATGCAGCAAGAATTTGAAATGTCTTTACTTTGGGAACTAACATTCTTTCTTGGCCTGCAAGTGCAACAAGCAACAGATGGTATATTCTTATCACAAGCAAAGTACCTCAAGAAAATCCTAAAGAAGTATGGCATGGAAGATTGCAAACCTGTAAGTACACCAATGATAATCGAATGTAATCTCAGTTCTAATGATGATTCCCCCACCATAAATCAACCAGAATACAGATCTATGATAGGAATTCTACTTTATCTCACTGGGACAAGACCAGACATCATGCATGCAGTCGGGATTGTTGGACGATTCCAAGCTAATCCAAAGAGTCTCATCTTCAGGATGTGAAAAGAATATTCAAATATCTACAAGGAACTCAAGATTTTGGACTATGGTACCCAAAGAATGCTAAACTTACTCTTCATGCATACACTGATGCAGATTGGGCTGGAAGTATTGATGATCGGAAAAGCACTAGTGGTGGTGCATTCTTTATGGGGTCCCGGTTAGTATCTTGGTTCAACAAGAAGAAAAGCTCCATTGCCTTATCTACAACAGAAGCTGAATATGTGGCTGCAGCATCATGTTGCACTCAACTTATTTGGATGATGAAAACCCTACAAGATTTTCAAATCAAATGTTCACCCCCTATCTCCATTATGTGTGATAATACAAGTGTCATCAGTATCTCAAAGAATCTTGTTATGCATTCCAAGACCAAGCACATTCCCATCAAATATCACTTCTTACGAGAACAAGTGCTTGAGCAAAAGGTGAAATTAGAATATGTTTCCTCCAAAGAACAAGTTGCTGATATATTTACCAAACCTCTACCCAGGGAAGCATTCGAATATCTCAGACAGAAACTGGGAGTAGTCTCTGCCATGCAGAGGATCAGTTCTACTTAATTACAGAAGACTAAATTGGTTGTGAGGTGCTGTTGGGCATCTCTGAATGCACAGGATAAGGGGGAGCATTGGTCATATGAAAAGGATGCATTGTTGGCATTCATAAGTCATCTTGCTATATTATGAAGATGCAGCATGATCTCAAGGGGAGCATGGTAATGTCAACCCTTTGCCATTGATGTCAAAGGGGGAGGAAAAGCAACAAAGGGCCTCTATAAGACAATCAGTGGAAGAATATTGCCATCAATGCCAAAGGGGGAGATTGTTGGAAATATTGTCATTGATGGCAAAGGATATGGCAAAGGAATTTTCATCTAAATGTAGCAGAGAAGAACAGAAAGAATGCATCTACAGTTTGAGCTACAGAGCTGCAGTATCAGTCAAGGAAACAGGGACAAAGAGGTATTAGCAGAATTGAAGATGGAATATGTATGCATACTATTGGAAGATAAAGAAAATCTATGTATGGTTGAGTTTCAATGATACTATGTTAAGTGGAGAATATCCAGAGCAATTGGGGTATTGATTGGTTCATTTCTCGTACGAAATTCCCTGCAACTCTGTGTAGTGATCTATGGATAGATTCATGCTTTTATATACGATATCGGGTTGCTAAGGTCACGGCACAGTGAAGTGAATCTGCATAATGGAGGGGTTTAATGGTGCTCTGGTTCTGTAAGTTGTTCGAGGAACCAATACAATCGACAGTAGAGTTATATATATATATATTTTGAATATATGATATGAACCTCGGTGACTGGGTTTTGAACCCCTGAATTCTCGCAGTTATTCGCCTCTGCCTCTGCATAAGTATGAAAGGTCTACGAGTCTCGGCGTTGACTGTGTAATAGAACCTAGAGTATGAATAAACCAAATATATAAAGAAACATTAAAGCGGAGCTTTAAATCGTTTGAATAATATAAAGGCTGACAGAACCATGTGCTAAGGCGGAACCGTGACCGAGAGGAATAGTGACGATGGTGTGGAGCGAAACCGTGGGTTTCTTTGCACCACCTTTCAAAGATACGTGGTATTTCCTGGATGGGGAGCGATTCCATACA
Source organism: Pinus albicaulis (assembly GCA_034641835.2). Lineage (NCBI taxonomy): Eukaryota > Viridiplantae > Streptophyta > Pinopsida > Pinales > Pinaceae > Pinus > Pinus albicaulis. The sequence goes on from CM076575.1 coordinate 597,935,865, forward strand.
GGTGTTGACACGCGTCCCTGCAAAACCGCCAAGCGCACGATAACGATCGTCCATCGCACGTTAACAATCGACCCAGGACGGCCAGCGAAATTTCTTTTGCGCTGTCGATCTGAAAGGGGGCAATCAGACAGTGATTGTGCGTCAGACTTGCTCGGAGTTTCATCAAGATGCACGAATAATAACACAAGTACGACGCGCCATCATGCGTTATTGCTCGTGCAAGTTTCCCAAGCGATATCCGTCAATCTTGGAGGCTCGCGATCTAACGGTGATCGGGCAATGGACCTGTGCGAAGTTTAGTTTGGTATGAAGGGGTGCATATGTGGGCCAGGGGTCAAATTTTTATTAATATTAAACTATTCGAAAGCATTGGATTTTTTATATAAAGCCCGGATTAAAAGTTCATTGAATTTTTAATTAAAAATAATATTACGGGGGCAGTGTAAAGATTTAAAAACCAGAAGGGATGCCTTCGCAGTTGAACAAGCAATCAAGCGTTGACCGGAAATCGACGGTGGAGATTAAGTGCGGGGGCACCAGCCAAAATTTTCATCCGCACCGCAAGAACCCCCGCAGTGACGTAATTATGACTATGCAATATTTGTTTATCAATTGATAAATAATTTAATAAGAAATAAAAACCTCAAGGGCCAAACTATTGGAAATATTGTAAAATGAATACCATTAGCGGTTGAAATGGTTTTTGACTCACAATTTAAATAAAGGTGAGAACTATATAAATGAAAAGATTATTATTCGATCGAAAAAAGGGGGGTTGGTTGATGAAGAAGGAATTCCTCTGAGGAATATCTGTATGGACAGACGACGTGCTTAATCAATGATTCTGAGTCCATCGAGATATTGATCTAAAGGTGATGAGTGTTGAGATCATTCAACAGAAGAAACAATGAAGAGCTAGTGCATGTCTGCTGAAGAGCACATATGGATCTAGTTGGAGTTTCTGAAGAATAATATACACAGAAGGATACACGGGATGTTGAATGCTTATATTCTCTGAAAATCTGGTTACAGTGGTCTCACTGTTCTATTATGAAGAATTGGGAAAAATATGTTTGTTGAGAATTGAACAAAGGGTTGTATTGAAACTTTTTGATCTAGTGTGAAAATTGATGAAAAGTGGTATGCAGTGAGTCTGAGGGTTGAAGCCTTCATTTTGGAAGTAGAAGTTTCCTGCCAGTAGAAACTGGTGTTATGTTCAGGGGGTTGAAGCTCCCTTCCAGGGGAGGCTGGTAAACGAGAGAAGGTTGTAGCCTTCTGCAGGTGGGTGCCTGCGTGCTGGTATGAGTCTACACCAGCATATATTGTAAGAAGTTTTCTCTATAATAAAATATTGAAGACTGAGATTACAGCAGCGGTGGTTTTCTCCCAAATTGGGTTTCCACCTTAAATACCGGTGTCCATATGTGTAGTTCATGTTTGATGGTTTGTTCTGTTATTTCTGTTCATGGTTAATGCTTATCTGATGCAATGCTCTAAGTAAAGACATAATAAGATATCTGGACATACATGTTGGATGCAGTACTGTAACATATGGTTTTAAGAGAAGGGAAAGAAAAATTGTTCAGCCTTAAATACTGATTCACCCCCCCCTCCCCTTTCAGTATTTTTTTAAAATTTTCCTCTAAGAACTTTACATATCTCAAAACTATAATCTTCGTGGCCCCTGGAATAAAAATATGATATGCCTCAGACGTTTCATTGTACCCAACGAAGTACTCTCTCTCTATACAATTCGATCTAACTTGAAACATGTATCTCCTAGAATGTGACAATACTCTGGGCTTCCAAATATCCTAAATGATAGACATATGGCCTCTTCCTTGTGAATTACTCCTCTGGTGTCATCTTGCTTAATGCCTTATGTGGGACCTAATTATGTATATATGAATTATTGTATTGTATGCTTCTAACCATAAGTAGTGTAGGAGATCCTGGTCATATAACATATATCTTGCTGCCTTCGATATATAACGATTATTCCTCTAAAAAACCCTATTCTTCTGTGGGTTGTAAGGAACCATCCACTCTCTCTTGATTCCTTCCCTGATAAATAACTCTAGGAAGAAAATTAAGACCTCATCCTTGTTCTTCAAGAAGTATATCTAGGTCTTCCTGGAGAAATCATTGATAAAAGTATCAAATTACTTGTATCCTCTAAGCTACTTCATATACATCAACCCACATATATATTAATGCACTAAGTCGAGAATACCCTTCGATCTGGTGTCACTCCTTGAAAAGAATACTTTTGAAAAATTACCCAACACATATTCTTTACAAATGTCATCATGATATGTTCTCATATTTGGAATACATATCACCATCTCATGAAGAAATCTAAGTGTTCCATGATATATATGGCCCATCCTCCTATGCCATAACTATATTACTATTGCTAACTAGTTCCTTAGGAGTGTCCATTTGTAAACTTTACAACCAACCGCTCCTAACTCCAATCGATATAGGTTATCTCCAATCCTTATGCTTGAGTAGAAATTGCACCCCTATAAAGAGTACATCATACCATTTATATTGAAGGATAGATATATAAATAAATTTCATACCCAAGCTTGGCATATGCAACACATCATGAATCAAAATTGGCTTGCTATTCTCTCTCTGAAACAAAATAGTTCCTCTTGAAACTAGGTTGCATTTGGCCCGTGTTTCCTATTTGGATATGGAATTTGGTGCCCTTCTCCTTATAGTTAGAGAATTACTCTTTGAAGAAATTTGATATAAATTGCAACTTCTCAAGAATTCAAACTGAATAAGGAGACATAAATTCTACTCAACTAATCTACAAAATGAAAATCACAATTTAGAACAACATGCGTATGCATGCAACAAGAAAAACCATAATTACATAGTGATTTCTAGGGGAAATCAACTAGGAAAAACCCCTTAAGAATATTTTCATTAATTAATTTCATAGATAAACTCTTATAATTTATTTCTCCAACTATGATCACAACTTGCAAAAGTAAAATTGTTCTCTCTTTTGAATGAGAACCTCTAACCAACACTTAGCCAAATTTTCTCCTCCTTTATCCCCTATTTCCTTGCAGAATCATTGAGGAAATTAGCTCCTAAAAGATAGGAATTTCATCCTATTTTCTTGTGCAATTCCCAAGGATTGATCTCCGGACTGCATGCAACAACTGTACACTCAAAATAGTATATTATTTCTCTTACTTGCATGTGATTGAGCGATCGTGTTTTATATTACGCAAATATTGTAGAAGGATTTAATGTATTGTTTTAGTACATCACAAGATCATATTGAATCCATTTGTATAATTTATACATGGTATCAGAGCACCAAGAATCACAATAGAAGAGAAGAAATTGAGTTTGTGTTGAACATGATTCAAATTTGTAGATTCATTCTTTTGTACTTAGCAGCTGACCAGGATGTCTTTCACTGGCTTGAGACTCGAATATGCACTCGCGAGAAATTTGAACTATATTTCTTGGAAGGAAAAGATGGAGGCAGTATTGGAGGATAACGGACTAAAGGAATTCATTAACACTGATATTCCTAAGACCACTCCAACATATGTTGTGCAACATGAAGCCTGGAAGAACAATGTTGCAAAGGCAAGGAGAATCTTATTAGAGGGAGTTCGAGATCATATTGTCTCGAGTCTCCATGGAAAGGAAACTAGATATTCTATGTGGAAGGCCTTGATAGATCTATTTCAAAGTATCAATGACCACAAGAAATTGGCACTCAAGGACAAGCTCAAGAAAATCAAAATGGAGAAGGGTGACACAATACAGAAATACTTGACCAAGTTAACTCTATGTAGAAATGAGCTTGGAAGTGTTGGGATTATTGTGCTTGATGATGAATTGGTGAGCCTAGCACTTCTAGTCTTTCCCAAGAGCTGGCATAGTTACCAGGACTCTATGAATGAGAGGGAGAAATTACCAAAGTGGGAGCGACTATGGTCGGATTTGGTGCAATAAGAGTTTTGACAGACTACCAAAGATGGATCCTCATCCAAGACTAATGATGAGGAAATTTGTGCCTTAGATGGCAAGGAAAATAAAGAGAAAGGGAATATTTCCCATTCCAAATATGAGATCGGCAAAGAAAGAAATAAATGATGCATTTCAAAGGTGAAATGTTTCAACTGTCATGATCATGGACATTATGCCAAAAAATTTCCACAAAAGAATAAGAACAACAAGAAGGCTTCGGAAGCTACAATGGGCGAAGCTTTGTCCTCACAGTTTGAGTTTGACTTCTCTCTCATCACATGCATGGTGTCAACTGTGATCGGATCTATGTGGTACTTGGATAGTGGAGCACATTTCCACATGACTGGAAACAAATAATTCTTTAGTAGCTTGGAGGATAAGGATCTTCATATGCACATCGAGATGGTTGATGACGGGAGGTATATCGCTACCGGGATCGCTACAGTTACTTTCCAAAGAGAGTCAGGTAAACATTTCATACTAAAAGATGTCATGCATGTACCAAGTTTTAAAAATTATTTAGTATTTGTTTCTATGTTAGAGGATGTTGGATATGATTTGGTTTTCAGTGAAGGAAAGGTGTTCCTTCATCACAAAGCCACAGGAAAGGTAAAGAAGATTGGGTTTCATGTGAAGAACCTATACAAAATTGATGTAGATGGTTGCGCAACATTGAGAAGTAAAGTCGATGAGGTGGTGAGCTGGGATACAGGTGAGTTATGGCATAGGAGGTTGAGTCATCTACACCACAGTGCTTTGAGGATCATGCAACAGATTTCTCCAAGGATTCCAAATATACTTGCGCGGAGAGACACATGCAAATTTTGTACTATGGGGAAGTATACAAAGGCCACCTTTCATGAGAAGGATAACCAAGAAGTGGAAATCCTTGAGAGAGTTCGCTCAGACATGTGTGGACCATTCTCAACAGCTTCCAGAACAAAGCACAAGTATTATGTGATTTTTGTTGATGATTTTTCTAGAAAGTGTTGGATTTTCTTCATGCAGAAGAAATATTGGACGTTCTCCAAGTTTTATGAGTTCAAATATCTAGAAGATAAAGATACAGGTAAGAAGGTGAAGGATATAAGGAGAGACAATGGTGGTGATTATATCTCTAATTAATTCAAGAAATTTTGCGCAAAGAAGAAATTTAGAGAGAATTGATTGCACCTCATAACCCACAACAAAATGGGGTTGCAGAAAGAAAGAACATAACAGTTTTGGGAGAAGCATGAGCTATGTTACATGATCAGGGCTTATCATTGCATTTGTGGGCAGAGGCATGCAACACAATGGTATTTGTGTAGAACCATAGTCCTCATCGGATACTTTGCATGAGCACACCAGAGGAGGATTTATCAGGTAAGAAACTGAATATTTCATTTTTTAAAATTTTTGGCGCATATGTCTATTTCCATGTGACCAAAGATGCCAGGAAGAAGCTATAACCAAAAACATAGGTTGGGATATTTTTTGGGTACACAAATACTCCCCACAACTATCGGGTGTATTTTCTAGCACACGGGATGACAATTGTCAGGAGAGATGTGAAATTTGATGAGGAGAAATCGATGTGCTTGTCCCTTGAGAGGGAGCTTGACTTGCATGCATTAGAGGAACTCTTAGTTCCAAAGGATGAAAATTAAGATGTGGAGCAGCCACAAGCAAAGGAACAAAGAGTGGAAGAAACCACTCATGTAGAGCCCTCCACCAGAAATGGTAGGAAGTGCACCAGAGAGGCTGAAAATTTGATGCTAGCTGTGACAGAGAATGTAGGTGCACTTACATCACAACGCAGCCAGATAGGTCCCCAGACAGGTATACTCGATACATGGCTCTTATGAGTGAATATATTGTGATAGAACCATCCTCTTTCAAGGAATCAATGAAACAGTCGGTATGGTTTGATGCCATGGTTGAGGAGTATGACTCCATTATCAGAAACAATGCATGGAAAGTGGTCCCAAGACCAGTGGGGAATTCAATGATTGGATCCAAGTGGATCTATAAGGTGAAGCAAGCAGCAGATGGAAGTGTGGAGAAATAAAAGGCTATATTTGTGGATAGAGGATTCTCACGGGTAGAGAGAATTGAATATGAGGAGAATTTTTCACCAGTTGCAAGGTACTCATTGATTAGATCCATTGTTTCACTCTTAGCGAAGATGGGATGGAAGATACGTCGAATGGATAGACAACCTTTCTCAATGGATTTATTGAGGAAGAAGTGAACATTAAGCATCTAGAATTTTTTGAGACCTTAGAAAAAAAAATTCATGTGTGCAGACTCAAGAGACCAATGTATGGGCTAAAGCAAGCACCTTGTACTTGGTATACTAGGATCGACAACGATGTCACCGGGCTGGGCTTCACAAAGATTGAAGTGGATAAAAACCTATATCATATTGTGGATGATGGTAAGATTTTGATTATTATACTTTATGTAGATGGTATGATAATGACAGGTGATGAGAAGCTCATAAATTATTTAAAAGAGGATCTTGCAAGATAATTTGAGATGAAGGACATGGGGCTCTTGCATTATTTCCTTGGTTTGGAAATATGGCAAAGAGATGGGGAGTTGTTTGTATCTCAGGGCAAGTATTCCAAGGATATTTTGAGGAAGTTCCACATGGAGGGCAGAAAACCCATACAAACCCTTCTTGCAGGAAACTGGAGGAAGGAGGATGCTCCTTCAGGTGAGGTAGTGGATGCTAGAGTTTATAGGCAACTTATGGGTTCACTTATGTATTTTGTGAACACGCTACCAAAAATATTCTACGTAGTTAACCAACTTAGACAAGATATCGTTAATCCAACCAAGATATTTTGGAAGGTAGGGAAGCATTTTTTGAGATATCTCAAGGGCACTACAAAGTATGGATTATGGTACAGAAGGACAGAGGGAGTGAAGCTTCAAGGCTTCACCGATGCAGATTGGGCATGCAGTCCATCAGACAGGAATATCACATCAGGGGGCATCTTCAGCATAGGATCAACACCATTTTCTTAGTACAACGGGAAATAGACATCAGTTGCACTCAGTTCAGCAAAGGCAAAGTACATGGCAGCTAGTCAGGCTGCATGCGAGGCCATCTTGATGAGGAAGATATTTTTTGGTTTGATTGGTCATAAGACGGATCCGACAGTGATACATTGTGATAACCATAGTTACATAAAACACTCGGTTAATCCAATATTCCATGATAGGTTCAAGCACATTGATATCTAGTATCACCATCTCAGAGATTGTGTTCAGAGGCACATTATGTTGTTCAGTACATTCCCATGGAGGATCAAGATGTAGAAATCTTGATGAAGGCACTATAAAAGAGAAAATCTAAATACCACAGAGGTAGGATCGAGGTAGCTGATAATCCCTTTCATGTTGAGAGGGAGTGTTGAAATTCACCCACATACTAGTGTGGAATTTCATTCACACATTGGTGAGAAATTCAGTTACACATTAGTGTGAAATGTGGGCGTCTAATTTATTTTTCCCTTAAATAAATTTTAATTTCATCTCAAAAAAACTTGTATCAGTTAACTAAGTCATGATGAATGAGTTAGCTCAAGAAATTCAAGTTGAGGTTCTAAGATGAGGCATGTAGATTGATTCTAGTATTTTGGGGGTCCATTTGTAGTTGTAGCACTAGTGTGGTCTAAGTGTAATCAGTTAACTCAAATTAATTGAGTTAAAATCAGTTTAACTAGTTCTAAATGAGTGATGAATTAGTGAGAGGTCTATTGAATTAAATTAGATTTAATTCAAAAGTAGTGATCAATCAGATAACTGATGATTCGCTATTAATAATTGCATGCATGTTAGCTCTGAGGAAGACTTAGTTGAGACAGAGATTAAAGGGAACATAACTATTAGTTGTATTTTTAGATAATTTCCCGAGTGTAATTATAAAGTCATGAGAAGACCATGATGGATTGCGCAATCAAGGAAGGTTCAATTTCCTATTTATTAGGGGCTTATTTCCCTAGGAATTGCATGAGCAAGGAAGGATGAAGGAAGGCATGGAATTGGCTATGAGTTTGTCCAATTTTTCCTAGATCAGTGTGAGACAAATGGTAGATTGTGGGAGATTCTTGTGAGAAAGAATGCATTGTATTGTTTCACAATTCCTTGACTTTATGAAATATATGATAGCGAGGATTTAATCAGTTTTTTTCCCAATAATATCTTGTGTTGTGCGATTGATTTACTTCTTTCTCTTAATTTCATATGATTGAGCGATCATGTTTTATATTACGCAAATATTGTAGAAGGATTCAGTGTCTTTTTTTAGTACATCACAAGATTGGATTGAATCCATTGGTATAATTTCTACACTAATTCTATTAATTTTTAGAGGTCAAATAATTGAGTACAACTGAAAATAACTAAACTAGATTGGTATAATTTAGAAATAAACATATGCATAACTGAACTCCAAGCCAACTAACTCAAATTTTTGGATCTAACTAAGTGACAAGAACCATGTCGCACTAGTTAACTACCTCCAAGTTGTCTTTCTGATGCGTAAATTCAATTTACACAATTTGACTAAGGCTAAAGTCAATTGAGCCTTTCTTGCTACATTTTCTAACACCCCCTCTTTGCAAGAAATGGATTTTGCATTGCCCCTATCCAACACCTATGGAATGTATTGTAGCACTTCCTCTCAATTTTTTTGTTTCTACTACAACAAATGAAACTAATAAGCATCCAAAAAAAACATTGAATCAATTGTGTCTTTGCAACTCTCTACTGGGAAAACTACATTGATGGTGATTTTTCATTATGCCTCTTGTATTGCTATCATCACTCCTCTATTATCCTCAACATATGAATACACCAACTAACACTAATATTTTTGCTACTATATACTATGGACCCTTGTATCAAGATAATGATCCATGAAGAAATTATACTACAACTGCTATTGCTCTCCTATGGATCATTCCCAGTTCTTTGCAACTCTAGGACTCATGCTCTACATCACCCCACCTCTCTCATGTACGTATAGTTCAAATTTATCCCTCTTCCCACTTGGCTAAAACTCTCCTTTTACTGGAGGTCTCTGACTGGTCCACATCATCATCGTCGTGTTGGTAAACCCAACTTCCAATTGGCTGAGGCTCCATAATGAGTGTTCTATCATGCTCCCTCTCAACCACCACATCTCTAAATTTTTCCTTTCTCCTCAAGAATTCACCTGAATATTCCTCTAATGTGTAGAGGCTCTTGATATTGACACCAATATGCTTGATCTAACTTGAAGCAAAATTCTTGAGGTAGGCCTTCCCATCGTTGAAGACTACCTCATACCCTTTATCTTCAATCCTCAATTTGTTCACTAGACCAAGTTTTCTAGCATCACTGATATTTTGGAATATCTCAGTGAGGGTCTTCTAGATATTAAAGGAAGTCTCCTTGCCATGTAATTTCGAGACTATGTGGTCTCTCACGTCCTCTAGAATGATCCTCCTAGCTATAGCAACATCCTTTTTCCATTGGGATAAATGTTGTGCATCAGAGTGGTGGGGTTTTGCAATGTCAATTTTAATATATTCTAACACACCATTATCATCAAGCACTGCTTCCATTCCTCCAAGCTATTAAATTTGAGATACCCTCCAGGCCATACTCCAATCTTAGCCTATTGAAAGACATTCTCCTGGATATGAAGAAAATTTGCTACACTGGAGCTATAAATTTGAAATTCTTGAGGGAAAAAATCAAAATACTGGTTATAATATGATTTTAGCGCTCTAATACCATGTATTAATTTTATATAAATTAAAATTATCAATAATTTGAACTTAAATCCAAAGATACAAATTCTACTCTACTAATTTGCAAAATGAAAAGCACAATTTAGAACAACATGTATAGACATGCAACAAGAAAAACCATTAATACATAGTGATTTATAGGGTAACCCAAATGGGAAAATTTTATTAAGCCTCTTTGCATTAATAAGTTGAATAGAGAAACTATTGCAATTGCTTGCTCCAAGTCTAAGCACAACCTGAAAAAGTAAAATTGTTCTCGCTGCTGAGTGAGAACTTATGACCAACACTTTGCCAATTTTTCTCCTCCTATAACCTCTTATTTCCTTGCACAATCCTTGAGGAAATTAGCTCCTAAAATATAGGCATTTCCTCTTTATTTCTTATGCAATTCCCAAGGATTTATCTCCTTATTGCATGCAACAAATGTACACTCAAACTAGTATACAACTCATGTTACACTAGCCTTGTCTCCTCCACTCCAGCTGAGCAATTTGAATTCCATGCATCCATGAGATATTTTTGGTTGATTGATGAGTTAGCTGATATATATCTAAGTAATATTGTTTTACTACTTCCCAATTGACCTTCAATTGAATCCATTAATTGTTAGAGGTTAGTTAAGTTAGTAAAACTAAAAATAACTGAACTAGATTGCTAAAAATTAGTAATCAACACATGCATGACTGAACTTCAAGCCCACTAACTCAAAATTATTGATCTAACTGAGTGACAAGAGCCATGTCACACTAGTTAATTTCCTCCAAGTTTTCATGCTAATGTGGAAATTCGATTTACTCAAGACTAAGGCTAAAGTCAAATTGATCTTTTCTTGCTACATTTTATAGCACTCTCTAATTCATATCATGTGGAATGACACCCCAATGTCTATATACCAAAATCCATGTGAGTTTAAGCTAGATATGTAAGCTATTCATGTGAATTTCTTATCCATCATAATCAAGAGCTCATCTGCACTCATTGAATTTTTTGTTTGCGTCTTTCCCTTCTTCTTAGTATTCTTTCTTTGTGTATAATCACTAACATAGTGGATGAAATTGAGACATATGTAACACCCTCTTCCAACATATACCCAAGTAACCGGCCAACCAGGGTAAACATGTGATGAAGTGTTACTATGATATGGTTCAAATCCATATGTATCATTTGAGGAAGTGGAACCAACAAAACACAAACAACCTGACCTTATACACCTGCAACATAACCCCTAAGAGCCACCAAACCCATCCAGGTGACCAGCCCTTGAGACAAATTAACAATTTGGTGCATTAAATTCTTAGTCTCTCCCTTGACATGGGAATGCATATGACTGGGACCCCCTATTTTATCCAAAATAAAGGCATGAATGCGACTGGGGACTTTTCTAGGTAGTTATGTGCCAAAAAATCTGGATTGTGTGCCACTTTTTTAGGGCCGGGACTCATGCCACTGCCCAGAACTCCATGAAACTTTTAGAAATGAAAATTAACAATATAACAATGATATGAATGTAAATACTTGAATAAGTACTTGACTAGACCCCTACTAGCCATAACAGATGTTGGTTCTTAAGAGACAATCCCTTGGTTGTGGAAAGGAATTAGTGCTTAAGACATTTTTAAAAGTATATGTCACAAAATTAATTATATCAGGTGGTCTTCATTCAATCCCTTTGCAAATTAATTCTTTAAAACCCTCAATAATCTGATATAATGAAATATTCTACAATGCCATTAACTGTTGGTATTTGAATGAAAAGAATAACCGTAGAGGAAACTTAAAATGATATGTTGTAACACAGAATATATCACCTTAAATCTCAGAAGGAATTTATGAAGAAAGAATAGTTAGGGTGAAGGAGCGCATACTAAGGTTATTTAACTCTTACTCACATATACAATTACGAGACCGACAACTACTTTACTTCACTTCATTCAAAGATGAATGAGACAAAATGATACAGGAAAAACAAATCACCATCAACAATTTCAGGGAACTTGATGCTTCTTTCATTAATTTCTCAGAAAAGTAAGTAAAAATTTGTAGTCTTCCAGAGGTCCAAAACTCAGAACCCTCCTCATTCTTCATATCTTGCTTAAATATATACAAAAGCAGTTTGTAACTACTAGAACTTCTTGAAACTATTCAAACTACCTAAACTGTCTAAACTACTTATTACATTGCAATTGGGGACATTATTACAGCCTCGATCTTTAAAAAATAAAGATAAATAAAACTTGGAATACAAATCTATTTGTTGAATCTGATTTTTTGTTTATGTGTTTCCCCGAGGTGTCAATGTGTTCCCCTGAGGTGTTGATGTGACACCTGCTGAATCAGTCATCCATGCCCTATTTTTTTCCAGATTTCAATGTTGGTTTTAGGAGAATTGACCAAATTTTGATACTCTAGCCTGAAAGTAGTGATCTGGGTAAAATTGGGCCTTTCCACAAACGAGGTCTTAATCATCCATAACAATTGACAATTCCTATGCAATAAATTGACAATTGTGGCTCCTTTTAAGAGTGCAGTTTTTTCATTAGTATTATCAATCTTGCTTTTTTCTCCCACTAATAAAGGCTCATATGAATCCCAAGAGAGAATATTTCCTTGTAGATCCTACCACGATGGTAGCTAGCTCAGGTTCATTTTTCAAACATGGTGTTGAATTTATCCACAGACTGTTCGGTCTCTGTCAATTTCTTCTCCACTAATTTCCTACAAGCATTCTTCACAATCAACTTATTGATCTCTAAAACACATAATGTTATATCTTTGATTTCATGCTCCTATAGTTCTTGGCCTGTCTTGGAATTGACAAATTCAATAAACCTTTTTTCCCATAGAGCTTTGTTAAGAAACTTCTGCTTATCAGCAAGAATAAGCTCTTGTAAATCTCTAATTATGCTTCTTTCCTCTGACACGATAATCAGTGATTCCAAAATTGTTTTCATTACTTCAATAATTTCATTCCACATAGTATCCTTTGCTTGAATTAAATACATTCCATTTCCCTTTTCTTTAAGACTCATGATTTCTTCATAAGCTGTCTGGAAATCAAATTTATGTTTATTAACTTCTCCATGTTTGGTATGTATTATCTTCATTGCCATATCAATATCACTCCGAGTTTTCTTAAGATCAACCTCTGCCATCTTCAATTCTATGCTCAATTGGGACAATCTAGCTATTGGATCATCATCTCCAAATGACAAAACTATGGTGCAAGTATGTGATTCAATCTGACCCTGCAAATTAACCACTGTCTCCTTTAATCTAGAAATTTCCTCCTCTTTCTGTGACAGTTGCTATAAAAGACTTTCCTTCTCATTTTCTACCTCCGCCACCTCTACTGCCACTGGATGCTCTCCAATAGGTAGCTTTAGCTTTTTCTTCAACACATTACTTTTTGATTATGCACTTTGTAATAATTTTTGTAAATTTGATCTATCATTGGGATCCACTCCAATTTTTACAATTATTTTCTTCAATTCTTCATTTTGAGTTGAAAGAGCCCTGGAATTAGTCTTTTCTAACTTTAGCTGCTTAATCACCTTTCCCAACATATTCTTAGCCTTATAAGAAACTGCACTGGTTTTAGTTAAATCATTAACAATCAATTAACCAGTTTTCATGTGTAAGTTAAATGTATCAAGTAAAGGGATATTTTTAGTATCAACAATTATATTTACAGTTTTAAAACTGCTGGATGACCCTACTATCATTTCAAATGGGTGAGAGAAAGAAATTTTCAACTGATCCCTTTCTAAATCCATAGTAGTCAACAATATGGTTTTATCAGGAGTAATCTGATACTCAGCTTGAGCCTCCATACTTGCTCTGATCTTCCAGTTCTTTTCTTCAATTTGGGAAAATACCTGCTTGATCAAAGGTACCTGATCATGAACAACTTCATGTCTTGATGGCGAAGCTGGCGCATTTTTAGTATCTCATAATTGAATTAAGAAGCCAGGTTGTGTGTTTGGTATCTCTTCGGTTAACTTATCTCTTTTCTCAGCTCTATGTTCTTCATCCTCATAATCAACAACTTTTTCTTTTCTTCTTTTACTTATCCTTTCAGATATGATTGGAGCCTAAATGCTAGTGCTACCAGAGCCTACAAAACCTTTGTTAGCTAGCTTCTCAATTTTAGGCTTACTGACATGAACAAAAGCAGAATAACCATTTTCAACTCTCTTGTTAGAAATCACCTTGTGTGGATCATAAGTCCATTTCTCAGCTAATAGCAAATGCATGCTTTCTAAAATCTGGTTTGCCTCATTTGTTTCTTGTCTCATATTCACTATGAAAGGTCCGACAGTCATAGGCAACTTAAAAAGATGGCCTTTCTTCATTGGAACAAAATGTATCTGATCTACATTTAGGATCTGTCTAATCATTAGGGGAATTTTGAGGTCTAAAATGGGCCTCCTAAGGAAATTATAAAATAATAGTGGAAAAAATCAAATAAGATTTGATGACATCATCAAATTTTAGAGGGAAAAATGAAAAAAACTACTTTTTCAACTCATATTTTAAACTTATCTCCCAAAGTTTTTACTCAAATTTCAAGCGGGAGTACTCATTGGATGCGAAAGTTAATTCCCCATCAAAGGAGTACCCATGTTGCATACTTTCGATGAGTCCTACTACACGAAAAATGAGAAATACATAAAAAAATGTGATTACAATCACGTTTTTTATGTATTTCTCATTTTTTGTGTAGTAGAGTTCATCGAAAGTATGCAACATGGGTACTCCTTGGATGAGGAATTAAATTTTTCATCCAACGAGTACTCCCACTCGAAATTTGAGTAAATATTTTGGGAGATAACTTAAAAATACAAGTTGAAAAACTAGTTTTATTATTTTATTATTTTTTAATATTTTTACCTTTTTATTTAAAAAATGGTGAATCATCCCCCATGGTTGACATCATCATCTTGAATCTTATTGGTTGTTATAAAGTTTATTTTTGTTGTACATTTTTCTTAGGAGGCCCATTTTAGACCTCAAAATTCCCCTAATGAAAATCCAAGGAAAAAATTCTCATAGGAACAAATATGGGTAATCTATAAGGCTCAATCCTGGATCCATGCAACCTATTTTCTAAATAATCATCATACACAAACCAATATCCAAATTTACAATTAACACTAAGTTGAATAATCTCCTAGGCCTTTGGCAGAAAACATGGAGGAGTAATACCATTCAAAATCTTATAGGCAATTGGCATGAAATAAGGAGCAAAATCAAACAACCCTCCCACATTAGGTTCATTTCTTATTACATCTGTCCAAAGCACCACTAATTGTATTTTCTTATTTGAATCAACAGTATTCAACCCCAAATGTATAAATTCTTCTACATTTTTATATAAGAATAAATAATTAATTAGTGAGGGAAACCCGAAATACCCAGTGAGGGACAGGCTCATAAGCTGAGCATTAATTTTCTCTTTCTAGTAGGAAGGAATATATAACACCACATTGGGCTTCATCATTAAAGCAAATAACCCAAGCACCGACCTGTAAATTTGAGCAGAATCCTCCTTCCCAAGTATCTTCAACAAAAATTGCAGTATTTGATTGACTTTTGCATCAAAAATATCCAAGGGAAACTCTTTATCATTTGGTGAAAAATGTCCTAATTCCGGCTTTATAAAGAAAACCAACTGTGTAAAATCCTGCCCTACAAGGCTGTCATATAGTGCCACCAATGATTCTCAGTAAAAGTGACATAAGACTCTGACTCAGGATTACATGGGGCTTTCCGGATTAATATATATGTGACTTGAATAACACTTTCTCCCAAATTATTCATCACAAAGCACTTGCTAGGGTATAATGTGGATACTAGCCAATATACTAATTTCGGAAAAACATGGGTTTTCAGGACACATGTAGACATAACACTAGAATTTACCATGGCTGAGTAGAGGGAGGAATTATTCTCATTAAGACTTGCTGATAAAAGGGTAGATGCTCAATTGTGCACTGGGTATCCTTGACATCTTGTTTAGTATCCATAAGCAGGATGTGGCTGGAAGAGCTAGAGAGGGACGATTCTTTAGCCATGGAATTAATTAGGGTGACGATTGTACAAACACGGAGGTGAGAAATAAAATGACTAAGACGACCCTTGGACAATTGGGACTGAAAACCAACAAGAGGAAAAACAGAACTTTAACACATTTTATAGATGGCATGAGATTTTGGAAATGAACGTGAATTCAATGCATGAGTTGACAGATAACGGACATATGGCGTAAATTACGAGCTATATCATTAGCTGGCAATGTTAATTTCCTATGTCATGGGTTGTCTGCGTCACTGTGGGAGTGCTCTAGAATATGGTAGATTCATCGTAGGTCTGCCCACGCAATGATCATGAACCGTCAATCTTGGTCAGTGAGCTTTTGACTGGGTCAACTGTGGAGGCACCCTCAGTGTTATCCTTCGAGCTTTTTATGCCTATAGGTTTCTGCTGATCCAAATCAACATCAATTCTTTTAAATCTCGCTCAGTGAATTACACAGGTGTTAATCCAATGGTTGGACCCACCTTCACATTTCTGCACAATATGTAATTTACCAACATATAAAACAAAAATTATTTTTCGGCATATAGAAATTTTACATTTGTCCCTTTTCTAATATATATGTTTTTTTTTGTGTTTTGAAAAATATTTCGAAATTAAATTCAAATGAGCCACAACAACAAAAATTTCCTAAACATGTCACGAATATGCATTCTACAGGTTTAAACAATAGATATGAGCATAGGGGTCTCACATTTATCTAAGAATCATTAAGGAGAAATAACGCCTCATTACAATAATTGCATTACCATCTATTAAGTCATACATTCATTGTTTACTGATGAGAGACATACATTAGCATTGTCATAAATATCAATCATAACCAGCATATAACCAAAAAATATATCAAGGATATAACAACCATATAAACCACATATAAAAAAATATATTTACCCATAAAATACCAAGGAGAAAGAGCTCTTATTGATGATTACATAGGTTAACCAGGTATGGTACTTACATGAACCACCCGACCATATACTAGGTTGAAACAAATCTTTCTTTCAGCCAGTCACCCCCATGCCATATTTCAAGCATGAATGTGGGATTTCATAAAACACATCAGTCAAAACCAAACCAAAGCTTCAAGAGTAAAAAACACATCAAATCTCAACCAATGATTCCACCTCATGGTTGTAAATCACTAACCATCACCAGATTGGTCTCTACCTTGATCTATCCAAGGCTTCAGAGCGTTTGTCCCAATCAGGGCTTCTAGGACTAGTAACTCAAGCCATAGTTGTTGCCGAGCTTCCATAGTGTTTGTCCAACCAGTGCTTCTTGGACTATTAACTCGACCCACCAAGGGCTTATAGAGTGTTTTTCCAACCAAGCCTTCCAGGACTAGTAACTCAAACCAAGTTTTTGCAGGGCTTCCAGAGCGTTTGTCCAACCAAGGCTTCCAAGAACTAATAAATCAACCCATAGAAAAAGGCACAAGAAAAATAACAAAAAAAAGGTTAAAACCTGCAACACCATGGCTATCTAAGAAATGGAAAGGCTAGGTAAAACCAATTTCAATCTAGGAAATATTCCATGTCAATGACAGATCATAAACGAATAACCACATGCATATGCCATGCATGCCAATACTAGTGAGGAAATCATACATGCAAATTGATACCTGCAAGAAAATATCATTGTAGCTACTGATCCTGATGTCCTCTTGTTATTTCCTACTCTTCCTTTTCCTTCTTTCTTCAAATCCCAATTCCACCACACTCCTCCAATATTCATCCAAGAAAACTCTAAGTTTCCAAGAGTATGGGAGAGAGAGAGTAGAATGAGAGCTCCAAAAATGAACTAACAAAAGTCCCTGAATTGATCCTAAGAAGCCTTTTTATTAATCAAGCCTCTAATTTCTTTGATTTTCCATTATTTTCCTTCATTTTCCTCCTCACATGAAACCTATGAACTTTCACCTTCATTTTATCCTATTTTCCATTATTTTCATAAATAAATTCCACTTTTCCTTTCCAAGGCCTTAGCCATTGACTTTTCCAATTTCCATAGCCATAATAAACCATATGAACACCCACACTAGGATTTTTTTCCCAACATTCATCTTGGAATACGTGTCCCATAACCAAGGTCTTATTTCACCTTTATTAACCTTTACATGTATTTTTTACTAGGGTTGTTACAGAACCCTCCCCCTAGGGGGAACACCGTCCTCAGTGTTCAATGACATCTATAACAAAAAATACCACTGAAATCAAAACATACTACCCATGGAGATTTATGACTTACCTCGTTTCAATATTTACAATAATCAACCTGCTGATAAGTGAACCAACATGACAACATAATTACATGAAACCATACCACTTATTGGAGATTTATAACACAACTTATGGTGGAATTTACATCCATGTACATATGTAAAAATACCAAAACATCATACCAAGCATATACCAAAGACCTATATCAAGGGAATTCGCTCAACCAACGAATAGAGAAGGATATGTGGCCCGAATCTGATCTGTCATCTCCCATGTAGCTTCATCAGGCCCAAAATGATTCCACTACACTTTAACATGCTTGATTGTTTGGTTATGGAGCATGAGCATCTTTCTCTGCAATATACACTGCAATTTCAGATGGAATTCTCCTTTTGTCTCCACCTACAATACAGACCATTCAATCACATGATCAAAATATTTAACATACTTCTTAAGTAATGACACATGGAAAACATCATGGAATTTCACTGTCAGAGGTAGTCCAAGTCAATAGACTACTAGTCCAATCCTTTCAAGAATCTTGAAAGGTCCACAATATTTAGGTGCCAGCTTGGCACATGATTCAATCCTAAAGGATATATTCATGGGCTTGATGCACAAGTACACTTTTTCCCCAACCTGAAACTCCTTAAAAAACTATTATGATCCACATAAATTTTATATATATCTTGTGCTACCTTTAGATTCTTCTTGATTACCTGCATTTCATGTTCCATTTCTGCCAACATATCCCATCCTATCAATACATTGTTAACTGGATCACTCCACCTAATGGGGGTATTACAAATCCGCCCATAGAGTGCCTCAAACAGGCTCATCCTCAAGGAATCTGGATACCTATTGTTGTAAGTGAACTCTACTAGTGGAAGATACTCTTCCCACTTTAATTGTTGATGCATCACATACATCCTCAATAAGTCCTAAAATATCTTGTTGACCCTCTCTGCATATGCATCTGCGGATGATAGGCTATTTAGAAGTCCAACTTTGTACCTAAACCTGCAAACAACTCCTTCCAAAACTTGGAAGTGAAATTTGAATCCTTGTTTGACACAATCTTCTTCGGGACACCATGAAAACTCACTACATCTCTGATGAAAACCTATGATACATCGTTGGTTGAATAAGTATAATTCACTGGAATTAAGTGCGCTACCTTTGTTAACCTATCCACAACAACCATAATTGAGTCATTTCGTCTAGTTGTACTCAGAAAATGTATGATGGATTCCATGTAAATGAAATCCCATTTCCACTCTGGAATCAATTTTGGATGTAGTAACCCACCTCGATTCTTACACTCTTCCTTTACCTATGGACAATCCAAGCATCTTGCCACAAACTCTACCACTTCTTTCTTCAAGTTCGACCAGTAGTAGAACTTCTTCACAACTATATATGTCTTTTGATATCTTGGGTGACCTGAAGACGATTTCACATGAAAATATCTCAAGATAATATTCTTGAGCTCGCTATCATCTGGCACATATATCCTATCCCTAAATCTGACTAAGACATCCGCTATGAGACAATATTCCATATCATGTGCACCTGTACCTGCACTTGAACATGTACCTGTACTTGTTCCTATACATGTACTCTGTTGTAACATGTGCCTGAGCTCTATGTACTTGTTATCTTGCTGACCTTCCTGTAATATTCGATCCTATAGATCTTGGTGAACCCTGGTATTGCACCAAGAGTGTTACAACTCTTATGGGCTACTCAACTTTACTTATCAACCCAAGGATCGTAAAAACATAGAGGTGATAGTGCCATATTCACAACAGATGGATTCTACTCATGCCACCCTCAACTAGGTCTTCTGGTCACTAGTACTTATAGGTCATTCCTTCTACTTGATTAAAGTTCATCTAGCTAATTTAATTCAGGGAATTTCTCCTAATCTAAGACAAAGAGATTGTATATCAAACTTATACTTGCAATTGGCATTGAAAGAAAAGCATAAATAGTTAACCTAGTTGCATAAAAAGGAAACTATGCTATGGGAAACCATTCATCTAGCTATCTACTAATTTGAAGTAAAGAAACTATTCTATCATCACACACTTCATGAAAGAATAAACTAGATTCTATTTATTGTTTCATTCAACTTGTATTTGCATGTAACATTCAATCTAATTCTGAAATGAAATAAAATGCTAATGCCTGCTATGTTTTGCAGCAAGCAAGGAAGGAGATTTGGAGTTACCTAAGAGTCTCTTCTAACCATGAATTCAGAGCTGGGGTTCAAGTGCATCCTATTCTAGGCTAAAAATTCAAAAAAGAGCTAAACTGGGGTGAAGATGTGACCTACAATGCTTCTACAAAAATTTGTTACAGGATGTCCTATCATTGCTACATGATGTCCTGAAGTGCTACAGGAAACATCGTGAGGGTTTTAAGGATGGAAAAGGTGCAAGGAGGGTATGGAAAGGTGAGAAAAGGTGGAATGAGGTGAGGGAAATGTGTCCAACACCTCCATCCAAACTCAGAACCCTTGGAAGGTTTCTCATGGTGGTGGTGAAGGTGGTTTCATAAAACAGGGTTTGGTGGCAGATTTGGGAAGTTGGAGAGAAGAAGGATGAATGAGATGAAGAGGATCATTTCCCTATAGTTGTGGATAGACTTGAAATCTCTACACACATCCATGCATTTATTATTGACAAACTAACATGTTAACAAATGGAAAATATGAGTTGAATGGAAAACCCTACTTAATCTATGTTAAAATCTAATTTAACACAAATACAACTCCTAACTTACAGTAAGCATTTTATGAGCATGATAATCACACTATATATCTTTTCAAGAAATAATAAACAAACTAATCTTTATCTGTGGTTGGAGATCCTTCTCCTCAATCTCCCATGAGAGAGGTGATGAAGAGAGGCTACAAGCACAATTTTGATGGATTTTTTATGCTACTAGAATGTAAATAGACTAAACAAAAAGTTGAAACATAAATATATAATATAAATAAACAAGAGGGACTTAGCTAATGGATTGGGCCCTAACCCAAAAGCATCATCCCTCTGAGACTAAATCAGTGATAGAACAAGAAACTTCTCATTATCATTGCATAAAAAGGTCTAGTACATCTTATCATAGTAAAAAATAACATTAAATCATAGCTCAAGAACTACCTAGCTGAATACAAATTTTGAATCCTAATGAGTTCTTGCATATGCTTATTTATACAAATGGATATCTGCCAACAACTCCCTAAAAATTAGGAATAATTCCTCCTTGATCTCGAGAAAATTTGATCTTGGCTCCTCATAACTATCACTTTGATTGGCTACCTTTTCCTTCGAACTGTTGGGAGATATCTCGATGTGATCTTGGTTGATTGAGAGAGTTAGTGAGGTGGACAAGCCTCCTACAGTCTCTCCTTGTTGCTTACTTCGAGCCCTTAGGTGGAAAATATATAAAAAAATAGCCTCATTTCCTGCAATTAATTCATATTAGGCAAAAAGACATGAAAAACATCACACACCCTTCTCATTAAGCATAATATGAAAAAAATGTAAATAAATTTGAGAGAGAGGTAACTTAATAGCTGAAGTATGGAATTTTAACCCCTTAAAATATACCTAATGATAGGCCTCATCATCACCCCCCTACTAGAATGTTTTCTCATCCTATGACCAACTCATTCCTCCTTGTTGATCCCTTTCAAAGCCCTAGTGGCCTCTATGACATCCCATGGAAGCAAAGAGGGAGTGCCTTCTAGTGGGTGGAATCCTGAATTCCTTTCTGCCTTAGCCCACTCTTTTTGTTCCTATGTTTGATATATCCCTTCATGCAACCCCAACATCAAAGGTGGGTTGAGCTTCAATCCTATATACTATATCTTCATTCTTTGCATAGCTTGTTTGTAGAAGGGTTCTCTTTCCAATGCATTTCTCATTCTCTTAGGAGAATGATATTCCCTCAACTTTAGGCTAAGTGGTAAGGTGTGCCATCTTCATTGGCATGCCTGAAAACTCTCTTCTCCTAGCAACCTGGGTATATCATCAAATTTTCAATGGCCTAACCTTGTGTCTCAATGTATCTAGGTTCTATTACATCATCATTTGATATCAATTGATGATTACTAATGCTCCCCCTAGGTCTTATTAGTTATAATCTAATCTGTAGAGGTTATCTTTCTTCTCTTACCATGATTATTTTAGTCTTTTTTGTTCTCTCTTCTTCATGTGTTATCCAGCATACTAGAGCCATTAATTTCATATCACCCAACCTATAATTTGGGTCCCAATTATTCATATCAGCTAAAATGAGGTTGTGCATGTAGAATTATGCCATCCTAGCCCTCTCTCCTACACTAGATTGCTAATATAAATCAATGAAATATCTATAGCTTTGAAAGGGTAGGGAGCCATGTTGTACTAAGATTTTGATTTAGAATTGTAACCATTGCTCCTTCAGGTAGACTGCATAGGAATTTGAAGGTTGTATGTACTGCATGGCCTCCATGCAAAGGCTAGCCATGATAGAAATTTGGTTGTCATTTTCCTATAGATGTCGCTGTAGGCTCGTGTTCTCTTCTTATGTTTATTGCGGTTTATATTTCACCATATATTCTATGACACTTACATCATCCAACTCTTTTCCCATTTCAAGGAGCCTTTATTCCATCAACTCCACATCTAAAACATCCTTTGATTTGGGCACCTGCATCCACATGTGGGTGCACCCTCTTTATATCTCCTACTCATGTAGGAGGGAGATTGTGAATTTATCATGGATCACCCTTCCTCCCTAAATTAAATTATAATAGGATCCCAAATTAGGCTATGGGGTAGTGATCTGAAAATGGTCTAGATAACTTGTATGTATTTCAAGAACCTACCACTCAGTTTAAATTAAATGATCTAGCTTGTACTTGACAATTTTGCGGAATTATTGACTTGAAAGTGGTGTATGAATTTTTACTGTTTATGTGCCTTAAGTTAATTTGTTATTAATTAAATTTAACATGTTTAACAACAACATAATTCAGTAAATAAACATTTAAACACAACAACAAATTTAATTTAGGAGTTCACCCGAAATCTTGTGGGCTACGTCTCCTTTGAGCTTGGTCATCTTGACTCGGCTCTTTGGGATTATGGTAAATACTTAACTCCAATGAATACAACAATGATCCAAAGGACTTAAAATACCATCAATATCCCTCTAATGGATGTCCAAACTCTGCAAACAACTTTAGGCTCTTGTTGACACGATTCCTTCTATCAGTGCATTAAGCTACTATGAGCTTCTAAATGGCACAAACTCCCTCATAATTCTATTTCTGTCACTGAAAACACTCCTGTTGTATCCAAAACACATCATACACCAAATATCAACTGATAAATTTCTCAAATCGAGCACTGCATCCTCAAACTAGGCTATCCTCCATGGTTTGCCCAAGGCTGCCCAAAACTTAACATCACATTCTTTAGCTCTAGAAGTTCTCAAAATGTTCTGAAATCACTTCCATTGGTTCCAAAATATCTTAAATAGTCGAGATAGACTTTTCATTCATCAAAAATGGCCTCCGGCTATTCCGGTTTCGCCTCAATCACCTATCAGCACCCCCTGGCACTAGGGTCAATGAAAAATTCTTTGCTGATTTTCCACCCTCTAGAAGTCTTCAACACTTTTTGAAACCTTTTTCATTAGATTTATAATTATTTTTTCAGTCAATAATGACCACTGGTTCACTGCATATGGTCTCAAGCAGCTCTGGCTAAGCCCTGCACTGCTACTGGCAAAAGCTGGCACTAATGGCCCCTGGAACTTTACTGAAGCTTTTCAGCCTTCAAATATTCTCTACAGGCTCTAAAAACAATCTCATCAAATTCATAACATCTGAATTATCCAATTTATACTATTGGAACTGTGGAATAGGCCTCTAGCGACCCTGGCTAGGCCTCAAACTGATTTTGTCTCATGGTGGCCCTTATGGCTCCTTCAACTTCATTGAAGAAAAAATTGTTGAAGATCACCTCTGTTCAACCTAAAACCTATTCCAAACTGCTTCAAATGTCTAAGAGACCAAAAAATGACTAAAATTGCACCCAATTTCGTTCAATAATGAGGAATTTATGGCTTCTCCAAGAAAACTGCCCAATGTCCCCCAAAAACCCCACTAAATGTGGAGGAACTGTTAGTTACCACTCCAAATTCGGAAATTTCTCCAGAAAAGGCAGAGTGCTCCCAAACTTGGCAGACTATTTAGTGTGGCATTTAATGTCAGGGTGGGGTGGTCACATGACCCACCCTTGCCGAAACCGTCGGCATTGACCTCGCGTTAACTGCTTCCCAACTGTTACAATAAATGTGTTGTGGTGCTGGCCACATGGCCCAGTCATACCGCACGGTTAATCGCCCAAACAACCCACAAATAAAGATTAAGCCTCGGGTCATGAGTGTTTGGTCATGTGGATGGGGTGTCGGGGCTAGCCCTTAAATGTTTCCACCATATGCAATTTTAAACTTTAAATAAATCTTGCGCCTATTGTATGGTAAGAACTACCATGGAGGTGGGCCGGTCGGGCCTGATGGCTGGCAGGCGAGAGACCATGGTTCGAAACCTGTAGACTTACAAATATTTTGCCAACCAAATTTTCCACTGGCATGGGGCCACGTATTGGCTTCCAGGCTTGCCACGTGGCAGCCCGTAATTGGTCCTTCAAACCTTAATATAAAAAATAATTTTGCAAAATATATATATTTTTTACAAAATTTTAGAAAATGTCAAACTCAGTCAAAGATCAATTTTTTGAGTTTATTGGGCACTTTGAAACCTCAATAAATTTTGCATACGACCTCGGTTTTTCGAACCGTTCACGACGACAGAATCGCAGCGACGAGACCTTTCCGGTCATTCAGTTTTGGCAATCTTCCAAGAACTTTGAATTTGAGCTATCATTCTAGTCCATGATGCAGTTCTGATCACACCTCCCCACAGGGAATCTTTTGGACCCCAAAATACTGATATACTGAAACTAATATGTACAGTAAATGAGAGTATAACACCCTCTTCTATTCAACCTCAAAACACTTGCCTTTCATGGCTACTAACTTTGAACCACAACTAGAAAGCAATTCACACTTCCCTTCCTCAATGCATTTGTCCTCCTGTCAAGAACTATATTTCTTGCATTCACTCAAAAAAATTTTGGAGAGAAATTTGCAAAAGGAAACTGAACATCACTGCCTTGATCAATGATCCAAGGTGGCTCAAACAAATGAGAGATTACAGCATAAAATACATGCATACAACCGAAATTTGCATATGTACAAAGGAGTATGGCTTACTGTGTTAAGAAGTCCATACACTTCTTACCAAGTCACTTCCATGGCGACTTTTGCTGCTGCAACTCTTCCTCATGTGAAATTTCCATTTTCACATCAATAATGGAATCCTTGGTTCCACCTTCGCCAATATTTCTGTCTTCTTGCTGCATGTGCTTGGGATGACTAGTTGGATGCAAAGTCCAACAATGGGAGACAACATGTCCCCTCTTTTGGCAATATGTGCAAATTTTATGCACCTTCTCTGAAAGTTGTCTTTGCTTCATCTGCTTCCTGTATGCTTTCTTCCTTGAGGTCCCTTGGGGTAAGGAAGATGCCTTCATGCCTTTTCTTCCTTTTTGTCCTCTCTAGGACTTAGCTAATCAGTAGCTATCCCCAAATCTCAAGCAAACTCAAACAACAATCAGTTTGAAAACAGTAAAACAGTCAATCTTTTACACTGTTTAAACACCTTTAAAGCTATACAATCAAGCAACCAAGTGCTCTATCAAGAAAGAAACCTAGTGCTCTAATACCAACCTGATCTGAAAATGGTCTGGATAACTTGTATGTATTTCAAGAACCTACCACTCAGTTTAAATTAAAAGATCTAGCTTGTACTTAACAATTTTGCGGAATTATTTACTTGAAAGTGGTGTATGAATTTTTACTATTTATGTGTCTTAAGTTCATTTGTTCTTGCTGAAATTTAACATGTATAACAGCAACATCATGTAGTAAATAAAAATTTAAACACAATAGAAAACTTAATCTATGAATTCACCCGAAATCTCGTGGGCTACGTCTCCTTTGAGCTTGGTTATCTTAACTCGGCTCTTTGGGATTATGGTAAGTTTTTTTACAAGTAAATACTTAACTCCAATGAATACAACAATGATCCAAAGGACTAAAAATACCATCAATATCCCTCTAATGGCTGTCCAAACTCTGCAAACAGCTTTAGGCTCTTGTTGATACGATTCCTTCTGTCGGTACACTAAGCCACTTTGAGCTTCTAAATGGCACAAACTCCCTCGGAATTCTGTTTCTGTCACTAAAAACACTCCTGATTTATCCAAAACACATCAGACACCAAATATCAACTGATAAATTGCTCAAATCGAGCACTGCATCCTCAAACTAGGCTATCCTCCACGATTTGCCCAGGGCTACCCAAAACTTCACATCAGCTTCTTGAGCTCTATAATTTCTAAAAATGTTTTGAAACCACTTCCATTTGTTCCCAAATGTATTAAATAGTCAATATATACTTTTCATTCAACAAAAATGGCCTCCGGCAGCTCCAGTTTTGCCTTAATCGCGTATCGGCACCCCCTGGCACTAGGGTCCATGAAAACTTCTTTGCTGAGTTTTCAACCTCTAGAAGTCTTCAACACTCACTGAAACCTTTTTCATTAGATTTATAATGATTTTTTAGTCAAGAATGACAACTGGTTCACTGCATATGGTCTCAAGCAGCTCTGGCTAAGCCCTGCACTACTGCTGGAAAAAGTTGGCACTAATGGCCCCTGGAACTTTACTGAAGCTTTTTGGCCTTCAAAAATTCTCTAAAAGCTCTGAAAACCATCTCATCAGATTCAAAACATTTTAATTATCAAATTTAGACTATTGGAACTCTGGAATAGGCCTCTAGCTCCCCTAGCTAGGCCTTAAACTGATTTTGTCTTATGGTGGCCCTTATGGCTCCTTCAACTTCATTGAAGAAAAAATTGCTGAAGATCACCTTTTTTTCAACCTAAAACCTGTTCCAAACTGCTTATAGAATGTTGAAGAGACCAAAAAATGACTAAAATTGCACCCAATTTCATTCAATAATGAGAAAGTTATGGCTTCTCCAAGAAAATTTCCCAATGTCCCTCAAAAACCCCACTAAATGTGGAGGAACTGTTAGTTACCGCTCCAAATTCGGAAATTTCTCCAGAAAAGGTGGAATGCGCCCAAAATTGGTGGACTGTTTAGTGTGGTGGGGTGGTCACATGACCCAACCCTACCGAAACCATCGGCATTGACCTCGCATTAACTGCTTCCCAACCGTTACAATAAATGTGTTGTGGCACTGGCCACATGGCCCGTTCATACCACACGGTTAACCGCCCAAACAACCTATGGATAAATCTTAAGCCCTAGGTCACGAGCCCTGGGTCATGTGGATAGGGTGTCGAGGCTCGCCCTGAGGAACTAGCCCTTAAATTTTTCTGCTATATGAAATTTTAAACTTTAAATAAATCTTACGCCTGTTGTATGGTAAGAACTACCACGGAGGCGGGCCAGTCGGGCCTGATGGCTAGCAGGCAGGAGACCACGGTTTGAAACATGTAGACTTACAAATATTTTTCCAACCAAATTTTCCACTGGCTTGGGGCCACGTGGCAGATTCTGGGCCTACCATGTGGCAGCCCGTAATTGGTCCCTCAAACCTTAATATAAAAATAATTTTGCAAAATATGTATTTTTTTACAAATTTTTTATAAAAATTCAAACTCAATCAAAGGTCAATTTTTTGAGTTTATTGGGCATTTTCAAACCTCAATAACTTCTGCATACGACCTCGGTTTTGTGATCCGTTCCTGGCGCCAGAATCTCAGCGACGAGACCTTTCCGGTCATTCAAGTTTAGCACTCTTCTGAGCACTTTGAATTTTGAGCTATCACTCTGGTCCATGATCCAGTGTTGATCACACCTCCCCACTGGGAATCTTTTGGACCCCAAAAGACTGATATAATGAAACTGATATGTACAATAAATGAGAGTACAACACCCTCTTCTCTTCAGCCTCCAAACACTTGCCTTGCATGGCTAGTGACTTTGAACCACAACTAGAAAGTAATTCACACTTCCCTTCCTTAATGTGTTTGTCCTTCTGTCAAGAAATGTCTTTCTTGCATTCACTCAGAAAATTTCTGGCGAGAAATTTGTAGAAGGAAACTGAACATTTCTGCCTTGATCAATGATCCAAGGTGGCTCAAAAAAATTAGAGATTACAACATAAAATACATGCATACAACCGAAATTTGCATATGTACAAAGGAGTATGGATTACTATGTTAAGAATTCCATCCACTTCTTACCAAGCCACTTCCATGGCGACTTTTGCTGCTGCAACTCTTCCTCATGTGAAATTTCTGTTTTAACATCAATAATGGAATTCTTGGTTCCACCTTCACCAATATTTTTGTCCTCTTGCTGCATGTGCTTGGGACGACCAGTTGGATGCAAATTCCAACAATGGGAAACAACATGTCCCCTCTTTTGGCAATATGTGCAAATCTTATGCACCTTCTCTGAAAGTTGTCTTTGCTTCATCTGCTTCTTGTATTCTTTCTTCCTTGAGGTCCCTTGGGGTAAGGAAGATGCCTTCATGAATTTTCTTCCTTTTTGTCCTCTCCAAGACTTATCTAATCAGTAGCTATCCACAAATCTCAAGCAAACTCAAACAATAATCGGTTTGCAAACAGTAAAACAGTCAATATTTTACACTGTTTAAACACCTTTCAAGCTATAAAATCAAGAAACCAAGTGCTCTGTCAAGAAAGAAACCTAGTGCTCTGATAGCAACTTGATCTGAAAATGGTCTGGATAACTTGTATGTATTTCAAGAACCTACCACTCAGTTTAAATTAAATGATCTAGCTTGTACTTGACAATTTTGCGGAATTATTTACTTGAAAGTGGTGTATGAATTTTTACTATTTATGTCTCTTAAGTTCATTTGTTCTTGCTAAAATTTAACATGTATAAAAACTACATAATGCAATAAATAAACACTTAAACACAACAGCAAACTTAATCTAGGAGTTCACCTGAAATCTCGTGGGCTACGTCTCCTTTGAGCTTGGTCATCTTGACTCAGCTCTTTGGGATTATGGTAAGTTTTTTTACAAGTAAATACTTAACTCCAATGAATACAACAATGATCCAAAGGACTGAAAATACCATTAATATCCCTCTAATGGTTGTCCAAACTCTGCAAACATCTTTAGGCTCTTGTTGACACGATTCCTTCTGTCGATACACTAAGCTACTCTGAGCTTCTAAATGGCACAAAATCCCTTAGAATTATATTTCGGTCACTGAAGCCACTCCTGCTATATCCAACACACATCAGCCACCAAATATCAACTAATAAATTTCTCAAATCGAGCATTGCATCCTCAAACTAGGCTATCCTCCACAGTTTGCCCAGGGCTGCCCAAAACTTCACTTCAACTTCTCGAGCTCTAGAAGTTATCAAAATTTTCTAAAACCACTTCCATTGGTTCCAAAATTTCTGAAACAGTTAAGATATACTTTTCATTCATCAAAAATAGCCTCCGACTGCTCCATTTTCGCCTCAATCACCTATTGGCACTCCCTGGCACTAGGGTCATTGAAAACTTCTCTACTGAGTTTTCGACCTCTAGAAGTCTTCAACACTTGTTGAAACCTTTTTCATTAGATTTATAATGATTTTTTCAGTCAATAATGACCACTGGTTCACTGCATATGGTCTCAAGCAGCTCTGGCTAAGCCCTGCATTGCTGTTGGCAAAAGCTGGCACTAATGGCCCCTAGAACTTAACTGAATATTTACAGCCTTCAAAAGTTGTCTAAATACTCTAAAAACCATCTCATCAGATTCAAAACATCTAAATTATCCAATTTATACTATTGGAACTCTAGAATAGGCCTCTAGCTCCCCTGGCTAGGCCTCAAACTAATTTTGTCTCATGGTGGCCCTTATGGCTCCTTCAACTTCATTGAAGCAAAAATTGCTGAAGAACACCTCTGTTCGACCTGAAACCTATTCCAAACTACTAAGAATGTCGAATAGACCCAAAAATGACTAAAATTTCACCCAATTTCGTTCAATAATGAGGAAGGTATGGCTTCTCCAAGAAAGTTGCCCAATGTCCCCCAAAAACCCCACTAAATGTGGAGGAACTGTTAGTTACCACTCCAAATTCAGAAATTTATCCAGAAAAGGAAAAACGTGCCCAAACTTAGCGGACTGTTTAGTGTGGCATTTAATGTCAGGGTGGGGTGGTCACATGACCCACCCCCGCCGGAACCGTCAGCATTGACCTCACGTTAACCGCTTCCCAACCGTTACAATAAATGTGTTGTGGCACTAACCACATGGACCGTTCATACTGCACGGTTAACCACCCAAACAACCCACGGATAAAGCTTAAGCCTCAGGTCATGAGCACTGGGTCATGTGGACGGGGTGTTGGGTCTAGCCCTTAAATTTTTCTGCCATATGCAATTTTAAACTTTAAATAAATCTTGCACCCGTTGTATGGTAAGAACTACCACGGAGGTGGGCCGGTCAGGCCTGATGGCTGGCAGGTGGGAGACCATGGTTTGAAACCTATAGAATTACAAATATTTTTCCAACCAAATTTTCCACTGACCTAGGGCCACGTGGTGGCTTCCGGGCCTGCCACGTGGCAGCTCGTAATTGGTCCTTCAAACCTTGATATAAAAAATAATTTTGCAAAATATATTTTTTTTATAAAAGTCAAACTCAGTCAAAGGTCAATTTTTTGAGTTTATTGGGCATTTTCAAACCTCAATAAATTCTACATACGACCTCGATTTTGTGAACCATTCACAGCACCAGAATCGCAGTGACGAGACCTTTTCAGTCGTTCAGGTTTGGCACTCTTCCAAGCATTTTGAATTTTGAGTTATCATTCTGGTCCATGATCCAATTCTAATCAGGTAGGTTCCTGAAATATTTTGATTTTTCTTTCAACTGTTTGTGAGGAGGCTACTCTCTTTTGGGGATGGTGTTTAGCTTGTATCCCCTCTTGCACCTCTTGTCCTTCCATTTGTGCACTATTCCCTTCAATTTATGTCCTCTGCTCTTCCTGCTTCCCATCCTTATATTCTTGTAGCATGCTTTGTTTTTCCTGTAGCATGCTCTTTCCTTCTCTTTGGATGTTAGTGGGTACTCCTGGTTGTTTGAAGGGTGATGCTCTGGTGGTGTACCTCCTTAAATAGGCTATGGGAGCCTTATTTTTTGGCTTTGAAGAGGCGACCTCCTCAATCTTTCCCTCATCTTTCCCTACCTCTTCTTTTTTATTTAGGGACCCCTCAATCGTAATTGGAAATTTTGTGGGAGTCTAGGGTTTTCCTTATCTTATTCTAGTTCTTTTCCTTTTTTTAAAGTAGAGAGGGGTTTGTCTAGGCATTTTATTCTTGGATTTCATGGGAGTTCCTAAGGTAGCTAAAGTGGCATCCACCTCATCTTCAGTTTTCCCTAGTGACAAACTAGTCTATTGTGGGTATATCTCAGTTTCTTTTGGTATAGTGGTTTGTCTAGGATGTAGGTCATCCTCTTCTAACTTCTATTTCTCTTCTTCCTTATCATTTATTTCCATTTCTGCTTCTGCCTCTTCTTCTTTTTCTTCATCTATTTCCATTTATGTTTTCCTCTCCACCTCTTCTTCTTCCTCTAATCTGATGTCTCTACCCCTAATGCTATATATAGAGGTTTCCCTAGGAGTAATTCTCTAGTTTCCTATGAGTGCCTCCCTATCCATATCTATGAACTTGTACCATGGGACATGAATTATTAAGTTGTTTAGAGCATCTTCCACTGTCATCTTAATAAGGCCATGATGAGATAAGTGTTGATTTTTCCCTTCTATGAATTTTTGGCTCATGTCCCTGATGAACTAGAGGAAAAATTAAGGAGCATTCAATCTCTATTTAAGGGACATATTTTCTTGCTATTTGAGCTCATGCAATAGCCTAAAGTGATAACCACACACTACACTTAGTTTTCCTTCATAGGAGATGTATCTTAAGATTTTAAAGGCTAACTCATCCCATGGGTAAGGAAAATTTTATCTCCTAACCCAATTTTTATCTTCCACGGGTCTCTCTCTGGATCTAAATAAATCCTTCTTTGCACTGGCACTAGTGACCCCATCTTCCCTATTCCATTTGATTCCTAAGTGTGGTTACTTTGTTGATCACTTCATGACTTATGGTAATTGATAACCCTCTTATTATAGTTGTGGCACTTACATTTGATTGGGAATTCAAAGCCATATCAAACTCAAAGGAAACTTCATCATCATATCCTTTTAATAATTCAAAGAAGCCTAACCATTGATGTCTCCTAAACATGTTTTCTATAGGAGGGTGCAAATGAATCATTCTGGTGCATGTAGGTTCTCTCCTGTTGAACCCACCCCCCATATTTTCTTATTTCCCTTGACTAGGTGTAGGGAAGCTTTTCTTATGGCCTTAGTGTTGAGTTCAGTGGTAGAAGAGGGCCACAAAAACTTCTTATCACTCCAACTCAATATACTAACCCTCTATTCCCTCCACACCGACCCTCCAATTTCACAATTTTATGACTATTGACTGCAAATTTTAAGAGAAACTGTATGAAATTATGATGTATAGGTGAGGTGATGGAAACTTACTTCTTAAACTGAAGCTTTGAGCCAAAAAATGGGATTTTCTTGAACCATGCATATGCCTCTTCAATCTCTCTGTAGCACCCCTTGGCTCTTCTTGTAGCAGTCATAGACATCCTATAATAGTTAAAGGACTTCCTGTAGCAGTGTCTTGTAGCAGTAGAGGGTCAAGGTTTGAATATCCCCATTGGCTTGCAAGCTTTGTCCTCTCTCAAATTGATCTTTGGATGGAAAAATGTGTGAGGGGAAGCACACTCAAGTACCTTTTATGCTATTTCAAGTTGGCTTGGAGCGCTATCTTGATATATCCCTTGCAAAAATTTTCCTCATTTGGATAGTTGGTCCCACTCAAATATGTCATTCTCTCCTCCCTCATAATCAACAGCCACTCCTCATGATCGTACTTGAACTAATTTTAAAACTACACTTTGCATGAGGAATCCACCATTCACTTTTTGTTTAAATGGTCAAGGGTGGCCAAGTTAACTAGACACCTTCAGGTTATTAAAATTTTCCCTCTTTGACATTCATTCATTTAGTCACTTATGCATAAGGAGAGGGTGAGAGAGTGACATACCTGAGCCTTACCTCCTTGTCGAGTTGTTGCAGGATGACACATGCTGGAGCTGGACCCTTGGAGTGGTATCAACTTAGTTTTTATTGTTTCTTGAGCTTTTGTTGTGTGTGCAGGTACCTTCTCGAGTCTTCAAGTGCATATTTTTTGGTGGAGGATCCTTCTTCGAGTGCCATTTCTACCTTCAGAATCATCTCAAAAGTATTATTGGTCTTCATGAATGATCAAAACCATTTTCATGGCTTTTCTGGTGCTTATATAAGTCTTGCTATATGTTGGGGCCCTTGTTTTGAATTTTGAATAAGGAACAGATTTTGGGTTGCGGATCGACACATGGAAGGCGCAACAATGGTAGGTAGCAGAGCTGCCGAGGTTGCGTAGGAATAGGAGATAGCAGATGAGGCTGACGTAGATAAGTGTAGATGAAGAGAAGATACGACAGAGAATAGATAGCGGAACTCATGGGCAACAGAAAGAAGCCGAAAGAAGCTGAAGGAGAACACAAGAGAAACTAGCAGTTGCGCTGGCAGGTGAATAAATAGGCCGTCACCCAGCCGAAAATAAAGTCATGCACTGATGCAGAGGGATTAAGGAGATTAGAGCAGACGCTACACAAGAGATCTGTCCTGAGCGCGACATCCTTGTATTTCCTAGGTTTCTATTGATCTATCATGGCTGTATTATCTCTCTCTCTGTCCTATGGGACGTCTGTAATAGAAATGGAAAGCTCTTCCTATTGAGCAATGTGACTGTGGATCCAACTGAAGATTATTAATATACTTGAAGGTTGTTGTCTTATTGTATGAGTTACCCATATGCATGATGTTTGTGGTACCTTAAAATTTTATTTGCTTAGTATCTGCATAATGTTTTGAGAAGATATTCTATGTATGATGTTATGTATGCAAATGATTCTATGTTAGCTTCGAGTTGCAGATCCATATGCCACTACCAATATGTTCCCCTTTTGCATTTGGTCGCGACACGCCTCGGTTGGGACTCTCTACTCTTCGGAGTAGGCTGAAAATGCCAGCGTGGTTCTAGACTACAACGGACTCCTTTGTTGGCCCCAATCCCCGAACCTGGGTCTTGCCTACGAGACCTGTTTCCTCGCCAACAAATGGTTTTGTTGTCGGGACCCTAAACTTCATTACGGGAACTAGATCATGGTATCAAGGATCTTCGAAGGAGAAATATGGAGATGGTGGGATAACCCCCTAGACCAGTTTATAGCTCAGCAAGTGGAGCTAACGAATCAAGAAGAGAAGGTGCTCAAGGATCTAGTCCTTTTCTCGGATTCCGCCAGCGATACCTACGAGATCCTCTGGGCAAAATTTCCTAGTGTTGGTGTCCCGTGTTTTGATAGTTTGGAAAATCAAAAGACAAGGCAACATCAGAACCAATCCTTAGAGTTACAGGATCTAGTCCTCCTGTTCTCAGAGAGGGATCTCTCAAAATTTTGTTTGCAAAGGTTTATCTTGTGTGCTTTGAGTATTGGTTTTAGACTAGTTATTAAGTGCAGGTGTTTGTTTGTTTGGTTGGGTTGAATTGATACAGCAGAACATGAAAGGTCTAGGAAAGATATATAGGACAACAAAATATCTGTTTCATTGGGCAATGGAGTCAAGAAAAGGTTATAACAAACTCATAAATGGATAACGGATATCAAAAGGCAAATCTAACTTGGCCACAAGATCCTTTTGTTTTTGGAATGAGATGAACATTAATGATTTGGAAAGAGAAGTTTAATTCTCAACAAAGGGGATTAAAAAGCATAATTTGAACAATAAAGAGCTTTTTGATAGACAGGGCTAACCATGAAATCTTCAAATCACACCTTTAAGCAAATAATTATTTCAAAACAACTTTTAAAATGAAATCTAAGATTCGGGGAACACCATATTTCCTCAAAAATTTGATCTCAAATGACTTAGAAAACATAAAATATTCACTGATAATTGTAGTCATAGAAGAGGGAACACCTAAAAACATCTATGATTATAATTATAACGAACTTTAAGCCAACTGTTTAAGTGAGGACAAAGGGCAAGATAAAAACATACCTCTTTGATTCACTATAAGCAAAGAACTTCAAAAGGGAGACTTCAATAACAGCTTTTAAGTGGCGGCAGACAAGAAGGGCAAACCATAATCATGCTGAAACCAACTGTTTAAAATATTAAGGAAATAAAAAAGCATGAAGACTAAAGAGAAAGATTAAAGCCTCTAAAATACTTCAGCGGCAGAAAACATTAAATAGTGAAGGGTGAACAGGTCTAAGGTGCTTCCAAGAGTCATTTCTTAGCCTAAAACTTTCAGCCTACTGTAGTAAGAAATTATGGAACATAATGAAAACAGGGGAAAAACATAAAACAGTTCAGAATACTTCACCAACAACCAAGCTCATGGATCTAATGATAGAGCCTCCTCAGGAACAAGCATGCAACAACATCATCAAGACCTCCAAGACTTCAATTTGTTCTTCAACTTCAAAGGAATATGTATTTATTTCAGAGAGTTTCAATATTACAGCTTGTAATCAAACAATAACCAAAAATTCCTCATCTTCTACAGAAGTATTTATAGGAAGATGAGGAGGTGATCTAACAAAATATCTCAAGGACAATTAATACAGAGTGAAGACTTCTCGGCCCTTTGAGAGGCTCGATGGAGAAGTTACAGGTGGATGCATTGTATTAACTTTTACAATTATGATTTAAGCTCGGTGGGAGCTTTATTTGACTTTGAGGCTATGTGTTCTATCTGGAGTAACTCTGCAGATATTTTATGTATTAAACTCCTTTGGCGAGTGCTTACGACGCTGGCAGGCGGAATGTTGTTTAATCAGCAGCTGTTTGAATGGATTTTGAGGCAACAGTCTACTTATGGCCATGAGATGAGGTTTTCGCCTCAAATGCGATGAGTGAGTCTTTCTCAGTTAAACACTTATGATTTATTTTATTTGTGTTTTACTTAAAGAATTAGACGATAATCTTTTTTAGCCGTAGGTACCAGATTTGTCTTTAATCTTCATACATTTGTGCTTTCACAGTTCTGAAACTTATTATCTTTTTAAATGTGTTTGGGCTCTGATGTCTTGTCGTGTAGGGCCGCGCGGGAAGCGTGCTGCAATTATCAACATACATGAATCATTGATAAAAAAATGGAATCGAGCCCGTGAGTGATTCTCTTTAATAGCTCAAAGGCGTAGGAAACGTCTTTCCCGGCCTTCAGCCTTTCTCTTCAATATATTGGAAAACCTTTTAAAAGACCTGCAAAACACAAAAATAGTCAAGAAATCCTACGTAATTAGGTTAAAACTGCTTCAGAAGGCGGGAAAGATCATGGCCGTTGCATGGCTGCATCCAATGGTGGAGATTTTATTCAAAGGAGGTTAAAGAAGAGCATGGAAAGTAAACAACAGAAACCGTTGATCACGCGTGATCAACGGAGGAGAACGGATTTTTGAAAAGCCCTTTGGTAGAAGCGGAGGGTGATGGAAACATGCGGAAAAGATCTGGGCCATCCGATCTGGACACGTGGATGGTCCAGATCTAATCGGAGGATCACAATCGGGGGCAAGACTCAAATGGTGCCGATGTGAAATTGCGATGCGATGAAGCGTTGTCCATTGATCTAAAGGTTAGATCAACAATTGAGAATGAATCAAGGGAATATCAATCGGAGGTCGGGAATGAGGCGATGTGATTGCGCAATCGGAGAAAAGGCCGATGCGATATTGCGATGCGATGAAGTGTTGTCCTTTGATCTAAAGGTTAGATCAACGGTTGAGAATGGATCGGGGGAATCGCAATCGGAGGTCGGGAATGAGGTGATGTGATTGCTCGATCGGAGAATATTTTGATGCGATTGCGATGATCGGGAGATAGGCCGATGCGATTTGCGTGATCGGAGAACAGGCCGATGCGATGTGAAAGCTGCGATGCGATTTTAAAAAACTCCGATGCGATGGAGCAATCGGAACATCGCAATCGAAAGTGTCAACCGAACATAATCGGAGGAGCCTTTCAAAGATTTCCGATGCGATCGGAGGGGCGGGGCTTTATATATATATAAGACTCAATCGCATCGGAAATTCTGATGTGGTCTTTTTAATCAACCCATTTGTATATTTAACACACGACTTTGGTTTTTAGACCAAAACCTTGGAAAAGCGAGTTTGATATTTTACAAAGGAAAAAAGGAAAGAGGGATGGATTATTTATAAGGTTTTGAGTACGGAAGGTGGGCCCACGGGATATTTATACAAAGGTTTTAATCGCATCAGAATTTATATGATGCACTGCTAATCACATCGAAACTTTCGAATATGGCATGGACTTGCGTTCTTTGGATTATTGTGATGCGATAAGCACCCGGGATGGGTTTTATGGTTTGCATGAGAAATAATATATTTGGGAGCTTTAAACACATAAAAAGCCAATCGCAATCGGAACTTTTGGTCCATGGCACAAAACTTGCGCACTTTGAAAATGTGCGATGCGATTAGCATCGAAAGGCTTTGGCGTTTGGTTTTAACGCATGGGCATGTGGGGAGAAGTGGTTAGGACTTAGCCCAAGGGGCTTAAGTCCATAGAAAAACTTATATTTTCATGAATTTTTCAGAGTTTTCAATGGAATTTGATGGTTTCGGTAAGGTTAAAAAGTGAGTTTTTAACCTTGTAAAGATGATTTTCATGAAGGGAGGAAAAGAAATCATGAAAACAAGGGAGTTTTTATGGAGAAAAAGGGGAGAAAATGAAGGTTAGTTTTGAGTGGGAGAAGGGGAAAATGATGGTTTTGCAGCAGTTTTTCTCTTGGATTTTAGCAGCAATTTCAGAGTATGAAATGGAAACAATAGTGGAGATTGGACAGAGGCATGAGGCCTTTAAGAGTCTTCAAGAGCCAACACTTTTTTGCAATAAAATATTTTCCTTGAAGGCTCCAAAATCATTTAGCCACCATTTGGTATGACAAAATTTATAGGTGGCTAATAGTGGCTCCACTTGGGGATGGTGCCTTCTTGAAGGTATCAAGAACTTTCAGACTTGCATTTTCTGGGAGGCTGATCAATTGCCTCATCCAGTGGGCTACCTTTCTTTGATTGAATGATCTTCTTTTGCTATAGAAATGCTAACAGCCATGGAAAAAAATGGATTTTTCATCAACAAGCTTTCTACCTACCCAATCCTACTGATCTAACATTTTTTCTTTCTAGAGTGCATTTGGATTGGCAAACTCTCTTTCAACATTTTATTCTTTTTGAAAGAAAAAAATCTAATCTAGTTCTACTTCTTATTTCTCCATGGATTCATATTAAACAGTTGAATCCATATAATTCTCTACCTAATCTACTATCTGTTTGGGATTAAACTATCCAATCAGATTTTATTCTCTAAATTCTACAACAGAAATTTAAAAACATCCAAGTCAAGATTAAGCTGTTTGACTTGCTATGATCTATGGCATAAGAACAAGCTGCACATAGACATTATTTTGCAGAAAATTAAATCAAAATTTAAGGCTTAAGATCTAGAATTTTTACAGCACTTCCTTCATCTTTTACAGCTCTGTTTGTACTGTTGTGTGAGCTGTTTTCTTCATCATCTGGTTCAGATTTTGAGCTGATTAGAACTAGTTTTGCATCTGTTTTGACTCAAAAAATAAAACAGATTTGAGTCATTTTTCTTTTTGGAAACTTAGGTTCAGTTTTTAGCTTGTTTTAACCTTTGATTTCTATCCTAAACTATCTACTGATAAGCCAAGATTAGACAGTTTGGCAAATCGAATTCAGTATCCTATCAACAGAAAAATTTAAAGCTAATTAGTCAAGATTGAACAATTTGACTAACTAGAAGTGTGTTTTGAGGAGTGGCTTTTAAGCTTGCACACTTTCAAAATTTATTTTCCTTTTGGCATGTGGTTGTGCCTTTCTTGTTTTCACAATCTGCCCTCTTTTCTTTTTTTGTATGTTTTTGTATTTTTTATTTTTCTAACTTTGAATGCAATGGTTAGACTATGATATTTACAATGAAAAAATAAAAATGCTTTGAAACCTAGGATTCTTGGTAGAAGTAATGCTTGAGCATCCTACCATTGACAGGACCTCCATATAGATCTTCTCCATTCAATTCTTTCAAGAAAAATGTATTGTGACCTCTCTCAGCATGAATAATATAGGACCCTTTCCACAAGTTCTCAAACTTGCCATGTTATCCCTTCTTTTCTCTTCTTGAATTCCACTTGAGAACAACATTTCCAGATTGGAAATTGTTCACCTTGGTTCTCTTATCGAATAGTTTCTTCATATTCTCTTGAACCAACTATGTTCTCTCATAAACTTCTTCTCTGGTTTGTTGTAAATGGATTGTTTTGTTGATTCTTCTCTGCATATCATTTTCTTCAATCTGCACTTCTTGAAGGAGTTTCATGACTAGAACTCCCAATGAGGTAGGAAAAACTACATCCATGCCATAAACTAACTGATAGGGGGACATATTGATTGATTTCTTTGTAGTTAATCTATCAGACCATAAGGCATGAACCAACTTACTGTGCCATGATTCTTGATTCTGTTCCAACAGTTTTTTGATTATATTGATGAGACTCTTGTTGGAAGATTCAGCTAATCCATTTCCTTGGGGATAGTAAGCAGTGGAATGGCCCAAGGTTAGGTGGTATTTGTGACAGAAATCAACCATCTTCTTAGATTTAAAAGCAGCAGCATTGTCTGTTATAATTTTCCTGAGACAACTGAATCTGGATAGGATATTGGTTTCAAGAAACTTGATAATGACGAAGTTATTAGCATTCCTGGAGGGTATTGCTTCTATCCATTTGGTAAAGAAGTCAGTAGCTGTGAGGATCCACTTATGCTGAGCTGAGGAGGATGGGTGAATTTCCCCAATGAAGTCTAAACCCCATTGTTGAAAAGGTGCCTCAACTCGGATAGGATGTAAAGGTAAGGGAAGGAGTTTTCTCTTGCCATCAAAGATTTGACATTTATGGCAAGACATGACTAATTTCTGAGTGTCTGGGAAAAGGGGTAGGCCAATAGTAACCGGATCTAAGAATTTTGTTCGTTTTGGCCTTCCAATAGAGGTGTCCTCCACATTCTCCATCATGCAACTCATGCATGATTTTTCCTGCATCATCTTCAAGTAAACATTTAAGAAAAATTACAACAACATTTTTCCAATATAACACCCCATCTAATATGCAAAAACTCAAAGCTTTTTGTTTCAAAAATCTAGCCTTAGTTTTAGACAAAGAAGGAGGGGCATTTAAATATAAAAGCACATAAATAATGTCAGCATACCAAGGAGAATTTAGAAATATTTCTTCAATAAAAGGGGCGGTAGATTCTTCTATTTATTCCAACACATCTACCATATTCATGTCTAGTGCTTGGAAGTTAGACTCAGCCATAAGTTTTGCTAATCCTTGCCCTTTAACTAACTTGGTGGGCCTGATCTCTAAGTCATACTCAAGAATAGTTTCAATCCATTTTCCCCTTTTACCATCAGGGTCTTGACTTAGAATATCCTTGACAACAGTATGTGGAACAAAATAAATTATTTGAGAGTGTAAAATGTAGACCCTAAAGTCCTTTAAAGCTTTCACTAATTCTAAGGCTTGCTTCTCCATGGTTTTATATTTAAGAGGAGCATCTCTTAAAGCCCTGATAAAGAAAGATATTGGTTGTTCTTGCCCCAAGTCATTATTTTGAAGCAAAACTGCAGCTATTGTATGTTCAGATGTAAAAGAAAAAATGTAAAATTCTTTGGTAAAATCTGGACTAATCAGGACTGGTGTTTGGGTAAGAGCTTGTTTGACCAATTCGAATGATTGTTTAGCGGGTAAAGTCCATTTTACACCCACATCTTTTTTAAGCATATTTGTAATGTTTTTTAATAGCTCGGCAAGGTTGGGGATGAATCTCCTTAGAAAATTAATCTTTCCAATGAAAGATTGTAATTCTTTGAGGCTTCTTGGATGACTGATCTGCAATATGCCATCTATCCTTGTAGGGTCTATTTTGATTCCCTCTTCCGAAATTATGTGGCCAAGAAGTTTACCTTCTTGGAGACCAAAGAGTGTCTTCCTAGGATTCAGTGACAAGCCAAATTTCCTATACTTTTCAAAAACTTTCTCAAGTGAATCAGATGTTCTTCATCAGTTTTTGAAAAAACAGTTATGTCGTCAAGGTAAATAATTATGAAATAACCAATATCTTCAGAAAAGGATATGTCCATGGCCCTTTGAAAAGTGGCCCCTGCATTCATTAACCCGAAAGGAATTTTGACATACATAAAGGTGCCCCAAGGTGTGGTAAAAGCAGTTTTGATTTGATCACTTGGGAGCACCAACACCTGATTGTAACCCGAGAACCCATCTAAGAGTGATATCCTTTTTGACCCAACTACATTATGAAGTATATGATCCATCTTGGGCAATGGGTAGTTGTCTTTTAGGGATGCTCTGTTTAAGTTTCTAAAGTCGATACAGAGTCTGATTTCCCCAGTTTTCTTTCTAATAGAAACTAAATTTGATACCCATTCTGAAAATCTAATGGGTACTATGATTCCAGTAGCATTCATCTTTTCGATCTCTGCCTTAACTAAAGGTAACAAAAGTGGGTTTATCCTCCTCAGTTTTTGTTTAAAAGGCTTTTGATTTTCCTTCAGGGGAATCTTGTGTTGAATGATGCTGGTATCATAAGACTTCAGATCTGTGTATGCCCAAGCAAACACATCTTTAAACTCTTTGAACAACTCTATATATTGCGATTTTATGTGAGTTGGAAGAGTGCTGGACAATTTAATCATCTTGGGTTCTATTAGGGAGCCTATGTTGTGTTCTTCTACGTTTGTTTCTATAGGCTCCATCCTCGGTTCTTTGGATACATCGTTAAAATCGAAAAGGTATTCTAAAGGCATGAGACCTCTTGGAATTTGATCATTTTTGCATTGTAAAATTTCCAAGTCTTCTTGGTCCGCGTTGTTAATTAACTCTACTTCAAACGGATTCTCATAATGATTTATATCAGCAGAGTGGGTTATTTCAGAGTCTGGGATTTCTTCGATATATGGACAGTCTTTATTATGGCTAGAT
This sequence comes from Pinus albicaulis, assembly GCA_034641835.2. Lineage (NCBI taxonomy): Eukaryota > Viridiplantae > Streptophyta > Pinopsida > Pinales > Pinaceae > Pinus > Pinus albicaulis. The sequence goes on from CM076575.1 coordinate 597,978,414, forward strand.
TCTGATATTGGTATGGTGAAATCGTTTTCTGATTTTAAGAAATCTTCTATGTGTCGGTCAAAATTAAAAACTTGCCAGTGATCTTTGTTATCAGGCATGGCAGGCCTGTGTATTACCTTTATGCTAAGATGTTCATTTATCTCAGGTATTTGACAGTTACTGGCATTGAAAGCGAGTTCATTTTCCAAATGATTAAACGCTCTAGGAATGAAAATAAGTTCATATTTTTCAAAAAAAATTAATAAGTCGAGGGCAGCATTTCGATATTCCCTAAGTTTGGGATTTCTGGATGAATATTCTCCTTTAATTTGTTTTATGATAAGTTCAGAATCTCCTAGGATGGATATCCTTTGGGCTTTTAATTGTTTAAGCAATTGTAAGCCTAGGAGGAGGGCTTCATACTCAGCGATATTGTTAGTGCACGGGAAATCCAATTTGTATGAAAAACTCTGATTTGTATTCTAGATCCATACGCCCGCACCTGCGCTTGTTTTATTACAAGATCCATCAAAGTTTACTGTCCAAATTATGTTTGACTCATTTTCGTTTTCTTGTTGCCGTTGAGTGTCAATGTTTTGAAGTTGATTCGAGAGAAGATTTGATTCTTCTGGTAAATCAATGGGGTCTACATTCTCTTTATCTTGTTGGGTAATTTCATCGTAGTTACATAAGATAAAGGAATCTCAACTTGACTGAATGGAGTAGATTGGAGAGTTGTTTGGTTTGTCTATGTTTCTCACCATGTACTTCATGTGAGATTCCCTGTATAGTCTTCTGTTTTGGTTAAAAATAGGGATGGTGGCATAAGACATATCCATTTGAAGGCTTCCCTGAAGTTTGGCTCCCCAAGATCTTGATAAGAGCATGCCATACTTAGGGGGAATGTCAGCTACAACTATGTCCATAACTAGACTCTTAGCAAGAATTTGAGCTAAATTAACACATAAATCTTTGATTAAACCCAAACATTTAACTCTGCTTGAGTCAAAGGAATACAAATATTTGTATGGTTTGGTAATCTTTAAGCCTAAGCTTTCCATTACCACCTTGGGCATTAGATTGTGTGAAGCTCCTAAATCTAACATGGCATTGTGTAAAATTTTCTCATGTATGTTCAAGCTAACATAGAAGGGAGGGACAGGCCCTTCTTGGTATTTTCCTTCCACTTTAGGACCAAACAACAACTCAGGTTTATCATATGTCAAGTTTAAGGTGTCAGTATCACTTCCTAAGTTCAAAGCTTTCAAAACTTTGTTTTTTTACACTTCTTGGGTCACTAGTTCAGCTAGGGGAATGGAAATCTTTATCTTAGCAATCTCTCCCTCAAGGTTGAAAGGAATAATTGACTTGCTGATATTTACATCTGTTTTTTCAATTGAATTCTTTTCAGCAAATTTGATTTGTTGAACCTTATTTGGACTGGTGATGGGGATAGTTTTATTAGGACCACTAGCTAAAGTGCTAGGGGTACTCTGTTCAACATTTTGCTGGACACCTTTGTCTTTGTTTAAGTCTAATTTTTTGGCCGAAATGTTGGTTTTTTCTGCTGTCTTTTTGGGTTGGTCTTCTGCGTTTTTTTTTTTACAGCAGTGCTAGTATTCTTATCTTTTGAATTCTCTATGCTTCCCTTGCTCCTAAGATCATACTGTTTATGCACTTCCATGATTGCATTTTCAAACCCCAATCTATAGTCATCAGAATCTTCATGGGTGTTTGTACTTTGATCAGAGAAGAAACCTTGTTCTTCCTCCGTGAGGAAAACATCATCCCCACTGTCTGATCCAATCAAGTTTACATGAGCTCCTTCCAACCTTTCCAACTCCCTATCTTCCTCATATTGATCTACGTAATTTTTTTGGAAGGGAGGTCTAATCTGTTGGTCACTTTCGTTCTGTTTGTCTTGATTTTTTTCTCTTTTATAATTCTGATTTCTATTTCGAGGAGCAGTTTGATTTTGACTGGCTTGTGCTTTCTTAATTATGCTCATCTCTTTCATCATTTATTCCATCATTCTCTCCATTTTTGAGCTTGAAGTAGAAGGAGGGGATTCCTCTCTAAAAGATACTCTCTTCTCAGTTTTCATTCTTGCTCTCTTCTCCATTAAGTTGACTTCCACAGAAAGAGCACCCCTTTGCATATCTTCAAGAGTTGTAAAATCTCTCTCTCTTAGCGAATAGGTCATGTCAGAGTCAAACCCTTCAGGGAACTTGTTTAAAGCTGAGCCCTGTGGCGGTTTTAGTTCTGGGGAAAGGGCATTATACATACTATTAAATCTAGTGCAATAAGCTTGCACACTTTCCCCAGGGTTTCTATGGATATTTTTGTAATCGGAAAGGACTTGGAGAGGATTATTCTTCACTTCCCATTTGTTTAAGAATGTTTGATGAAAGCCTTGGAGATCATTAATGCTATGAGGGGCTAAAACTTTAAACCATTTTCTTACTTCTCCCCCTAAGCTCTGAGCAAATAACCTAAGCTTGACAAAATCATCATCAATTTCGTTTCTATCAAAGTAGTCGTTCATTTTATCTACATGTTGTGATGCAGTTGTAGCATTGTTAGCATCATACAATGGAATTTTGGACTAATAGTCCTGTGGAAGATTGACTAGTGGCATAGGAAGGACTAAGGGAGCATACCATGCTGCCATGATATGTGGTGGGGGTGGATTCACAAGATGGGGAGTGGGTTGAAGTGGAGTGGTTTGGACAGTGGATGTTGGATGGACGGATGTGGATGTACCGGGGATAGATTGTTGAGCTGACCTTGGATGAGAGACACCTAAATTTAGAAGGAAATGTAAATCAAGTGGTGTGGTTTCTCTACTACCAGGTTGTTCACTTTGTTCTGGGGATGAAAGTGAATAATCAGAGTCTATCTGAATTATATCATCAAGCGACCTAGTTCTAAAAGGAATTTTTAAGTTGACTTGTGATTGGTGTAGAGCTGCAAGATTTTCAGGGACTGAATTTTCTCTCAAGGGTGGTCTGAAAACAGTTGAAAATTTAATCTTAGGGGACTCCCTAAGTATACTTTCAGGGTTGTCAACTACTTCCGGTGGGTTTGGGTCAGGGTGGGATCTAGTATGAATCTTTCTAGGAGCCACTATGTTATGTTTTTCAGACCTAGTTTAAAAGAAAAGTTTAACCAAATATGACAATCTTTAAGAGGCTAACTGATCTTTTTAGAAGAAGGAAACCTTAATATTAAAGTCTCCTAACCGAATTTGTATGATGTTTATAAAGACTTGGGATCTTCCCAGTGGAGTCTTAAGGTCTTTTTTTAGGATCGTGGAGTCGCCAGGTGGAGTTTTTTAGCTCTTTTGGAGGTAAAAGGTTTTATGGTCCACCACCAAGTTTATTATGAATCCAAACTAAAATGTTTTCTGGGTTTTTCTAAGTTATTTTGGTATTATAGGTTAAGAGAGTGTTCTAAGTCTGATTTCGTACTTAGCTAAGGTGTTCAAACAAACAGAGTTTCTCTTATGGCTTGGTAACTGGTTCCTTCAAGGTTTGATAAGGTTTAACGGGAATCCTAAGGGTTACTTAGTTTGTCACTGATTCAATTAAGTCTTATCATGATTACCATTTGTTAAGTAGTGCCTGAAGAAGGTTACTTATGTTATACTGGGCCTAAAAAATTTGAAGAAGGTTTTTTAAACCACTATATTCTCAGTAGGTCCCACCGTGATCGCCATTATGTTGGTGTCCCGTGTTTTGATAGTTTGGAAAATCAAAATATAAGGCAACATCAGAACCAATCTTTAGAGTTACAAGATCTAGTCCTCCTGTTCTCAGAGAGGGATCTCTCAAAAGTTTGTTTGCAAAGGTTTATCTTGTGTGCTTTGAGTATTGGTTTTAGACTAGTTATTAAGTGCAGGTGTTTGTTTGTTTGGTTGGGTTGAATTGATACAGTAGAACATGAAAGGTCTAGGAAAGATATATAGGACAACAAAATATCTGTTTCATTGGGCAATGGAGTCAAGAAAAGGTTATAACAAACTCATCAATGGATAAGGGATATCAAAACGCAAATCTAACTTGGCCACAAGATCCTTTTGTTTTTGGAATGAGATGAACATTAATGATTTGGAAAGAGAAGTTTAATTCTCAACAAAGGGGATTAAAAAGCATAATTTGAACAATAAAGAGCTTTTGGATAGACAGGGCTAACCATGAAATCTTCAAATCACACCTTTAAGCAAATAATGATTTCAAAACAACTTTTAAAATGAAATCTAAGATTCGGGGAACACCCTATTTCCTCAAAGATTTTATCTCAAATGACTTAGAAAACATAAGAGATTCACTAATAATTGCAGTCATAGAAGAGGGAACACCTAAAAACATCTATGATCATAATTATAACGACCTTTAAGCCAAATTTTTAAGTGAGGACAAAGGGAAATATCAAAACAGACCTCTTTGATTCACTATAAGCAAATAACTTCAAAAGGGAGACTTCAATAACAGCTTTTAAGTGGCGGCAGACAAGCAGGAAAAACCATAATCATGCTGAAACCAACTGTTTAAACTATTAAGGAAATAAACAAGCATGAAGACTAAAGAGAAAGATTAAAGCCTCTAAAGTACTTCAGCAGCAGAAAACATTAAACAGTGAAGGGTGAACAGGTCTAAGGTGCTTCCAAGAGTCATTTCTTAGCCTAAAACTTTCAGCCTACTGTAGTAATAAATTATGGAACATAATGAAAACAGGGGAAAAACATAAAAAAGTTCAGAATACTTCACCAACAGCGAAGCTTATGGATCCAATGATAGAGCCTCCTCAGGAAAAAGCATGCAACAACATCATCAAGACCTCCAAGACTTCAATTTGTTATTCAACTTCAAAGGACTATGTATTTATTTCAGAGAGTTTCAATATTGCAGCTTGCAATCAAACAATAACCAACAATTCCTCATCTTCTACAGAAGTATTTATAGGAAGATGAGGAGGTGAGATCTAACAAAATATCTCAAGGACAATTAATACAGAGTGAAGACTTCTCGGCCCTTTGAGAGGCTCGATGGAGATGTTACAGTGGATGCACTGTATTAACTTTTACAATTATGATTTAAGCTTAATGGGAGCTTTATTTGACTTTGAGGCTCTGTGTTCTGTCTGGAGTGACTCTGAAGATATTTTATGTATTAAAATCCTTTGGCAGAATTAACTTCCTGGCAATGCTGGAGGAAGATATTTGTTTAATCAATAACTTCAGCCTCTGTTTTGAATGGTTTGAGGCAACAGGTGGCTCTTGTAGTAACTGAGGAATCAATTCGCCTCAAATGCAGTGGTGGAGGTCTTTTCTATTAGTTAAACACTTATGATTTCTTTTGACTATGTTTTAACCCAGGGAATTAGGCCTTTGATAATCTTTTTTAGCCGTAATTTTCCAGATCTGTCTTTAATCTTACTTCCGCTGTGCTCGGTTCTTCAAACTTATACTCTTTTTAAATGTGTTTAAAACACAGTGTCTTGTCGATGTGTAGGGCCGCGCAGGGCACTTTATGATATCAACGCTTATGAATCATTGATAAAACAATGTAATCTAGCCCATGAATGATTCTCTTTAATAGCTCAAAGGCACAGGAAACGTCCTTCCCGGCCTTCGGCCTTTCTCTTCAATATAATGGAAAACCTTTTAAAAGACCTTCAAAACACAAAAATAGTCAAGAAATCCTGCGTAATTAGGTTAAAACTACTTCAGAAGGTGGGAAAGATCATGTCTGTTGGATGGCTGCAGCCAATGGTGGAGATTTTATTTAGAGGAGGTTAAAGAAGAGCGCAGAAAGTAAAGGATAGAAACCATTGATCATGCGTGATCAACGGTGGAGAACGAATTTTTGAGAAGCCCTTTGGTAGAAGCGGAGGGCGATGGAAACATGCGGAAAAGATCTGGGTCGTCCGATCTGGACATGTGGACGATCCAGATCTAATCGGAGGATCGCAATCGGGGGGGAGAATCAAATGGTGCCGATGCGAAATTGCGATGCGATGAAGTGCTATCCATTGATCTAAAGGTTAGATCAACAGTTGAGAATGAGTCAGGGGAATCGAAATCGGAGGTCGGGAATGAGGCGATGCGATTGCGCAATCGGAGAAAGGGACGATGCGATATTGCGATGCGATGAAGCGTTGTTCGTCGATCTAAAGGTTAGATCAACGGTTGAGAATGGATCGGGGGAATCGCAATCGGAGGTCGGGAATGAGGTGATGCGATTGCGCGATCGAAGAATAGTTTGATGCGATTGCGATGATCGGGAGATAGGCCGATGCGATTTGCGCGATCGGATAACAGGCTGATGCGATGTGAAAGCTGTGATGCGATTTTAAAAAACTTCGATGCGATGGAGAAATTGGAACATCGAAATTAGAAGTGTCAACCGAACATAATCGGAGGAGCCTTTCAAAGAATTTCGATGCGATCGGAGGGGCGGGGCTTTATATATATAAAAGACTCAATCGCATCGGAAATTCCGATGCGGTCTTTTTAATCAACCCATTTTTATATTTAACACACGACTTTGGTTTTTAGACCAAAACCTTGGAAAAGCGGGTTTGATATTTTACAAAGGAAAAAAGGAAATAGGGATGGATTATTTATAAGGTTTTGAGTATGGAAGGCGGGCCCACAGGATATTTATACAAAGGTTTTAATCGCATCGGAATTTATATGACGCACTGCTAATCGCATCAGAACTTTTGAATATGGCATGGACTTGCGTTCTTTGGATTATTGCGATGCGATAAGCGCCCGGGACGGGTTTTATGGTTTGCATGAGAAATAAGATATTTGGGAGCTTTAAACACATAAAAATCCAATCGCAATCGGAACTTTCGGTCCGTGGCACAAAACTTGCGCACTTTGAAAATGTGCGATACGATTAATGCCGAAAGGCTTTGGCGTTTGGTTTTAACGCATGGGCATGTGGGGGGAAGTGGTTAGGACTTAGCCCAAGGGGCTTAAGTCCATAGAAAAACTTATATTTTCAAGAATTTTTCAGAGTTTTCAATGGAATTTGATGGTTTCGGTAAGGTTAAAAAGTGATTTTTTAACCTTGTAAAGATGATTTTCATGAAGGGAGGAAAAGAAATCATGAAAACAAGGGAGTTTTTATGGAGAAAAAGGGGAGAAAATGAAGGTTATTTTTGAGTGGGAGAAGGGGAAAATGATGGTTTTGCAGCATTTTTTCTCTTGGATTTTAACAGCAATTTCAGAGTATGAAATGGAAACAATAGTGGAGATTGGACAGAGGCATGAGGCCTTTAAGAGTCTTCAAGAGCCAACACATTTTTGCAATAAAATCTGTTTTTTGAAGGCTCAAAAATCATTTAGCCACCATTTGGTATGACAAATTTTATAGGTGGCTAACACCTAGCGACCTCTATAATTGGTTGCAAAGGTTGCAGACCAAGGTGACTAAGGAAAAATCGTAGAAGATCAACCGCAAGTGGGTGCACGGAGATCTGGTGGCCCTGCATCGACTGGATACTGAGTTGACCCGTGTTGTAGATTTTTAGGTAGAGTCTACCTTGGATGGGTATATTGTGGAGTTTGTAGTAGAGTGCTACCAGTCCTTCTCCAGAGCCGAGGCTATATTCCAATCCGGACTAAGATGGAAGCTGCTTAAGGAAATTCCATTGTGGATTAAGGCCCTGATGGTGGACGAAGGGTTGATGGAATTCCAGAAATCAGGCATGGAAGCATAAACCTCCAAGGTTGGGAGAAGGGGCTGAGGGATGAATGCTACGTAAAATGTGAAGCGGGGGAGTGGGGGAATGGATGCTGAGACTACAAGGAGGTTGAGGGAGCGACGTGCACATCAGAGGGTGCAGATCGCCGACAGGTGGCAAAAAAGGGGGATGCGGGAGTTGAAACGGTGAGGGAGTAGTCGGAAGGATAAAGAGGAGGCGCCTCAGAGGATAGTGGATGTGGAAGGCCAAGTGGGTCCACAGGAGATGGGAGGGACCGTTGTGGGAGTGTGGCGGGTGCATGGGAGCCCAGCCAGGAGGAAGAGGGAGATGATGTCTGATGAAGGAGATGCAGATGTGTGGCCTGAAGAAGGTTTCGATGGCGAGTGGTACGTCGCAATGCAGCAGTTATTCCAAGAAGGGACGACATTCATATCTCCAGGTATTCCTACTTCCCAAAGTTCGAATGGAAAGGATCCCTACCTTCCCCTGGTACAATATAAACCTTTAAGTGATATTTTCGTTAAGTTAAAAGAGTTGAGTCGATTGCATAGCAGTCCATTGTCAGCATCGATGCATGCTAATAGCAGCATTACTAGTAGTATAGAAATTACTAGTGGTATAATTACGCAACCAGGACCTAGAGGGTTCATTCTAGTCACCCCTCCGCAAGTGAATATGGCGGGGTCATTCACCCGGTAACCATAATTTTCTAGGCGGGGTAACGATGATGTGGAACAACACTGGTACCTCTGTGAAGCCATATGGAGGGCTCGGTAGACACCAAATGTAGGAAAGATGATAGAATTCCAAACCACACTGAGAGAAAGGGCATTGCGCTGGTTCATAAAGTGGTTAGAGGCCCACCCGAATCTAGCAATTGCGGACGTCAAGCGAGATTTTTTCCGAGAATTTAAGCTACCCCAAACAGACCAGCAAGGTCTATCTGAACTATGGGAGATCAAACAAAGAGAAGGAGAGACTACGTGGGAGCTCATGCGCAGGTTAAAATATGTGATCGGGAAACTCAGCTACCCGATCGACCCAAATCATCAGAGGGACGATTTCATCAAGGCTCTGCTTCCCTTGACACGAACCCCCCTCACTAAGCAAAAGATCGAAAACTTGCAGGATGCTTTGGAACAGGCTATGAAGATAGAGGCGATGGCGGGCTACCCTTAGGAATATAAGGGAGGGCCGGCCCCGCAAGACCCATCCCTACTGGGACTGCAACATCAGATTTCTAATCTGATCGAAAAACTTAAGGAGATGTAGCCTATAAGAACAACCAGGCCAAATGTCTGGTGCACACATTGCCTGGTAGAAGGGCACGTGGCGAGTGAGTGTCCTCGGTTGCGAAGCCCGGGAGTGGGGTCCTCAGTAGCGGCAGTACAGGGGACTCCACCTATTGGGGGAGGCACGCTGATAAACCCGCAAGGGGTCTATCTGCCACAACAACCATATGCAGGGTTCCCACATCAACCAACCCAAGCCGCAATAGAGTGTTGCAAAATTTTCCGAATGGTGGGTCATCAACCTCGGACGTGTCAGATTTTGTAGAAGTACTTCAATGTTCTGAACAACATATACTGTGAGTTATGTGCTTCCACAAATCACAAAACTAAATAGTGTAGAGCTCTAGACGCACTGGCGGATGGATTGGACCGGCCCTCCTACAGGGTGAATGAGGCTCCCAAAGGCAGAGGAGGCGGTATGCGCGAGGGGCGCACAGGGGGACGGGATCCGCTGAAATGCTACAACTATTATCAGGAGGGTCATGTGTCCCATGAATGCCCCCTACCCAGAAGATCGTGGTGTTCCCAGTGCCGCGTGAACACCCACGCGACAGAGGACTGCCATGAACTTATCAAGAAGTGGGAGGAACGAGCAAGGCAGAGGGGCACGAATCTGGTAAACGCAGAACCTCAAGGGACAGCAACTCCGGCCATGCAGAACGTAGCCATAGTGACGCGAGGAGGAAAGAAAATGGGGGAGGACGCTCGTGAAAAGGAGCTGATACGGGTGATCAGGTCTGCATCCCCGAAACTGTAGAAATTATATAACTAATATGTTATACATTCGAGATTCTCCTGATCACACACTATTTGACTTCATGCACAATACAAAATCTCTTCTACTATTGATCATTACTTGCGGAAATTAAATCAATTGCATGCACACATTAAAACCATAAAAATTCACACATATGAACACAGTAATTTATGGGAAAGCTTAAGCCTGAAAACCCCCAACTATCTGTATATTATATGTCATAGAGATCATGTAACAATCATCATACAAAGCTCCTCACAAGCTCTCAGTAAAATCTCCAATTGCTACACACTAATCAGGTCTGATCTAGCAAATCACATGCATCAATCTCTTCCACCTACTATCCTGCCTCTACTACGTAATCCCTACTGAATATGGGCTCTGAATGAGTTCGAATCCACCTGGCTTGCACTGCACAATCCTCATTGGCATCTCCATCAATGTGTGGTGCAAAATCATGCACCAGTATAGTCACACTGCTCTTTCACCTACCTCTGCACTAGTCTCCACTGAAACTGTCCATGCACTGTAGTTAACTGATATATTCTTTAGTTGATTAATGAGTTAATAATTAGTGAATTAATTAATAATTAATTCACACCACTGTCACTAGTGTATCAATCAGTTAGACTAGATACAACTAGCTCAACTGTGTCTAAATGAGTTAAACTGAACACAACTCCATTAACTACTTCTACTAACTCCACCAAACTCTATCACATGAGTTCTAACTGAAGTTTCCATGCAATAGCTCCACTTAACCCTCATGAATAGCATAATTCCTTTTGTCAACTCTTGTGCCACATTTGTGCACTTAATTGAAGTGCTCCAAGAGAATAAGATAATGTTTATAGTCCAAATATTATTCGACATATCTATTTTTAGACTGGAAATCTAAAAATAGATTCCGCCCAATATGTCTAAAAATAGAAGTATATCTATTTTTCCAACTTGACCAACCATCCACAAATAGCATCCTGCAACTCATAGAATATGATCGACATGTCTAAAAATAGACATAGTCTAAAAATAGACTTTGCGCCAAAAATAGCTTGCGGGCCCACCTAGTGAAGGCAACTTCTTTCGACTAAGCTCATCATCTTGTTGCAATCTCAACATAAACAACTAATCAGGCTGGAAACACAAAAGAAATATTTCCAGGAGGCGGTAGAAACTTTTGCCCAGCTGGGGGGAGACAAAGGTATTGAGGTACCCGTGAAGAATGATACCGGAGAACAGAGCGCTACGGGGGCTCTGATTGAGGAATGGCTCGACCTATTCCTCAAAATTGTTGACAATGCTTTGATGCAAGAATAGCTCAAGCATACCCTAGAGGACGTATTGCAGGGGAACACGGGAACGAGGGAATCCTCGAACACAGCACCCCAGTACGTACAGCGGGTCAAGTGGAACAAAATAAGAATAGGAAAAGAGTTCTGGTTAAACACGCAGGTTGTGGGATTTTAGACCAGAGACACCATGCTCAACTTGGGCTCTAACATCAATATCCTGCCTCAAAAGACGTGGGAAGCTCTAGGGCGGCCACGGTTGACTTACTCGCCAATCTAGCTCAGGATGGCGAACTAGTACCGCATTGTGCTGATCGGCAGACTCGAAGATGTCGAGGTCGACATCACAGGGGTAAAGACTTACACAGATTTTGAGGTAATAGATATTATGGGAGACAAATATCCATACCCTGGATTACTAGGAATCGACTGGGCTTTTGAAAACTATGCCATCATCGATCTCAAGAAGGAGCTGATGATTTTTGAAGATGGAGAGGTCCGAGTCACTCAACCTCTCGACCCGTATCAAGGTCCAAGATATACAGAAACTGTGGATAAAAGGGAGGATTCTTAGATATTGGACAACCTCTATCGGATGATAGCAGGGAAGCGGGAGGATTATATTAACCCGATAGCAACCGGCTCCGTAAGCTGGCGAAGTGTCCATAGCTCGGAGCTGGGGTCGGAACTAGCTTGGGAGGACTGACAGCAAGGTGGGTATGAGACCAGAACAAGGATATGTGCCAATATTGCCAAAGTCCATTGGATTGGAGTTGAGATAAGGGATTACCCCACCTTGTCCAACATGCAAGCAGTAAATAGCTTCATTGCAAAGGTAGAAGACAAGGTACCAGAGGAAAATAGGATACCACTCTTGGACATAGCACTACAGTCCACATCAGCCAGGTGGTAAAAATCACTACAACTCCCTGTCGCGGTGGAGTTGTGTGGCGGAGGCTTTGAGGGCACGGTTCAAGGAAGACAAAGGACCTCAAAGCAAGCAAAGGTACCAAGGAACTTCTGATCTAAGAGACCACCTGAATGCCTGTCAAGAGCAGTGGCAAAGTGTAGGGTACCCGGGGGAGCTGTGGGTACATCTGTTTTTCCACTCCTTGGATACCATCCCACATGCCTGGTACTTAGAAGAAGAGAGAAAGAGAGGGACCAGTTCTTGGTAGGAGGTTGCAAACAAATTTTTTCAGTGCTTTTCATTTGAGGGGAAGACAGAGCTAGTGTCCCAAGCATTATAGGCCATAAAAGGGGCACTATTTTTTCCCGATCCGGGCACCAACGGGAGGCCATTAGTACTAAATCCTAAAGGTAGACATAAGTTGGCTTGCCAACGGATCGATAGCGAGCCACACGATGACAGTTTGGAGGACCTGAGGCACCTATACTTTGAAGAGACAGAAGGAGAGCGGAACATTAAAGAAGAGCCTACCACTGAAGGAGTCCATCTACTTTCGCTGAAGACAAAGAAACTAAACATCAGCATGGAGGAAAAACCCAAACTGGCTATAGTTGGGGACTACTGGGACGAGGAGACGACAAAGGAAATTTTCAGTCTCCTCCAGGAATACGAAGACCTATTCCCTTCATCAGTCACGGATTTAAAAGGCATCAAAGGGGACCTCGGAGAAATGAGAATTGTGCTAAAACCGGACGCCAGGCCAATGAAGCATCAACCTTACGAGCTGAACCCGCGAATCAAGGAGAAAGTTAAGCTAGAGATCGACAAAATGCTGAAGGCGGGTCTAATCTTCCCTATGGAAGAAGCAGAGTGGGTGAGTCCCATCGTCATTCAAAATAAGAAGAACAAGTCAGAAATCCGCGTCTGTGTGTATTACCAAAGTTTGAACAACGCCTACATATGACCCATTTCCTACCCCATTTAGCGATGAAGTATTGGATAATGTTGCTGGAAATGAGGCCTACTCCTTCACTGATGGGTTCTCAGGATACCATCAGGTGCACATCATGGAAGAGGACAAGAAGAAAACGAAGTTCACCACCGAGTGGGGGTCTTCTGCATATCACGTGATGTTGTTCAGGTTGAAGAATGCCCCTGCTGTGTTTTCCAGGATTGTCATAGCTGCTTTCCAGGAATACATTCATAAGTTCTTGGAAGTCTACATGGAATATTGGACCGTCTACAGTTTGTTGAAAGACCACGCCACCTTGCTACGCATAATGTTTGATCGGAGTCGACAATTGAAAATTTCCTTGAACCTGAAGAAATGCATCTTTGCGGTTCCATTCGGAACGCTCCTAGGACATGTGGTGTGCAGGCAAGGGGTCTGCGTCGACCCCGCCAAGGTAGCAGTGATCATTCACATGGAAGCCCCGGAAACGGTGAAGCAATTTGAGGTCACTGCTGGGGCACACGAGTTATTACAGATGGTTCATCAGGAACTATGCGAAGATAACTGCTTCTTTGAAAAATTTACTATGGAAGTCAGAGATGTTCCAGTGGACGGATGACTGCAAGTTAGCCCTTGACACTCTAAAGGAGAAGCTGGCAACGACGCCCATTCTGGTCCATCCAGATTGGGATAAGTAGTTCCATGTGCATATCGATGCTTCCGGTATTGCACTTGGGGCTATCTTGGCGCAACCAAGGGAGATGACAGTTGACCACCCAGTCTACTTTGCCAGCCGCAAACTGTCTAATGTGGAGCGGAATTACACCACCATGGAGAGGGAGGCCCTCGCAATGGTGTACTCACTCCAGAAGTTTTGCCATTATCTCCTAGGTGGTAAGTTTAAGTTCTTCACTGATCACTCCGCATTGAAATACCTAGTCAATAATCCCGTTTTGGAAGGACGGATATGCCGATGGCTCCTATTCTTTCATGAATTCACCTTCGAAGTGATTGTCAAGCCCGGGAGTTTGAATGTCAGGCCCGATCATTTATCCAGGTTGGAGACGGGTGAGAACTAGGGCTCTCTAGATGATCAGTTGCCTGATGCTGATCTTTTCCAAGTAGAATCCATACCAGATTATTTGGCCGACATCGCAAATTACCTAACCAAGAGACAGTGTCCTCAGCACTATACCTGACCCAAAAATGGCACCTGGTCATCCGCGCCGCTGAATACCAACTGATTGCAGGGAAGTTGTATAAATTGGGCCTTGATGAGATTCTGCGAAGGTGTGTCCTCGACCATGAACATGAAGTCGTGCTGTGGAAGTTCCATAGCGGCATCGCGGGAGGACATGTGGGGGCGAAACCCACCACCAGGAAAGTGCTAATAGCTAGACTATGGTGGCTGACGGTCCATGTAGATAGTAAATCATTTGTCAAGAAATGTGATGTTTGTCAGAGAACAGGGAGGCCCTCTCATAGAGACGAGCTACCACTACACCCAGTGAATGTGTTGCAACCATTCGGGAAGTGGGTTGTTGACTTCGTAGGCCCCATAGCCCCTGTAGCTAGGCCTTGGTACATCATCACCACCACGGACTACCTCACCAAATGGGCCGAGGCAGTGGCGGTACGGGAATGTACGACAGATATGGCAGCCAGGTTCATATTTGAAAACATCATCAGTAGGTTTGGTTGCCCAAGGAGCTTAACCAGTGATCAAGGTACACACTTCATTAATGAAATGATCAAATCGTTGCTGGACACCTTCATGATCCAACATCACAAAAGCAGCCTGTACCACCCGCGGGTAAATGGCACTGTTGAAGCATTCAAAAAAATCCTTGAAAAGGGTTTGACGAAGATCTGCAATGCCAAGAAGGATGATTGGGACGAATGGTTGCCAGCCACACTATGGGCCTACAGAACAATGGTGAAGCGTTTGACTAATAAAACACCTTTCCAGCTGGTGTATGGCTGTGAAGCTGTGATTCCGGCCGAGTTCACCTTACCAAGTCTTCTGATCGCCACCTCCCTAAAGTTTTCAGAGGAGGAATCACTACAGGAACGCCTACATGAATTACAAGAACTTGATGAGGCCAAGTTCCTTGCCTAGTTTTATCAAAAGGTTCAGAAAGACAGGCAAAAGGGGTGGCATGATTGCCACATCAAGAGAAAAATGTTCCAGGTTGGAGGTAAGGTTCTCCTATACGATAGCAGGGTTCAGAAGTTTCCAGGAAAACTGCAGATGTACTGGTTGGGACCCTACTTCATCGTCGAAATTAAGGATTCTAGAGCCGTTCAGTTGGCTCAAATGGACGGTATTGTTTTACCTGGGTGGGTGAATGGTGCACGCCTGAAGCCCTACCATGACTAAGTTTCTTTAGCTTTCTGTTAATAACTCTCACACCCGAGAGAAGTTCGTAGAGTAGAGTAGTTGAATAACTCTCCCGCAACCAGGATGAGCATAGGTAGTGTTCTTTGTCCATGCATAAGTTGTCGATAACCGCTAGGTTGCGAGGACCAAAACACAACTGATTGTGGTCGGGGAGGGGTGCGTCCAGCATGTCATCCTCGTAGGATAAGAAAGTGTGTCAAGTGTCAGTCCCCATCATTTCATTTAGTACTTGTGTCAGTGCGTAGGATCGCCAAGATTGGAAACATAAATTGCCATAATTAGAAGTAACCTTGCAGTAATCATTTTTCCATAATTAGGAGTAACCTCAGCCGTCGCATCCGCCCCTTTCCCCATACCACCATCAGCAGATGTCAAAACACACCTCAGCAGGCGACTGATCACATGATTATTTCCATGGCGAAAGCCAGCAGGAATTAATTCATTATGGGGTCTCATCAACCTCACTCGTGTCGGTTAATTACATAGCCTGCATGAAGAAAAGCATGAGAATGCTGGAGAGATCCAAGTTAGAGTTAGAAATTTCTGAAGACACAAAGGCAATTGGAGTAGAACCAGAGCAGCAGAGGTGTCCCAAAGCAAAGGGCCAAGAGAAGGGGCCGAGAACTATTCTGAAGGTGTATCAATGCCGCGCAAAGATGACAAGAGCCAATCCAGCAGTAGTAGAATAGGAGCTCGACAGTCGGATTCATAAAATGGAGTCCCTCGTCAGGAAGTATGACAATGTCGCCCTCATCGATGCAGACCTCACGGACTCTTTTGAGTTCCCAGTGCTTAAACACCAAGTGTACATGGAGAGCTATACCACAAAAGCAAAGCGAGCAGCAACAAGGATTTTGCCTGATTTTCGAGGCATCCAGCAATCCTCCATACTGAATTTGAGGAACCTGCCAGTATTCGGGATGACAGGAGTAGCCATGCAATGTACCAAGTTCTTGCTCAGTGGAATTCAGAACAGGTCCTTGTGGTTGGGCAAAGAAATTCCAATCCATGCCGAGGACATTCACCGGCTCACAGGGCTCTCACAGGAAGGTCAAGACGTTTCCTCTGCATGCCAGACCATCTCCAAAAGAGAAAAGAAGTCGGGGGACACAGATTATTATGCAAAATATGGCACCCGGCAAGGAGGAAAGGGAGCGAAAATGGAACTCATCAACAATCCCGAAGTCAGGTTCGTGTGTTACCTCATTTCCAGTAAGACAATGAGGCATTACACCAAGGGGGAATGTACCCTGGACACCATTTCCATCTCGGAGCACTGCGTCCAGGGAACTAGGCTGAACTAGTGCTCCTTCCTGATGAAGGAGCTGTTCGACGCATGCGAGGATAATTACAAGAGGGCAATGGGCTTCATCTATGGATACTTGATAGTCGCGCTGGCCATGTGGAAGTGGCATGCCCCCCTCGTCAGGCTGCCGACAGAAATAGTGGAGGGTCAACCTCTGGCAATGAGATTCGCCCCATGGAAGGTGTCGGGAGATCCCAGCACCAAAGAGGTCAATGCAGAGGCCTTCCGGAGTTGGTATGGTTTAATGACTGATGTGTTGACAAGCCAGTAGAGGATTCCCAAAAATCTGCTGGATGGATACAGCGAGCAAGTCTGGTTCGAGGTCAGCCACAGGCACATGTTCCTCTGACCTACTTGCGTGCTAGAAGAGACATTTCAGATGAGGCTGCTGAAATTCAAACTCGACAATGCAACCTTCCACAATGAAGTTTGTTCGTGGCCGGGGGTCGCGATGGAAGTCTGAAGCAGGGTATACACATACAATTTCGACAAGATGCTACCACATCAACTGCTTGGCGAATCAGCAACGGAGGCGGCAAAAAAGGTCTCCAACTTGCAAATCTTCCCACTCATTTGCCAACTAAATACACAGGTATGAAGCTTCAATGAAGTGGTCCAAGTAATCTCAAGCAGTGCCACTCCTTTCCCTGTTTTTTCTAAATTTCAAATTTCTCAGTTCACCCCGCTTCTCCGTACAACCTCCATCACCTCCCGCATTCCCAATGTTTTGTTTACTTCACCAAGTCCAATGACCACCCTGCTGGGGGAAAATAATAAGTCCGCAAACACGCTAGTGGTTCCCAAGGCTAAGAAGGCCAAAACCACGGAGTCAAGTCCGGTGGTTGACCTCACTGAGGAGGATCCACCCCGGAAACTAAGCAGAGGGGTACCCATCCAGGAAGAACCACTCATCGAGACAGGGGAAATAGGTGGGATTCCACCTCAACCTCCCATTGACCCCTCCGCCTTCATAAACATCCATATTTCACCACCCCGTACTGACCCACTCCCACCTACCACTTCATCTGCACCATCCAACTCATCTGCCACCGTATCAGACCCAGTAATCCGGGAACTAATCAATGGGGACCATAGGACCAAGGCCGACTCAAGTACAACAGTGATACCACCGGTCAACCCCGCTGGGGACCCCTAGACCACTTTTTCTGATTTAATCACACAGATGGCACAAATAGTTGCAGACACGGCTGGGGCACAGCCTGAGTCTACTCCACTCCAGCAGACCGTCCAAGCAGATCAGGGGGAGCGACTGGACCTGAATATGGCGGACTCTGCACCCCATCCAACTCCACCACCATCCCCTCAAGGGCACTCCACCAGATCAGTTGCTAGTGGGAAACCACTGCAGGAGCGGCGACCAGATCAAGGTACTTCAGGGGCTGAAAGCATGGAGACGTGGGGCACGGCCCAGCTATACCATTTCATCTAGAGGGCAGCCCAATAGGCAGAAAGGCTCCACTCTGAGCTGCAACAGAGGTGTGAGCAATAGCAGCAGCAGATAATCACGCTTACTGAACAACGTAAGCAGCTCACAATGGCACACGGGCAGCTCCAGGACTAGATGAACGAGGTGGCCAGGGTTTTCGCAGGACTATGGCCTGCAGTAATGGCTCACTACAATCAAATGCCCGCGGATGTGCCAGAAATGGATATATTACAACGAGAAATCCACCTCAGGGTGGCGTACACCAACCTCCACCAGGAAAATGCAAAGCTCCAGGCAGCATTAGTAGCACGACCAGCGCTTCCCGACCCAATGGCAGTCTACACAGCACAGATTTCGGAGAAACAGGGCCAGGTAACCAAGATGCAAGAAGCTCTCAGTACTGCAGCTCGAGATTCCTATTACCTCCTAAAAGGTCTACAGGAATGCTCGACAGCCCTTACAGTAAAGACTCAGCCCATTTCAGCTCAGCTGCAACAACTCTCAAAAGAAATGTAGGATGCCACGAACCCCTCGCAGCTGGACCAGCTATACGCCTAGGTGGATGCTCTGGAGGTTTAGATCCAGCAGACAGAGGCCAGTTTGGTAATGGCCAAGTAGGCAATTCAAGATCTTCGCTAGCCCCTACAAATCAGCGCCCGGACAATGCAGCAATTAGCTGCCGAGGCCGGAACCCAAATCAGCACGGTATTCGGCGCTGTACCGGCAAACGTCGGGGAGGAAGATATCACCAAGATCGCCATGGAGATGGATGCATTATTATAGGGGTGGCAGCAGGCTATGGTAACCTTCAACGAGCTTAAGGCTTCAGCGTTGAGCAAGGTCTCGAAGTTGGGGCCCTTGTTTGGATAGCAAAATGAAGGTGCGCAGCAGGAACAGGGCACAGGGTCAAGCGGAGCTATGGAGGTGGAGACAATGATTTGTGATTGAATCGAGACAAGTCAAGAAACTGTGGTCGAGGCCTATTGGGGCCCTTATTTTGAATTTTGAATAAGGAACAGATTTTGGGTTGCAGATCAACACATGGCAGGTGAAACAACGGTAGGTAGCGGAGCTGCCGAGGTTGCGGAGGAACAGGAGATAACTGATGAGGCTGACACAGATAAGTGCAGATGAAGAGAAGATACGATAGAGAATATATAGCGAAACTCATGGGAAACAGAAAGAAGCTGAAAGCAGTTGAAGAAGAACACAAGAGAAACTAGCAGTTGCACTGGCGGGTGAATAAATAGGCCGTCACCCAGCCGAAAATAAATTCATGCATGGATGTAGAGGGATTAAGGAGATTAGAGCAGACACTGCAGAAGAGCTCTATCCTGAGCATGACATCCTTGTATTTCCTAGGTTTCTATTGATCTATCATGGCTTTATTATCTCTCTCTATGTCCTGTGGGACGTCTGTAATAGAAATGGAAAGCTCTTCCTGTCGAGCGATGTGATTGTGGATCCAGCTGAAGATTATTAATATACTTGAAGGTTTTTGTCTTATTGTATGAGTTAAACATATGCATGATGTCTGTGGTACCTTAAAATTTTATTTTCTTAGTATCTGCATAATGTTTTGAGAAGATCTTCTATGTATGATGTTATGTATGCAAATGATTCTATGTTAGCTTCGAGTTGCGGATCCATCCGCCACTACCAATTTGTTCCCCTTCTGCATGTGATCACGGCACTCCTCAGGTGGGACTCTTTGCTCTTCGAAGTAGGGTGAAAATTCCGGCGTGGTTCTAGACTATAGCGGACTCCTTTGTTGGCCCCAATCCCCGAACCTGGGTCTTGCCTGCGAGACCTGTTTCCTCGCCAACACTATAGGAATTTTCTTCTTCCTATAGCAACCTCTTTCTTTCCCTATTTTGAACTCTCACTTTGCATGGATGATGAGGGATACTATGGAGAGGTCTTAGGGTGTTGGAAAGATGATGATAGGATGACCAAGAAGTTGTGTGGCCTTGGAAAATGGAGTGAAGGAACTTTGTGTTTTTCATAAATAAATTGTTTTACATAGGTGACAGAATGTAGGGTTTTAGGGAAAAATATTTTTTCTTGAGATGGAGTGATGATAAGGCGGTAAGAAATGACAGTAATAATCTCCTTAATTAATTTTAACACCTCAGAGCCTTTGGTGGCTGCTCTTTACCCTCGATCCACCCTCCTGTAACTCACTGTAACTTCCTGTAGTAGTTAAAGGACTTCCTATAACAGCACAGGAACTTCCTATAGCACCACATAGATGGTGATTTTTTTTATTTTTGAGCTCAAGGATGGTGTGGAGGGATGAATAGGTGAGTTGTGGTGCTGAAGAGAGAGTCGATGGATGGAGGTGTGAAGAGAAATGGGATAATTCCCTTGCTTTATGACCATGACATGCCATTGTGCATAACCCTGAAAGACATAAAAAAGAAAGTTCAACAGTCATGGTGCCATTTCATCTTATTGCCTTGGTTCTCTTCTTTTGTTTTTTCCTCCTTTTTTTTTCACAAGACTAGTGGGCTGCCTTAGAAGAGGTTTTCAACCCATCAACCTACCCTGGGAGCCTCAAAGAGGTTTTCACTCAAGGATATTTTTCTTTTTCTTTTCCTTTTCTTTTTTTTCTCCAGGATTTCCTCAGAGAGGTTTTCAATTTTGAAGTTTTCCTTGTATGCCTCATGGAGGTTTTCAACCAGGCCTCTTTATTTATTTATTTAATTATTTTCCCTAGGAGGGCTGTGAACTGGAAGTATTGAGGCTCCCAATGGCATTTACCTCCATGTTGATTGTATTGATGAACTTTGCCTTAGACATGGTCTTCTTGTATACTTTTAGCCTATCCATTCACAAGCATAGGGATACCCTCCTCATCAATGGTTATGATATGAACAACCCCATTGTAATGGAATTTCTCTATCGGATATGGGCCTAACCATCTTGTCATCAACTTCCCTTTAAATTCCTTGAACCTAGATTCATACAACAAAGCCCAACATCCTTTCTGGAATACTTTCTCCTTGATGTGCCTATCATGCCAAACCTTCCTCTGC
The DNA here is from genome assembly GCA_034641835.2 of Pinus albicaulis. NCBI lineage: Eukaryota > Viridiplantae > Streptophyta > Pinopsida > Pinales > Pinaceae > Pinus > Pinus albicaulis. Next base: position 597,999,504 of record CM076575.1, read on the forward strand.
AATTGTATGACTTTAGTGGGGAGGAGGGCTTGCATTCTGAATTCATCTAAGCCATTGAGTTGAAGCAATCTTTCTTTTTGTACCATTGTGATATCTCAATCCAATTGAGCTGCCATTATGAGATTTTTCAATTCAAATTCAATATAAAGAAAATATTTCTTCTCATAAACCAAATCATATGGAGTGAACCCAATATTTTTCTTCCTGGTGGTATTATAGGCCCAAGTTTCCTCCACTAATCTATCTGCCCAATATTTCCTATTGTTGCTCACTACCTTGGTGAGGATACTTTCCATTTCTCTATTGGTAACCTCTAATTTCCTTCCTTAGGAGGTTCTCAATCAAGTGTGATGTGAAATGAGCACCTTGATCAGTGATTATCTCCCTTGGATACCCAAATTTGGAGAACACATTTTCTCATAAGAATTCAACCACCCTTTCTTGTGTTGTTTCCTTGACAGCCTTTGTCTCATCCTACTTTTTCAGGTAGTTAGTGCATACTATGATGTATTTCTTTTTCCCGAAATGTGGATCAATTTGCCTAATGAAATCCATGCCCCACTTGTCAAATGGTTCTAAGGCCACTTGAGGTTGTAGAGGAATTTCATCCCTAGGTGTAGGTTTTCCCATCCCTTGAAACTGGTCACACCTACTGGTATACCTTCTAGCTATAGAAATTTCCTATTTCCCACCCCGGTTTTCAGTTTCACCTTATTTCTCCAAAATAGTTAAATGCCCTAGCCCATATCCATACATTCAACAACTGGAAAATAATTTTTGCTAAAAACACAAATTCAGGAAATATAACAGAATGCTGGAAAATGCAGAAATAAATATCAGCAGATATAAACAGCCATTCAACACATTTAAACACAGTGATTTTTGGTCAATGTGACCCTGGAAAAACCCCCTACAACTCTTGGGGAAAACCAGTTCGAAAGCTCCTTATTTCTGGAAAATGCTTTTTACAGTGAGAGAAATATTCATCAAAAAATCAGCAAGTAAACTTTACAACTTCTCTCGTTTTCCGTGCTTAACCACTGCCTCGGAAAATGTGCAAATAGCAAAACAAAACAGCATTAAATGTTGTACGGCCTCCTCAATTTTTGTGCCCAGAAAATCTGCAATAAATGCAGTTGTACGGCCTCATCGATTTCTGTGCAAAACAGCAATAAATGCTGCTGTACAGATCTCGATTTTTGTGCCAAAAGAATAGCAGAAAATTGCTGTACGGAATCTACCTCGATTTCCATGCAAGAGGACAGCCACTTGTTGTACGACCTGCCTAGAAATTTGTGCCAAATAAAATAGCCCTCTGCTGCCTCGAAAACTGAGCCAAACTACTGTACGGCCTCTTGGAAATCGTGCCAAAAAGCTGTTGTACAGTCTTCTAGAAAATCGTGCCAAAAACTGCCTTGGAATGTGTGCCAAAATCTGCTATACGGACTTGCTGAACTGCTGCCTTGGAATGTGTGCCAAGCTGCTGCCTCCTTCTCCTCACTGCCCAGAAATCTCCCTTGCTCTCTTGCTCTCCTTCTCTCAATCTGCTCATGAAAGAATGGATGACCTTTTCCTCCTTTTCCTCCTTTAACCTAACCCTAAGTGACTTTTGGGGAATCCCTAAATCCAGTAGGTAGAATAGATTGAGATCTAGGGTTGAGATTAAATGCTCATTAAATCTCACTTTCTATTTTTTAATTCACCCCACTTTAATAAAGACCCACTTAGTCATTTATTTCCAAAGTCACTTTTCCTTTCTAATTTTACATTGACTTTATTAAATTCACTTTAAAATTAGACTTTAGTAACTTTATCACATAAAGTCACTTTTAAATTAGATTTGAATTTATAAAATTATAAAGTCACTTTAGGAGAAAAATTAAATTTTTTTGGACACTTTTCCCTAGGCCAAAGATCAAAGCCTTAGGGAACCACCTGTCCTCCGGTACCAAATTTAAACACTCCCTCTTACCGAGGAAGGTGTTCCTCACCACACCCATCTTGTCTCTGAAGTAGACATGCTTGCCCCGTGGTAAGGCTTTGGTAAGAATATATGCAACCTGCTCATCAGTGGGAATATACTCAAGATTCACAGCTCCTTTCTGAACATAGTCTCTGATGAAGTGATATTTGATCCCGATATGCTTTGACCTGTCATGAAATACTGGATTCTCCGTGAGTTTAATGCAACTCTGATTATCACAGTAAATCACTGAAGGTCTCAACGGCTGACTAAATAAGCCAAACAACATCTTGCGAAGCCAGATGGCCTCACAACTAGCTAGACTGGTTGCCATATACTCTGCTTCCGCTGAACTCAATGCTACTGACTGCTGCTTTCGGCTGAACCATGACACTACTGCCGAACCCAACCCAAAACAGCACCCTGAAGTGCTCTTCCTATCAGAAGCACAACCTGCCCAATCAGAATCAGTGTAACCTGCCAATCTCACTCCATCCCCCTGCCTGTAGTCCGGACCATAATCCACTGTCCCCTGCAAGTACCGCAAAATGTGTTTTGCAGCCACCCAGTGAACCTTCCTAGGCTCACACATAAACTGACTCATCGTGTTGACTGCAAAACAAATATATGGTCTAGTGTTGACCAAATACATCAAGGAACCAATCAGCTGTCTGTACAATGTGGGATCCACCAACTCGGAATCCGAAGCATGGAGCTTCTTCCAGTTGGTGATCATCGGTGTCGACATGGGTCTACAATCCTCCATGTGGAATCTGCCAAGGATGTCCACAATATACTTCCCCTGTCCCAGGAAGAAATGCCCCTCCTCCTGCCACACCTCCAAACCCAAAAAGTAATGCATCAAGCCGGTGTCCTTCATCTCAAACTCCGCCGCAAGATCTCTCTTGCAGTGCTCTATGAGTCTCTCTGCACCTGTAATGACTAAGTCATCCACATACAGCACCAGAATGAGAGGCTCATCACCTATCACAATATAGTAAAGGTTCGGATCTGCCTCACTCTTTGTGAAACCCATCTTCTGCAAGTAAGTATCTATCCTGGAGTACCAAGCTCTGGGAGCTTGCTTCAGGCCATAAAGGGCCTTCTTCAGTCTGCACACATGGGACTCCTTCCCATGCACCTCAAAGCCCTGTGGCTGCTCAATGTACACCTCCTCATGTATGAAGCCATTGAGAAATGCGGTCTTCACATCCATCTGGTGGATCTTCCAACCCATCTCTGCTGCTATCGATATAATGGAGCGGATCGAAGTATATCGAGCCACGGGGGCGAAGGTCTCCTCATAATCAACTCCCTCTACCTGGGAGAACCCTCTAGCCACAAACCTCGCTTTGAATTTCTCAATGCTGCCATCTGCAGCATGCTTTACCTTGTAAAGCCATCTGGAAGTAACCACGGATTTGCCCTCGGGCCTTGGCACCACCTCCCAAACATCATTCTTCATGATAGAAGAATACTCCTCCTGCATGGCCTCTCTCCAGACCTGCTGGCTAGCTGCCTCCTCATAGCTAGAAGGCTCAGAGTCAAAGATGTTGGCAACCATTTCCATATAGCTACAGAACCTATCAGGTGGTCTGCTCTCTCTGACCGTCCTCTTAGGCCCAACAACAAATGTGGCCTCTCTCAAGGTATCCTAAAGCCAATTGGGCTTCCTCTTCCCTGAGCACACTTCTCCCACTAGAGAATGAAACTACTCCTCCTCATCATCGCCAGAACAGTCTTTGTTGCTGCACATCTGTTTGTCCTCCTGCTACACTTTGAATTTTGTAGAAGGTAGTCTGCGTGTGAACAGTCCATCGATGGACTCCCTAGTGAACTGCTCTGCGGACTGCTCTGCATGCTGTCCAAAGCACCACCCCTACGACTGCGAGCCTTTGCTCAGCAGCGGACACGACATCGTCATAGATGTACCTAGGATCCTCGATCCCACCTTGCGGATCCGTGTGACCGACTCAGCTGTGAGAATTACGGTGATCCCGGACTCTCTAACTCCCATGACCTCCCACAAGGCTGTCCTCCTCGAATTTCACATCTGCGGCAAGCAACTTTCCTACGTGCGGGAACATAAATCAAAGGCACTGAGGTTACAACACAAAGATACCGTTCTCTGTGGTGGGCTCTAATTTGGTCCTCTTCTCCTTGGGTATGTAGGAGTATGTGATGCACCCAAAGACACGAAGATGACCAATATCAGGCTTCTTCCCAGAAAAAGCCTCCTCCGGAGTCATGTGCCCCAAGGCACGATGCAGACTCCTTTTCTGCAAATAAAAAGTTGTGTTGCAGGCCTCTGCCCACAAAAACAATGGCAACCCCTGACCATGCAACATGGCTTTGGCAGCCCCTCTGATGGATCTGTTCTTCCTCTCCACAACCCCGTTCTGCTGGGGGTTGTAAGGAACAGTGAACTCCCTCCTAATGCCTGCCTCCACACAATAGTCAATAAACTCTCCAAGGGTGTACTCTCCACCATTGTCTAACCTCAAGGACTTGATCTTCCGACCTGTCTGTGTCTCCACAAGAGCTCTAAACTCCTGAAACCGCTTGAAGACCTCACTCTTGGTCTTCAAGAAATAAATCCAGGTCCTCCTGGAGTGATCATCAATGAATAAAACATAGTACTCATATCCACTCAAGGAAACATGAGACATCTGACCGCTCACATTGGAATGAATCAAATCAAGTATCCCAGTATCCCAGTCGCTCTGTTATCACTGCTGGGAAAAAGGGATTTGGCAAACTTGCCCATCGCACATCCTCTGCAAGTATCAATGTGATCAGTACTGAAATCTGGCACACCTATAGTGATCTCCCGCAAGGTCCTCAAGGCTCCATGATACATATGTCCCATCCTGCGGTGCCAAATCTCACACAGCTCAGAACTGCTAGCTCTGTTGTCGGTACTATTGCTCAATGCCAAAAGGGGCTGAAATGAAAACTTGTACACCTTTGCATGGTGTACACCTATCACTCTAGCTGAATCAGCTGGAGTGCCCCTAGGATACATCAGCACCTGTCCTCCCCTGAACAGTACCTCATATCCTCTATCCTCCAAAGTTGAGACGGATATGAGGTTCTTCCTCATCCCTGGCACATAAAGAACATCTGACACCTTCAAGGGAGGTTTGGACTCCCTCTGAAATTTCAATGTTCCCACACCGACTGCTCTAACAACTCTGTCATCACCGAGTACTACCTCTACATCAGTGCCACTCTCTGAAAGCTCTGAGAAGTACTCACGGACTCCTGTCATGTGATGTGAAGCCCCACTGTCCACATACCAGATACCCGAAGATGCTCCGCTAATCGAGGGAAATGCATGCTCCCTCTGAACCTGTGTGGCAGGTGATCCTGCACTAGAGGACTCACATGCAATGAACCCAAACTCCCGGTCAAAGCGATCTACAAAGTCCTCAACCTCTGCTGATGCTGCCATGCTCTGGTTCTTCCCCTTCTTCTTCTTCTTCTCCGGACACACAACTGCATAGTGTCCCATCTTCTGACAATTTCAACACTTCACCTTGGAATAGTCCTTCTGTGTGTTACCCTGTTTACCTTTACCTTTACCTTTGCCCCCACCATTGCTTGTGGAAGCCTGCTTCTTCCCTTTGCCTTTCTTGCCTCCTGCCAACAGTGCTACATCCTCATCCTGCTCAACTGGCTTGGCTGCCCCAAGCTGACCTTTCCTGATCTCTATCTGAATGCAATCATCCCAAAACCTCTCCCATGTGGGAAGGGTCTCACGTGCACAAACCCCATCGGCAAAGTTCATCCATGAACTGGAGAGGCCATTCACTGCTATCCGCACCAACTCAGTGGGTGGAATGACCTCTCCAATTGCTGCCAACTCATCTCTCACATTAGTAATCTTTGTGAGATATCCAGCTGCACTATCAGTCTTACCCATCTTAATGGTCTTCAACTTCTCCTTCAGGACCATTTTCCGGTTCTCATTGGTACTCTGGTAGAGATTGGACAATGCTGTCCACATCTCATGAGCATTTCTCTTCCCTCTCACATGAGGAATGCAATGGTCTTTGATTCCATCTAGAATCAATCTCTTACCCTTGTTGTTCTTTTTATTATATGCTGCCAACTGAGTAGCATCAGTAGGCACATTTACAGGGTTCTGTGCGGTATGCACCATTATGTCCCAGACTTCCGCCTCCTCAAAGATACTCTGCATTCTCTCCTTCCAAACACTGTAATTGGTATGCCCATCCAACCTATCCTCCACCCTTAGTCCCAAAGACATCCTGCTGTCCTAAAACTGAAAAATAGCACTGTTGTAGTAAAGGTAAAATTTCTGTTTGTGAAAAAATCAGCTTGCTGGAATTTTCTGAGTGAAAAATCAGCAGGCTGTATTTTTCTCCTTGCTGTCCCAAACTGCACTTTCAGCACTCAAGCTCTGATACCATGTAGAAATTTTCTATTTCCCACCCCGGTTTTCAGTTTCACCTTATTTCTCAAAAATAGTTAAATTCCCTTTCCCATATCCATACATTCAACAACTGGAAAATAAATTTTGCTGAAAACACAAATTCTGGAAATATAACAGAATGCTGGAAAATGCAGAAATAAATATCAGCAGATATAAACCGCCATTCAACATATTTAAACACAGTGATTTTTGGTCAATGTGACCCTGGAAAAACCCCCTACAACTCTTGGGGAAAACCAGTTCGAAAGCTCCTTATTTCTGGAAAATGCTTTTTACAGTGAGAGAAATATTCAGCAAAAAATCAGCAAGTAAACTTTACAACTTATCTCGTTTTTCGTGCTTAACCACCGCCTCGGAAAATGTGCAAACAGCAAAACAGAACAGCATTAAATGTTGTACGGCCTCCTCGATTTTCGTGCCCAAAAAATCTGCAATAAATGCAGCTGTATGGCCTCCTCAATTTCTGTGCAAAACAACAATAAATGATGTTGTACGGATCTCGATTTTTGTGCCAAAAGAACAGCAGAAACTTGCTGTACGGAATCTTCCTCGATTTTCGTGCAAGAGGATAGCCACTTGTTGTACGACCTGCCTAGAAATTTGTGCCAAATAAAATAGCCCTCTGCTGCCTCGAAAACTGAGCCAAACTGCTGTACGGCCTCTTGGAAATCGTGCCAAAAAGATGTTGTACGGTCTTCTAGAAAATCGTGCCAAAAAATGCCTTGGAATGTGTGCCAAACTCTGTTGTACGGACTTGCTGAACTGCTGCCTTGGAATGTGTGCCAAGCTGCTGTCTCCTTCTCCTCACTGCCCAGAAATCTCTGTTGCTCTGTTGCTCTCCTTCTCCCAATCTGCTCATGAAAGAATGAATGACCTTTTCCTCCTTTTCCTCCTTTAACCTAACCGTAAGTGACTTTTGGGGAATCCCTAAATCCAATGGCTGAGATAGATTGAGATCTAGGGCTGAGATTAAATGCTCATTTAAATCTCACTTTCTATTTTTTAATTCACCCACTTTAATAAAGACCCACTTAGTCTTTTATTTCCAAAGTCACTTTTTCCTTTCTAATTTTATATTGACTTTATTAAAGTCACTTTAAAATTAGACTTTAGTAACTTATCACATAAAGTCACTTTTAAATTAGATTTGACTTTATAAAATTATAAAGTCACTTTAGGAGAAAAATTAAATTCTTTTGGACACTTTTCCCTAGGCTAAAGATCAAAGCCTTAGGGAACCACCTGTCCTCCGGTACCAAATTTCAACACTATCATCCTAATGGAGAGTAGGCCAATAGTATCTCGCTTGCAAGGCCTTGAAATTTATTCTCTTAGAAACAAAATGACCCCCAAAGAGGATGTCAAATACTCCCTCCTCCCTAACACATCTCCTTAGAATATGATCTGGTCCTAGTTTGAAAATATTGCCACCAATCCAAATGAAACATTAGGGGAATTTTGAGGTCTAAAATGGGCCTCCTAAGAAAAACGTACAACCAAAATAAACTTTATAAGAACCATAGGATTCAAGATGATGATGTCAACCATGGGGGGTGATTCACCATTTTTAAAGTAAAAGGGTAAAAATATTAAAAAATAGTAAAATAATAAACTACTTTTTCAACTCGTATTTTCAACTTATCTCACAAAATTTTTACTCAAATTTTAAGCCAGAGTACTCGTTGGATGCAAAATTTAATTCCTCATTCAAAGAGTACCCATGTTGCATACTTTTGATGGACCTTGCTACATGAAAAATGAGAAATACATGAAAAAATATGATTGCAACCACATTTTTCATGTATTTCTAATTTTTCATGTAGCAGGATCTAGAAAAAGTATGCAACATGGGTACTCCTTGGATGAGGAATAAAATTTTGCATCCAACGAGTACTCCCACTCAAAATTTGAGTAAAAACGAGTTGAAATACAAGTTGAAAAAATAGTTTTTTCCCTTTTCCCTCTAAAATTTGATGATGTAATCAAATCTTATTTTATTATTTCCACTATTATTTTATAATTTCCTTAGGAGGCCCATTTTAGACCTCAAAATTCCTCTAATGTGGGCACTCTTTCTCACAATTCTTCTCTTCTCCCTGGATGACAGATTTGGAGGAAATCTCCCAACAACCAGGTAGTTAGCTATGTCAGAAAACCAAGGAGAGAGTACTGATATAGAAAATAAGTGCTCGTCTAGAAGTTGATCATCATTAATAGTCTCTTTGTTATCTACAGGCAAAGTGAGTCTAGATAAAAGATCTGCAACTAAATTTTCTTTCCCAGGATTATCAATGATAGTTAGATCAAACTGGCGCAACAATAATAACCACCTAATAATTCTAGCATTCACATCAGGTTTTTTCATCAATTATTTAATTGTTGCATGGTTAATATGAAAAAATGTTTTCTACCTGGTAATATAATGTCTGAATTTATTCAAGGAATGGATAAAAACTAAAAGATATTTCTTAGTGACATTGCAATTCAATTCAGTCTTGGACAACTTTTTACTGATAAAATAAATGGCGTAGGGAAACTTATCATCCATGTGTCCCAAAGCTTCCCCCACAGATTTATATGATGAATCAGTATGGATATGGAAAGGTAGATCCCATTTGGTACATCAAAGTATAGGGGCAGTGATGAGCTTATCATTTATGATTTCAAAGGCTTTTTGACAAATACTTGACCAACATAATTCAGATTCCTTGGCCAGCAATCCAAACAATGGTGAAGCCACCTTGCTAAAATCCTTGATGAATCTCCTATAGTAACCATCCAAGCCCAAGAAATTCCTAACATCTCTCTTTTTCTAACTAGTAGAGACCATTTTTATGATAGCAATCTTGTTTGGGTATACTTGTATCCCTTCCTAAGAGATGAAGTGGCCAAGGGCAATACTTGCCTTCCTTAAGAATTCACACTTCTCAAGACTCAAATAGAGATGCATTTCAATGCATATTCTTGCAGATTTACCCAGATTAGAGAGGACTTCTTGGAAATCATACCCATAGGGAGTGAAATCATCCATGTATATTTCCACAGAATCATGGACAAGCTCAACAAAGATGCTCAGGAATGCTCTCTGAAAAGTGGCAGATTAGAGGATTTTTGAGGTCTAAAATGGCCCTCCTAAGGAAAATGTACAATCAAAATTCACTTTATTAGAACCAATCACATTTTAGGGGATGACATCATCCATAATGGTTGAGGTGGCATTGAATGAGTTAAAGGTACTTACTTGTCACATTCTCAATGGTGGAAAAAAACTCATGGTTAACCATGGTAGTGCTCTAAGTACTTTTAAATTCAAAGTAAAGTACTCATAATAAATGTCATTTCACACTTTTTGAATAAAAATATATTATTGTCATTTCATATTTATTGAAAGAAATAATGCATATCCCTATACATTTATTATGTTATATTATTATTATTATTATTATTATTATTTTTATTTTTATTTTTATTTTTTTTCTGAATAGAGCTACTTCTATATTGATACAAAATATAATTACAGAGAGGCAGAGGCCTCAGTAGTTCCAGCCCATTGCTGTGGCATTCTGACATTACAATTCTGGTCATTGACAAACAAAACCTACTAGAAGCTGACCAAGAGAGTTATAAAAACTGTGACCTTATCTATCTCAAAGAGATAATTGACTTCTATGACTGAATTGAGAGTGGACCTTGACAGAGTGACCTTTTCAGACTTAACCAGAGTGCCTGGATTCTTACAGTTCCGACCCATTACAAAAACCAAAACTGACAGTTTGAAATTCTGAGGCCAGTGCCAAAAGATAAAATCATAAACCGGATTATGCCACCCACGCAGGGGAAACCGGAATTTTAACAAAAGAGTGAACATGAGAGCGGGAGAACAGTAAAGCAGGAGCTTCAAACTGGAATTGAACACCTTCATGCCTACAGAGACCAAAACCCAGAAACGCATACCTGATTAGACTTCATGAGATGAGGGAGGCTCTTCCTCAACGATGAGGCAAGCAAATTTGTATGGATCATCTTCTTCAGGAGGAGGGCAATCCTTGCTTGCGGAGCCGCCTTCATTTGGAGCGTTGGAACCTGCTTGCAGACCCACATCAAATTCAATACCAGGATTAACACTCTGCTAGTTGTCCTTCTGAGAAATGCAATGCTCGGCTTCCTCTTTAGGCTCCAGCGCTTCTTCAGGAGTTGCCATGGCTTGACCCGAGGAGGTTTGACCCGAGGAAACTTCCCGGAGATTGATGGTGACAGTGGCTAAGAGGGAGATATTGCTGAGAGTGCAGGGGAATTGGAGACGTGCCTGGTGAGAATGCACCCTGGAGGAAAGACGAAAATGCCCAGTAGGATTGGACTGATCTCGACCCCTGCCATGACCCCTTCTGGAATCAAGAAAGAAAACAGGGCCAAATTTCGAAGAGAAGGACGAAGAATCTGAAGTGGAGGGGGAGGACCTGCGGTTCACCTGCCCACGGGAGCTACCTCTCCTACAGCGCATTCTCGGGCGCAGTCGAGGCATGGTGTTAAGAGCAGAGGGAGCAAAAAAGACAGTAGAATTATTAGAACAGGGGTGAGCCGAAAGGAAATTGGCCTGGGCCTGCGAAAGATAATTGGTTGGCGAGGACGAGAGTGAATGCAGGAAGAGCTATTGGTGAAATGGAAACCCGGAAATAAGTTTACACAGCAGCTAAGAGCACATCTCATCCCTGTACTGGTGCATGTACAGTGCTCAGCAGCAGCTAGGGAGCAGCAGGAGCGAAGGGGCGGAACACAAATGGGATCATTGTTGAGCGCCATGACAGAAGAAAGAGTGGGCTGACGACGGGGGATGGGCCTCATTAACGCAACTTTAAAGACTTGGACGGAAATAATAAAGACCAGTAGCATGCGAGGTTGGGTGGTGGTGGAAATAGGCCACACGCCAACCCGCCATTTCACCTTCGTACCATGAACCTTGTCACCCACCCGCATCCAGGATTTTATATAGTATATTAATGACATGTTATTATACAATTTACATAATATAAATTTTAATTAATAGCATATAATAATTAAGAATTTATAAATTTATATTTATATTTTATTTTAAGTTAATTAAGTACAAAGGAAAAATGCATTAGTTGTTCAATGATAATGACTTTTTCTTGAAAATCTCATTCTTATTTATAGTCACATCAATACAATTTTTATGATTTTTATTTTGGTACAACTTTTGAATTGAATTTAACTGTTACATGGATTGTAGTGCAAAAAGTGAATTTCAAATTCATAAATATTATTTTATTGGTTTTGTTATTATTTTATTATTTCCTTAGGAGGCCCATTTTAGACCTCAAAATTCCCCTAATAGGGCATTGCATAGGCCAAATGGAAGAACTATATAAGCAAAGGTACCCCAAGGATAGGTAAATGTAGTATTTTCTTGATCTTCAGGGATGATCTAGATCTGATTGTAACCACTGAATCCATCCAGGAAAGAAAAGAATGTATTCCGTGAAAGACCATCCAAGACTTGGTAAATGAAAGGAAAATGAAAATGGTCGTTATGTGTGGCTTTGTTAAACTCTTTGTAATCAACACGAATCCTACACTTCCCATTATTCTTTGGGACTAAGACAAGAGGAGACACCCATTCACTTTCTGATATGGGTTATATGAACCCTGTATCCAAAAAATTTTGTAATTCATCCTTTAATATGTCTTTCAAGTTTGGGTTCATTCTCCTTTGGGGTTGGCACACAAACTTGCATCCCTATTTGATGTAAATATGGTGTTCAGGCTAAGGGATGCACCCTTTTCATTCCTTTTTAATCCCAAGAAAAAACATCTAATTTCTCTCTCAATAGTTCACACAATTGTTCTTCCTCTTTGGTTGAGAGAGATGGGTTGATATTTAGGATTATAGATGGGAAAAATTCTATAATCTTGGCAGGTTTATGGAGTGAGTCAACTGAGCACAACTTATTCCAAGTACTTCTTTTGTATTCTCTCACCATTTCATCAAGTGGAATGGTTGTGGGGGGTTGGTTTTGAAGGATATGGTTAATGAGGTCATCTTCATCATGTTTCCCCCCTCTGATAACAACATCTAAGGTACAAACATGGTATGGTGTTGCATGGTATGCTTCATCGTTTTCATCATCCTCCAGCCACAAGGGTAGATCATGTTATATAGAGGGCTAGGCAAGAGGATATAATACCAGTTTTTTTAACAAGGGCCCATTCTTGATGGTCATGTTTCCATCCCTACAATTGATATAAGCATCAATAGTGGCCAACCAAGGTCTTCCTAGAATAAGAGGATAACCATTAAACTTGGTTTTGGTTTGAAGTACTAGGATGTCAATGGGATACCCCTAGGAGTTAATGGAGTCTGTAACATCCTTAACAACTCCCTCAGAAGCTATTGTGGATCTATCTGCAAGTTGCATAATTGTAGTGGTCTTTCTCAAAGTTCCTTGGAGGTTGAGATTCAACATGGTTTCTTTGGTCATCACATTGATGGAAGCCCCAAGATCAATCAGTGTATGAGGTACAATGATACCATCAATGTGTGCATCCACAACCAGACACCCAAGGTCTAGGTACTTTGGGAAAATCACTCTCTGCAACATCAAATCAGATAATTTACCTACAACATTGATGGTGGGGGTGTCTCTCTTCTTTCTCCTAGGATTTTTGAAGCATTTATATTTGATAAGCTTATTATATATGGGAACGTCCTTAATATCCTATAGAATGGGTATCTTTACACACATATTCTTCAATTCTCCAAGAATTTCGATCTCTTCTGGGGTGTGTTGGCTTGGATGGATCAATATCTTAGGAAAAGGAGGTGGATTTATTTGAGGGATACTCTCCTCCTTTGCCTAGTCAATATCTTCAGGTGGAGATGGTGGATGGTTATCTAGGAGCACTCTCCCAGACATAAGGTTAATCTCATGGATCTCCACAACATATGCAGGGTAAGATGTATCTCCACTGTACACATATTGTGCATTTCTATTATTCAGGTTCAGATTAGGTTGAGTAGGAATCTGAGGTTTCTTAGGTGGAGCAGGATGAGTGAGTGGAGGTTGAGGTTGTGGTGGAGGAGGTTGGTTGAGTTGATGCCTCCACCCTTGTGATGGGTTTCTCCACTAAGGAGGTTGGGTAGCATATGGTTGAAATGGTTGATTGAAAGGTTGAGGATGATATGGAGGAGCATATGGTCAAGGAGGAGGTGTGGGCCATGATGGATGAGTAGAAGAATACTACGGTTCAAAGGGTGCATTCTAGTTTGAATTGTAGTAAGAATAAGGTGCACCTTACATGCCTTGTTGGTATGCATGAGTTCATTGAGGCCTCTTTTGATTTATAAAGCATATTTTCTCTGGTCCACCTTCCACCCTTTGGTATACAAATTTTATGCTAGGTAAGGAAGGGAATTTTTCTATTGCATGGTTTTCTTTGTAGACTAAGCAAACTTTTATGACATTTATTGGGCATGCATTCATAGGGCATCTTCTAGTGCATCTATGGAAAAATATGGTTAGGGATATCTCTACCTCCTCTTGTTTCATATTTATATGTATGTTATCCATTTGCAAGGAAAAGATATGCAACATTTCACTCTTGAAATCCTCTAACATGTTCCCTATCTCACTTTTGATGGATGAGGTGGAGGAAGAGGTATTGGCCAAGCCTTGATTACTTCTACCCTTTTTTATGTCTACCATAGAATGTTTTTTGAACACATTCTTGATGTTATCATAGGCCAACTGATAGATATATCCTCAAGATAACATTTTGAGGGTTTCCAACACTTCTTCCCTGACCCCTTGGAGAAGAACTAACTTGAGTGATCCAGGATCAAGGGTGCAGTCGACCCTCTTGTAGTTCAATTGAAACCTTTCCTCATAGTCTTCCTCTTAGGTCCCTATATTACTAGTGTAGTCCCTTATTGTTGTTACTAAAGTCCCCTTATTGTTATTGTTGTACCCCTGTAGTCCCCATATTTTTATTATTGTGCCCCATAAAACCCCACTATTTTTATTGTTGTGCCCTTACATTATTATTGTTAGGCTGGCTAGGATTATATTGTGACCCCATGGACTCCTATATATAGAAAGGAGATTTTTTCATTTGAATCATCTAAGAATTGTTAATTTATGTAATGTAAAGGAGGTTTACCCCTCTAAGTGGATGATTTATAAGGAATTGATCTCTCTTTTCTTCTATTTTAAAGCTGGTTTCATAACATTTGGTATTAGAGCTTTGGGTTCTAGGGTTTTGCTGCTTCAAACAGGTCATTGTGGAATTTTTGCTATAACTGTTTTTCTACGAATACTCAGAAGCTAAAAAAATCCATTTGCAAATAAATCCTGATGAATGTCGTGTAAAAAATTAAGATCTTGGTTCGTAACATTTTCCGATATATGATCTATGGAAGTTAGGGTTTTTGCAAGCTCCCGAATTTCATCTCAAAGAGGTGACCTTAGGAAAATTGTCATAATTCTCTCTCTAAGCATCAAATTGGAATTTTGTAAAAATTGGCTAAAATTACATGGACTGCAGTTTACTTTGTATCAATTTTAGAGCCGAAGGAGGAAAAAGTGACACGTGGAACTCCGTACAAGTTCACTCTAATGAACCAGTCCATAATTAGTTCACTGTGGGAGATTACGCATAACTTTGCCTTGAATAATCCAAATTAGGTCATACATATGGAATTGGAAAGAAGATTTAGAGGGCTACTAACGATATGAAGATAAAATCTTTTGGATTCGAAATTTCAGAGATACATCAGTTTCAATATCGAGCTCCTCAAAAGCAAGAAAAAGTTTTGTATTTTTTTTTCAAATTGCAAAAGTCTTGTTTGAAAAATTAGTTTGAAGTGATTATGAGGGCATATTGAAGCATATATATTAGTGTTGGGTTCTAAAATGGCCCCTAAAAATAATTCAACACTCATTAAGCCCTCATAAGGCTCTACTATGACTCATGAAGATGAATAAGTGCAACATAATATATCAAAATTACAAGACCAAGTGCGCCAAATTTCACTCTCACAAAGAGCAACAAAAAATGAAATGGAAGTTTTGAAGAAAGGCGTGGAAGCTAAGATGGATGGTTTTAATAAAGGTGTTGAAGCTAATATGGTTGGTTTTAAGAAAGGCATGGAAGCTAAGATGTATGGTTTGAAGAATGGCATGGAAGCTACGATGGATGGCATGGAAGTTAATATGGATGACATATATGAAAAAATGAAAGACAACATGGAAGACATGAAGAATGATATGAAAGAAGACATGGAAGGTTTGAAGGAAGGTTTGAAAATTTTGATACAAGAAATTATTCCTAATGGAGAAAAGGTAGTACAGGAAACTCATGATGAGAACAAAATAAATGTTAATCATGATTTCATAAACTCTAATGTTGGATGGAAGTGTTGGAAATACTGAAAAGGGGGGTGAATCAGTATTCCTTTCAATTAGAGAATTAGTTAATCTTCAATTATTATTAGTGTTTGTACAATGATAGCAGCAAACAAGAGGAACATAAATGCACACAGTTTTTAAGGTGGAAACCCACTCCGGGACAAAAACCACCTAATTCTTTTCTAATAATTCTTTAATATTCAACTCCAATTGAAAATAAAGCTCCAACTTCCTAGAATATAGAAAATAATTCTTCTCTAACTCCCACTGGATGGATGCTCCAATGCCCAAGATTATTCAATAGTCAACTGAACGGATGCCCCAACACCCAATGAGCTACAACTCACCCTAGCACCACCCTACCACCCTAAAGAAGAATAAAAGAAGAATGGACTCTCGTACCAGGGAAAATGGTCCACTTTACAATGATATAGAATGATGTAGAAGAAGAAGGTATAATAGACCATAACCCCAACTTTGACACAACCACCTAATGATGATCCTAGACCTCCCAACACAGCCTCTTCAACCCTTGACAGATAGATACTAGTACAATTTGTACAATAATGTATTTACAATGACTAAGTACAATGATTGTATGTCGTGATGCCCACTTGAAGACTTCATATGATGAACTTCTTGCTGTTTTTATGCACCTTGGTTGCTGCTCTTTTCATGCTACCCTATGCGGCACCTTGCTTTGCTTTGCTTCCATAGAAATTCTGGTCCTTTGCAACCCTTGACAACACATGATCTAGATTTTTCTTGCCTTCTAGGAGCTCGATATTGAATCTGGTGCATCTCTGTTATTTCAGATCCTAAATATCTAATTTTTAGTCTTGTAGTATTCCTCTGAGTCGTCTTTCCAATGCCACATGTCTGACCCAATTTGGATTCTTCAAGAGAGAGTTATACCCAATCTCTCACAATGCCCTAATTATGGACTGTTTCAGCAGAGCATACCACGTCTCACTGTTTCTTCATTTGGCTCTGAAATTGATAAAGAAAAAATTACAGACTATGCACTATCCACTATTTTTACATAATTCCAATCCGATACTCAGAGAGAGAGAGTTATGACGAATTTACCAAGGTCACTTCATTGAGATGAATTTTAGGAGCCTGCAAAAACCCTGAATTCCACAGATCATATCTCCAAAAATATTACGCACCTTGATCTGAAATTTTTACAGTAGCTTCCTCAGGATTTCGGTTTCGCCTCATAAAAATTGCAGCTTCTGAACCTTCGTAGAAAAAAAATTTGAGCGAAAATTCCACGATGACCTGTTTCAGATGGTGAAATCCCTTACCTAAGGAGGAAATGAGTATCACAATTTATATAAATGCTTAGGTTGAGAAGGGCTTCAACAAGTGAACGTGGGAGGGATTTTAGGAGCTTAAAAAATATTAATTATGAATTTTCAATGACACATGCCCCAAACCCATGGGTTTTTAGCCCAGTAACTGGGGGTACAAACTTCAAACATGAATATCTCTCAAACCGTGAAGAATTACATGGCGTGCCATATATCAACGGAAAAATATCGACAAGTAGAAACCATCAAAAGTATTATTGACCCAGAATATATTGATTTGGTAGGTCAAAGTTCCCATGCAATATTGGGTTAGCCCCTCATGCTGCTTGGGTTGACATCAATGACAACCGCTGATCAACAATCTCCCCCTTTGGCATTGATGGAAACACAAGTACTCCCCCTGCGATCATGACACCTCTTCCTACAACATTCTCTCCCCCTTTGACATCAATGGCAAATATTAACTCCCCCTAAAACACAACCATCCTGCGGAACTGTACACACTTCCACTCCCGCTGACACACAACCGTCCTACAGACCTGTAATCTAATGAGAACTTGGGAGAATCCCAAGCTTTTGACGAAGATATTCAAATGCTTCATGAGGTAAAGGTTTAGTGAAGATATCAGCAATTTGTTCTTTTGTACAAACATACTCAAGTTTGATATTCTTTTCAGCGACTTGTTCTCTAACAAAATGATATTTGATCGGAATGTGTTTTGTTTTTGAATGCATGATAGGATTCTTGGAGATGCTGATGGCACTAGTGTTGTCACAGAATATGGGAATAGGCTCATTGAATTGTACTTGAAGATCTTGCAAAGTTTGTTTCATCCAAAGGACTTGAGTACAACATGATGCTGCTGCAATGTATTCTGCTTCCGCTATAGATAACGAGATTGAAGTTTTCTTTTTGCTCAACCATGATACGAGACAACCACCTAGATAGAATGTTTCTCCACTAGTACTCTTACGATCATCAACGCTTCCTGCCCAATCTGCATCTGTAAAGGCTTGAATAATGAGATTGTTACCCTTGGGATACCACAAGCCATATTCTTTTGTGCCCTTTAGATATCGAAGAATTCTTTTGACGGCAATAATATGTGATTCTTTTGGTGTTGCTTGGAATCTTGCTACTTGTCCAACTGCTTGCATAACATCTAGCCGAGAGGCTGTTACATATAGAAGACTACCAATCATAGATCTGTACAACTTCTGATCCACATCCTTAGATGAGTCGTCTATGCTCAATTTGCAACCTGTTACCATTGGAGTAAGGACGAGTTTGCAATCTTCCATTTTGAATTTCTTGAGCATTTCCTTGATGTACTTGGCTTGACATATAAATATTCCTTTCTCTTGCTGAGATATTTGAAGCCCTAAGAAGTATGTCAACTCACCAAGTAAAGACATCTCAAACTCACTTTGCAATAAAAAACTATTGGCAGGTTTATGGAGTGAGTCAACTGAGCACAACTTATTCCAAGTACTTCTTTCATATTCTCTCACCATTTCATCAAGTGGAATGGTTGTGGGGGGTTGGTTTTGAAGGATATGGTCAATGAGGTCATCTTCATCATGTTGGCCCCCTCTGATAACAACATCTAAGGTACAAACATGGTACGATGTTGCATGGTATGCTTCATATTCTTCAGCATCCTCCAGACACAAGGGTAGATCATGTTATATAGAGGGCTAGGCAAGAGGATATAATACCAGTTGTTTTGACAAGGGCCCATTCTTGATGGTCATGTTTCCATCCCTACAATTGATATAAGCATCAATAGTGGCCAACCAAGGTCTTCCTAGAATAAGAGGATAACCATTAAACATGGTTTTGTTTTGAAGTACTAGGATGTTAGTGGGATACCCCTAGGATTTAATGGAGTTCGTAACATCCTTAACAACTCCCTCGGAAGCTATTGTGGATCTATCTGCAAGTTGCATAATTGTAGTGGTCTTTCTCAAAGTTCCTTGGAGGTTGAGATTCAACATGGTGTCTTTGGTCATCACATTGATGGAAGCCCCAAGATCAATCAGTGTATGAGGTACAATGATACCATCAATGTGTACATCCACTACTGGACACCCAGGGTCTAGGTACTTTGGGAAAATCACTCTCTGCAACATCAAATCAGATAATTGACCTACAACATTGATGGTGGGGGTGTCTCTCTTCTTTCTCCTAGGATTTTTGAAGCATTTCTATTTGATAAGCTTATTATATATGGGAATGTCCTTAATATCCTATAGAATGGGTATCTTTACACACATATTCTTCAATTCTCCCAGAATTTCGATCTCTTCTGGGGTGTGTTGGCTAGGATGGATCAATCTCTTAGGAAAAGGAGGTGGATTTATTTGAGGGATACTCTCCTCCTTTTCCTAGTCAATATCTTCAGGTGGAGATGGTGGATGGTTATCTAGGAGCACTCTCCCAGACCTAAGGTTAATCTCATGGATCTCCACAGCATATGTAGGGTAAGATGTATCTCCACTGTACACATATTGTGCATTTCTATTATTTAGGTTCAGATTAGGTTGAGTAGGAATCTGAGGTTTATTAGGTGGAGCAGGATGAGTGAGTGGAGGTTGAGGCTGTGGTGGAGGAGGTTGTTTGAGTTGATGCCTCCACCCTTGTGATGGGTTTCTCCACTAAGGAGGTTGGGGAGCATATGGTTGAAATGGTTGATTGAAAGGTTGAGGATGATATGGAGGAGCATATGGTCAAGGAGGAGGTGTGGGCCATGATGGATGAGTAGAAGAATACTACGGTTCAAAGGGTGCATTCTAGTTTGAGTTGTAGTAATAATAAGGTGCACCTTACATGCCTTGTTGGTATGCATGAGTTCATTGAGGCCTCTTTTGATTTATAAAGCATATTTTCTCTGGTCCACCTTCCACCCTTTGGTATACAAATTTTATGCTAGGTAAGGAAGGGAATTTTTCTATTGCATGGTTTTCTTTGTAGACTAAGCAAACTTTTATGACATTTATTGGGCATGCATTCATACGTATTCTAGTGCATCTATGGAAATATATGGTTAGGGATATCTCTACCTCCTCTTGCTTCATATTTATATGTATGTTATCCATTTGCAAGGAAAAGGTATGCAACATTTCACTCTTGAAATCCTCTAACATGTTCCCTATCTCACTTTTGATGGATGAGGTGGAGGAAGAGGTATTGGCCAAGCCTTGATTACTTCTACCCTTTTTTATGTCTACCATAGAATGGTTTTTGAACGCATTCTTGATGTTATCATAGGCCAACTGATAGATATATCCTCAAGATAGCATGTTGAGGGTTTCCAACACTTCTTCCCTGACCCCTTGGAGAAGAACTAACTTGAGTGATCCAGGATCAAGGGTGCAGTTGACCCTCTTGTAGTTCAATTGAAACCTTTCCTCATAGTCTTCCTCTTAGGTCCCTATACTACTAGTGTAGTCCCTTATTTTTGTTACTGTAGTCCCCTTATTGTTATTGTTGTACCCCTGTAGTACCCATATTTTTATTATTGTTCCCCATAAAACCCCACTATTTTTATTGTTGTGCCCTTACATTATTATTGTTAGGCCGGGTAGGATTATATTGTGACCCCATGGACTCCTATATATAGAAAAGAGATTTTTTCATTTGAATCATCCAAGAATTGTTAATTTATGTAATGTAAAGGAGGTTTACCCCTCTAAGTGGATGATTTATAAGGCATTGATCTCTCTTTTCTTCTATTTTAAAGCTGGTTTCATAACATTTGGTATCAGAGCTTTAGGTTCTAGGGTTATCTTGCTTCAAACAGGTCATTGTGGAATTTTTGCTATAACTGTTTTTCTACGAATATTCAAAAGCTAAAAAAATCCATTTGCAAATAAATTCTAATGAATGTCGTGTAAAAAATTAAGATCTTGGTTCGTAACGTTTTCGGATATATGATCTGTGGAAGTTAGGGTTTTTGCAGGCTCCCGAATTTCATCTCAAAGAGCTGACCTTAGGAAAATTGTCATAATTCTCTCTCTAAGCATCAGATTGGAATTTTGTAAAAATTGGCTAAAATTACATGGACTGCAGTTTACTTTCTATCAATTTTAGAACCGAAGGAGGAAAAAGTGACACGTGGAACTCCGTACAAGTTCACTCTAATGAACGAGTCCACAATTAGTTCACTGTGGGAGATTAGGCATAACTTTGCCTTGAAGAATCCAAATTAGGTCATACCTGTGGAATTGGAAAGAAAATTTAGAGGGCTACTAATGAACCGAAGATAAAATCTTTTGAATTCCAAAATTTCAGAGATACATCAGTTTCAATATCGAGCTCCTCAAAAGCAAGAAAAAGGTTTGCATTTTTTTTTCAAATTGCAAAAGTCTTGTTTGAAAAATTAGTTTGAAGTGATTATGAGGGCATATTGAAGCATATATATTAGTATTAGGTTCTAAAATGGCCCCTAAAAATAATTCAACACCCATTAAGCCCTCATAAGGCTCTACTATGACTCATGAAGATGAATAAGTGCAACATAATATATCAAAATTACAAGACCAAGTGTGCCAAATTTCACTCTCACAAAGAGCAACAAAAAATGAAACGAAAGTTTTGAAGAAAGGCGTGGAAGCTAAGATGGATGGTTTTAATAAAGGCGTTGAAGCTAATATGGTTGGTTTTAAGAAATGCATGGAAGCTAAGATGTATGGTTTGAAGAATGGCATGGAAGATAAGATGGATGGCATGGAAGTTAAGATGGATGACATATATGAAAAAATGAAAGACAACATGGAAGACATGAAGAATGATCTGAAAGAAGACATGGAAGGTTTGAAGGAAGGTTTGAAAATTTTGATACAAGAAATTATTCCTAATGGAGAAAAGGTAGTACAGGAAACTCATGATGAGAACAAAATAAATGTTAATCATGATTTCATAAACTCTAATGTTGGATGGAAGTGTTGGAAATACTAAAAAGGGGGGTGAATCAATATTCCTTTCAATTAGAGCATTAGTTAATCTTAAATTATTATCAGTGTTTGTACAATGATAGCAGCAAACAAGAGGAACATAAATGCACACATTTTTTAAGGTGGAAACCCACTCCGGGACAAAAACCACCTAATTCTTTTCTAATAATTCTTTAATATTCAACTCCAATTGAAAATAAAGCTCCAACTTCCTAGAATATAGAAAAGCATTCTTCTCCAACTCCCACTGGATGGACGCTCCAACGCCCAAGATTCTTTAGTAGTCAACTAAACGGATGCCCCAACACCCAATGAGCTACAACTCACCCTAGCACCACCCTACCACCCTAAAGAAGAATAAAAGAAGAATGGACTCCCGTACCAGGGAAAATGGTCCACTTTACAATGATATAGAATGATGTAGAAGAAGAAGGTATAATAGAACATAACCACAACTTTGACACAACCACCTAATGATGATCCTAGACCTCCCAACGCAGCCTCTTCAGCCCTTGGCAGATAGATACTAGTACAATTTGTACAATAATGTATTTACAATGACTAAGTACAATGATTGTATGTTGTGCTGCCCACTTGAAGACTTCATATGATGAACTTCTTGTTGTTGTTATGCACCTTGGTTGCTGCTCTTGTCATGCTACCCTCTACGACACCTTGCTTTGCTTTGCTTCCGTAGAAATTCTGGTCCTTTGCAACCCTTGACAACACATGATCTAGCTTTTTCTTGCCTTCTAGGAGCTCGATATTGAATCTGGTGTATCTCTGTTATTTCAGATCCTAAATATCTAATTTTTAGTCCTGTAGTATTCCTCTGAGAATTCTTTCCAATGCCACAGGTCTAACCCAATTCGGATTCTTCAAGAGAGATTTATACCCAATCTCTCACAATGCCCTAATTATGGACTGTTTCAGCATAGCACACTTGTACGGCATACCTCGTGTCATTGTTTCTTCATTTGGCTCTGATATTGATAGAGAAAAAATTGCAGACTGTGCACTATCCACCACTTTTTACGTAATTCCAATTCGATACTCATAGAGAGAGATTTATGACAAATTTACCAAGGTCACTTCATTGAGATGAATTTTAGGAGCCTGCAAAAACCCTGACTTCCACAAATCATATCTCCAAAAATATTGCACACCTTGATCTGAAGTTTTTACAGCAGCTTCCTCAGGACTTTAGCTTTGCCTCATAAAAATTTCAACTTCTGAACCTTCGTAGAAAAAAAATTTGAGCAAAAATTCCACGATGACCTGTTTCAGATGGTGAAATCCCTTACCTAAGGAGGAAATGAGGATCACAATTTATATAAATGCTTAGGTTGAGAAGGGCTTCAACAAGTGAACGTGGGAGGGATTTTAGGAGGTTAAAAAATATTAATTATGACTTTTCAATGACCCATGCCCCAAACCCATGGGGTTTTAGCCCACTAACTGGGGGTATAAACTTCAAACATGAATATCTCTCAAACCGTGAAGAATTACATGGTGTGCCATATATCAACGGAAACATCTCGACAAGTAGAAACCATCAAAAGTATTATTGACCCAGAATATATTAATTTGGTAGGTCAAAATTCCCATGAAATATTGATTTATCCCCTTAACTTCCTTGGTTGACCCATCCAGTGAAAGCAAGCCGTGATGCTCAATCTCCCCTTTGGCATTGATGGAAACACAAGTACTCCCCCTGTGATCATGACACCTCTTCCTACAACATTATCTCTCCCCTTTGACATCAATGGAAAAGGGTAAACTCCCCACGAAACACAACCATCCACACGGACTGTACACTTCCACTCCTGCCCCTGGCCATCCTACAGACACGTAATCTAATGAGAACTTGGGAGAATCCCAAGCTTTTCACAAAAAATGTTAAATGCTTCGAGGTAAAGGTTTGATGAAGATATAAATAGGCCCTGCTTTTGGCCTGAAACATACTCGAGTTTGATATTCTTTTCAGCGACTTGTTCTCTAAAAAAATGATATTTGATCGGAATGTGTTTTGTTTTTGAATGCATGACAGGATTCTTGGAGATGCTGATGGCACTAGTGTTGTCACTGAATATGGGAATAAGCTCACTGAATTGTACTTGAATATATTGCAAAGTTTGTTTCATCCAAAGGACTTGAGTACAACATGATCTTTTTTGCTACACAATGTGATACTGCTTAAAACTGTGAATACTTGAGATTGATTTCTTTTTGCTCAGCCATGATCTGAGGCAACCACCTAGATAGATCTTGCTCCACTAGTACTCTTACGATCATCAACGCTTCCTGCCCAATCTGCATCTGTAAAGGCTTGAATAATGTGATTGTTACCCTTGGGATACCACAAGCCATATTCTTATGTGCCCTTTAGATATCGAAGAATTATTTTGATGGTAATAATATGTGATTCTTTTGGTGCTGCTTGGAATCTTGCTACTTGTCCAACTGCTTGCATAACATCTGGCCGAGAGGCTGTTACATATAGAAGACTACCAATCGTAGATCTGTACAACCTTTGATCCACATCCGTAGATGAGTCGTCTATGCTCAATTTGCAACCTGTTACCATCGGAGTAAGGACAAGTTTGCAATCTTCCATTTTGAATTTCTTGAGCATTTCCTTGATGTACTTGGCTTGACATATAAATATTTCTTTCTCTTGCTGAGATATTTGAAGCCCTAAGAAGTATGTCAACTCACCAAGTAAAGACATCTCAAACTCAGTACCTTTCTTGAACCCTTGTTGACGTAGATATCCATCAAGATGAGCATACCATGCTCTGGGAGCCTGCTTGAGACCATATGGAGCCTTCTTTAACCTACAGACATAGTCTTATTTTTGTGATAGTAGAAAACCTTTAGGTTGTTCGGTGTAAACTTCTTCTTCTAATTCTCCATTCAGAAATGGTGACTTAACATCCATTTGGTAGACTTTGATTTTTCTTGAACATGCATAGGGGAGAAACATTTGAATGGCTTCCATTCTGGCAACTGGTGCAAATGTTTCGTCGAAATCAATTCCTTCCACTTGTGCATAGCCTTTGCAAACCAATCTTGCTTTGTTTCTAGTAACCTGCCCATTTTCATTCAATTTGTTCCTAAACACCCATTTAGTCCCAATGACATTTTTATCTTTTGGTCGTGGAACTAATTCCCAGGTGTTATTCTTCTCAATTTCATCCAATTCTTCATTCATAGCTACTACCCAATGTTCAGTCTGGTTGGCTTCCTCAAAACTATTAGGCTCAAAGGTTG
Source organism: Pinus albicaulis (assembly GCA_034641835.2). Classification (NCBI taxonomy): domain Eukaryota; kingdom Viridiplantae; phylum Streptophyta; class Pinopsida; order Pinales; family Pinaceae; genus Pinus; species Pinus albicaulis. Next base: position 598,024,893 of record CM076575.1, read on the forward strand.
CTAGAAAAGCAACGTGAGCTTGTTGTGATGAACGAAGCTATCGACCTTCATTTATGTCACCAATGATTTGATTTGATGGATGGTTCTTTTGAATCCACTCTTTTGTTCTCCTTGGAGGAGCTTCTTGTTGTTGTTCTAGTATATCTTGATGATCATTGTTTACTTCTTCCTTGTTGATAGTTGCTTCTCGTTCTACAATTTTATCTGTGTCTTTTTCAGCCTCTGTCTCAAGTTTCAAAGATTCTAGATCCTCATCATTACTCGCTAGAACACTATCTTCGTCAAATGTAACATTTATGCTCTCCACTATCTGTTTTCGTCTTAGATTATAGCATTTATAGGCCTTTATTTTGCATGAGTAACCAACAAAGATACCTTCATCAACACATGATTCAAACTTACCCAAATTTTGATCTTCTCTTTTGATATAACATTTGCTTCCGAAGATTCTGAAATATTTTACATTAGCTGGTTTTCCTTTCCATAATTCATATGGAGTCTTGTTGCAATTATTTCTGAGAAGACTTAGGTTGATAATGAAGACTGCCATATCAATTGCTTGAACCCAAAATTTTTCATCCAATTTTTATTCCTTCAACATTGTTCTACCCATTTCCTGTACGGTTCTATTCTTTCTTTCAGCAACTCCATTTTGTTGAGGTGTTCGTGTTGTTGAAAATTTCCTTTTTATTCAATTTTCGTCACAGTATTGCTGAAATAATTTGGAAGTGAAGTCTCCACCATTATTTGATCTTAAACACTTTATTTTCAAATCAGTTTCATTTTCAACCAACTCCTTGTAGATCTTAAAGTACTCAAATGCTTCAAATTTTTTCTTTAGGAAACTAACGGCTGTCATCCTGGTATAGTCATATATCATTAACATGAAATATAATTCTCTGTCTAACCCTTTTGTTCTCACAAGACCACATAGATCAGTATGTATCAATTCCAATGGATGTGATGAAAAGTGTTCTTTTGTTTTAAATTGGACTTTTGTCTGCTTACCATGCCGACATGCCTCACATAGTGTGTTGGAAGGTTTTGAGATTTTCGGCATTTCTCGTACTGCTTCCTTTTTGCTTATCCTGACAATATTTTCAAAGTTTATGTGACCCATTCGTTTGTGCCATAACCAGCTTTCATCTTCTTTAGCTAGTAGACATGCTTTAGTTGCTTCATCCAGAACATATATGTCGTTTGGAGCTCGACTTGTTGTAGCCACAATTTTACCATACCTACCTTCCCTGATTTAACATTTTGTGGAGTTGAATAACATTGTGTGTCCTTGATCACACATTTTTCCAACACTGAGCAGATTGTGATTCATGTTTTCAACCAACAAAACATTCTTGGCTATAACATCTTTACTTTCGAGAGTGACTGTACTTGATCCTATAACATTTGAAGATCCATCATTTCCAAAGGATATGGTTCCATCTTTCTTCTCTTTCAGAGATACAAATTTCTTTCTATCTCCAGTCATATGCATTGAGAAACCGCTTTCAACATACCACACATCTTTATTTTTTTGAGCCTTGAGAGCGAGAGCACAATTATCAGTCTTCTTCTTCTTCCATGTTCGTTCATTCTGTGGCTTCGAAGATTCTTCTGGAGGATTTTTAAGTCTGCAGTCTCTGGCCATGTGTCCAAAGTTCTGACATTTGTAACATTCCATATTATTTCTTAAATGTTCAAATTTATTGATGTTTTGTTGAGCCCTAGGAGGTTCATATTTGAAGAATCTCTTGGAATTGTATTGGTTCCTAGGGTACGTGCGACATTCTACAGTTTTATGACCAAATTTTCCACATGAATAACAATAGCCATGAAAAATATGTTGGTACCTGGATGAAAATATTTGTCGAGAAATCGTCTTCCAAGAATGTGCTTGTGAATCTTGTCTAGTGAAGTCTTCATGTATGTTAGATCTCATAGGTTCATTGTATTTTGTTGTAGAAGGTCCTGCTTCTTCTTCTTTGTAACTGAGGTCAGTTCTGTCATTGTAAGATCGTTGATTTTTGATGAGTTCTTCCAATGACCTTGAGTTGTTGGCATAGTTTTAGACATTTTTTCCCTTCTTCACTTTTTTAAGCAACGAGACTACTTCGGCTTCTAATGCTTCCCTTTCTTGGTTGCTTTCTTCCAACTTCTTTTGAAGTGACTCTTCAATACATTTGCATTCTTCAACCTCTATTTTGAGACCTTGAACTTGTCCTTCAAGATTATTGGAACAGATCTTCTCAGCATTGAGCTCTTTTATAAGCTTGATTGCCTCCTCATAAAATTCTTCTATGGTCAACCCTTCTTCATTTTTTGATACTTCTTGTTTATTGTGCTTGGCCATAGACAATACTTTCTCATTGGCTTCTTCTTTGCTGTCACTTTCTTCATCGGATTATGAGCTATCTTCTTTAGAGAGAAAGTTCCTTTTGGATCCTTTCTTTTTACCTTACTTGTTAAATTTCTTAAATCCTTTCTTTCCTTTTGAGTTGCCATCACTTTTGTTCGAACATTTTGCTACGAAATTCCCAACCTCACCACAACCGAAACATATCAATGGAATTTTACCTTTGAATTTTCCCTTACCAGGTTTTAGTTTTCTCGTAAAGAGCATATTCTTCATCTGAAAGACCTTCTCCATCATCTCCCTTTTCTTCGCACTTGTAGGTGCATGTCATTTCAATTGAAGGATGTTTGTCCTTATTGGTTTCCTTAGATGCAACGAACGCAGTTTCTAGATTTGAAGTACCCTTTTCTTCATCAAGTCTCATTTCATATGCTATGAGAACTCAATGTAATTCTTCCTTCCTGAGTTTGTCCAAATTTGCACTGTATTCTAAGACCGATACCTTTGGGTTGAATCTCCCTGGTAATGTTCTAAGAATCTTCCGTATAATATTCTTCTCGTTAACTGGCTCTCCCAATCCTTCCAGAGTATTTGTTATTTCATCAATGTATTGGAAGTATGCAGCAATGTTGCAATATTCTTTCATTCTAAGTTGCTCAACTTTTTCTCTATAGATTTTAAGCTTTGCTTCTTTGACATTTGAATCACCTACATATATATTCTCAAGATTGTCCCATACATTTTTGGTGTTTTTACAACCCAACACCTTATGATAAGTAGATTTAATAAGTCCACTGATAATAATATTCTTTTATTTTGCATCATTTACCAAATTATTCTTACCTTGTTCATCCGCGGTTGATGTAAATCCATTTTGAATAGTGTCTCATACTTCGTAACCTTGCACCAAGAGATAGACTCCATTCTTCCTTTCCAAAGTGCATAATTATTTTCATTGAACAGAGGTACACCATTCTTGGTATGCTCCATGACCTCCTTCCAGCTATTAAATTGCTATTGAAGGAACCAAGCTCTGATACCAATTGTTGGAAATACTGAGAGGGGGGGTGAATCAGTATTCCTTTCAATTAGAGCATTAGTTGATCTTCAATTATTATCAGTGTTTGTACAATGATAGCAACAAACAAGAGGAACACAAATGCACACAGTTTTTAAGGTGGAAACCCACTCAGAGACAAAAACCACCTAATGCTTTTCTAATAATTCTTTAATATTCAACTCCAATTGAAAATAAAGCTCCAACTTCCTAGAATCTAGAAAAGCATTCTTCTCCAGCTCCCACTGGATGGACGCTCCAATACCCAATATTCTTCAGTAGTCAACTGAACGGATGCCCCAACACCCAATGAGCTACAAATCACCCTAGCACCACCTTACCACCTTATAGAAGAATAAAAGAAGAATGGACTCCCGTACCAGGGAAAATGGTCCACTTTACAATGATATATAATGATGTAGAAGAAGAAGATATAATAGACCATAACCCCAACTTTGACACAACCACCTAATGATGATCCTAAACCTCCCAACACAGCCTCTTCAACCCTTGGCAGATAGATACTAGTACAATTTTTACAATAATGTATTTACAATGACTAAGTACAATGATACCTTTACAATGGTTGTATGCAGTGTTGCCCACTTGAAGACTTCATATAATGAACTTCTTGCTGCTGTTATGCACCTTGGTTGATTCTCTTATCATCCTACACTCTGCAGCACCTTGCTTTTCTTTGCTGCGTAGAAATTCTGGTCCTTTGCAACCCTTTACAACACATGATCTAGCTTTTTCTTGCCTTCTAGGAGCTTGATATTGAATCTGGTGTATCACTGTTATTTCAGATCCTCAATATCTGATTTTTGGTCATGTAGTAGTCCTCTAAGTCTTATTTCCAATGCCATAGGTCTAACCCAATTTGGATTCTTCAAGAGAGAGTTATACCCAATATCTCACAATGCCCTAATTATGGATTGTTTCAGAAGATCACACTTGTACGACGTTCCACGTGTCACTATTTATTAATTTGGCTCTAAAATTGATAGAGAAACAATTAGAGACTGTGCACTATCCACCACTTTTTATAGAATTCCAATCTGATACTCAGAGAGAGAGTTATGACGCATTTACCAAGGTCACTTCTTTGAGATGAATTTCAGGAACCTGCAAAAACCCTGACTTCCACAGATCATATCTCCAAAACGTTTGCGCACCTTGATCTAAAATTTTTACAGAAGCTTCCTCAAGATTTTTTCTTCGCCTCATAAAAATTTCAGGTTATTAACCTTCGTAGAAAAAAATTTAGAGCGCAAATTCCATGATGACCTGTTTCAGATGGCGAAATCCCTTACCTAAGGAGGAAATGAGGATCACAATTTATATAAATGCTTAGGTTGAAAAGGGCTTCAACAAGTGAAAGTGGGAGGGATTTTAGGAGCTTAAAAAATATTAATTATGACTTTTCAATGACCTATGACCCAACCCCATTGGGTTTTAGCCCACTAACTAGGGGTACAAACTTCAAACATGAATATCTCTCAAACCGTGAAGAATTACATGGCGTGCCATATATCAATGGAAACATCTCGAAAAGTAGAAACCATAAAAAGCATTATTGACCCAGAATATATTAATTTGGTAGGTCAAAATTCCCATGCAATATTGGGTTGGCCCCTAGTGCTGCTTGGGTTGACATCAATGACAACTGCTGATCAACAGGAAGGTCCACCATATTCCAAAGATAAATATGAGAAATTTTTATGGCAAGGATCCCATAACATGGATACTACAGATGGAGCAATATTTTGATCTCCATAATGTGCAAAACACACAAAAGGTATGTATTGTAACTTTACATTTAGAAAAAAAATACGTTTGTATGGTATCGATGGCTTTTCTCTCATAAAAAAAATTGTCATTTGGTCAATTTTTACGGAGGAAATGATAGCATATTATGAGGATACAAAGAGAAACACCTTCTTTAGCCAATTGATAAATCTCAAACAAAAGGGTTCAATGGTGGAGCACATTGAGGACTTCCAAAAATTGAATATAAGGGTAACTGATATTCCAGAGGAACGCAAGATTTATGTCTTCATAGGGACTTTAAAGGATAACATCCAACATGAGGTTCACCTTTGGGAACCTGATTCATTAGAGAAGGCATTCAGGTTGTCAAGAAAAAATGAAAGTAAATTTATGGCAACAAGGAAGCCTACCATTCACATCTATAAATATGCAAGTGTTGCTACTCCTATACTTCCACAACTTACAAGGTTGACACCACAACAATTGGAAGAAAAGGGAGAAAAAGGGATTTGCTACAATTGTGATAGAAAATACACTAAAGTTCATAAGTGTGCTGAGAATAAATTATTTTACATATATTGTGAAGAGGAGGAAGAAAATGAATAAGAAACTTCAAAAGTAGGGGATATACACTAGGAACCAACCCTAGAGAAAGAAGAAATGAGTTCGGACATATCCTATAATGCATTGGTAGGAATTACCACTTCTCAAACTCTCAAGATAGAAGGGCATATCAAGAAGAAAAATGTAATAGTGTTGATTAATTCAGGTAGTACCCATAATTTTAGTCATTGTAAGGTACCTAAGGAATTGAATTGCTTCCTATACCCAACACCAGAGTGTCAAGTGATGGTTGCAAATGGAGGGACTCTAAATTTCTGTGGAAAATGCCATAATATCAAGATAACCATGAGGGAATATGTATTGAATAGTCCAATTCTTTCCATTCCAATGGGAGGTGTTGATGTCGTACTAGGAGTACAATGGTTACAATCTTTGGGGACAGTAGCTTTTAATTATCAAGAACTTTTCTTGAATTTTTTTTCGGAAGGAAAGGAAGTTGAATTACAGGGTATCACAGGGAATTTGGGAAAGATAATAAGCTATAATTTCATGAAAATTCTTCGGAAGAAATAACAACGAGGCGTAATTGCATAATTATGCTCACTAGAAGTTCCAACATAAAAATCATTTATTTCTCCAGATCTCAAAAAAGTCTTGGACAATCATTCCAAGGTGTTTGAAACTTTCAAAGGACTCCCATCTATTCATGATCATGATCATGTTATTCATTTGATTCTAGGAAGTGTTCCTCGAAACATCGGGCCTTATAGATATCCATATGTCCAAAAGAACGAAATTGAATGTATGATTGCAAAAATGTTAGAGACTGGCATAATTCAACCTAGTCAAAGCTCTTTCTCTGCTCCAGTAGTATTGGTGCACAAGAAGGGTGCATCATGGCGTATGTGTCTAGATTATAGGGAGCTCAATAAGCTCACTATTAAAGATCAATTTCCCATTCCTGTGATTCATGAATTATTGGATGAATTACATGGAGCAATTTATTTTACCAAGTTGGATCTTCGTTTCGGATATCATCAAATTAGAATGAACACTGAAGATATTCTGAAAAGAGAATTTTGAACTCATGAGGGTCATTATGAATTATTGGTCATGCCTTTTTGCCTTACCAATGCACCTTCTACATTTCAAGGGTTGTTGAATTCCATTTTTAAACCCTTCCTTAGAAAAATTTTGTTAGTATTTTTTTATGATATACTAATCTACAACAAGTCTTGGAAGGATCATGTTCAACATGTTGACTGGGTGCTTAAACTATTGGAGGAGAAATAATTATATGCAAAAACCTCCAACTATATCTTTGGAGTACAAGAGGTGGAATATCTGGGTCATATTGTATCTCAGGAGGGTGTTAAGGTAGACCCTGAAAAAATTAAAGCCATTAAGGAATGGAAAGTCCCCACAACCATAAAGCAGTTGCGAGGATTTCTCGGGTTGATAGGATATTATCGCAAGTTTGTTAATAATTATGGGATAATAGCAGCACCTCTAACAACATTATTGAATAAAGATGCATTTTCATGGACTCTTGAAGCAACTAAGGCCTTTGAACATCTTAAAGAGGCAATGTGCCTAGCATCGGTCTTAGCTACCCTATACTTCACAAAAACATTTATTGTGGAATGTGATGCCTCAAGAAATGGAATTGGTGTTATTTTAATGCAAGAATGAAGACCCATTACTTTTGAAAGTCGTCCAATTAAAGGAAATTATTTATAGAAATATATTTATGAGAAGGAAATGTTGGAAATAGTACATGCACTAAAGAAATGGCGACCTTACCTAATGGGAAGACACTTCAAGGTAAAAATTGATCATGATAGTCTTAAATACTTTTTGGAACAAAGACTATCTTCAGAAGAGAAACAAAAATGGGTCACAAAGATTTTTGGTTATGAATTTGAAATCATCTACAAAAAAGGGAAGCTAAATTTTGTTGCATATGCACTCTCAAGAAAGGATGAGGAGGTGGAAGCATTGCTTTATTCCATTTCTATTATCCAACCAAATTGGATAATTGAAGTAAGGGAGGAATGGAAGAATGACGAAGAAGTGTGGACACTCATTCAAAAGTTGTAGCAAGATCCCAATACATCTGATACATTTAGTTGGAAAAATGATTCCTTATGGTACAAATATTGCTTATATCTTTGTAAGAATTCCCAACTAAAACAAAAGGTTCTTTTGGAATTTCACACCTCTCCCCTAGGAGGGCACTCGAGATTTTTTTAAAATTACCACAGGGTGAAGAAAGAATCTTTTTGGGATGCCCTTAAATCTGATATTCAAAATTTTGTGGCAGAGTGTTTGGTTTGCTAGCAAAATAAAGTTGAGACAATTAAGACCCTAGGTCTGCTACAACCTTTACCCATTCCAAGTCAACATTGGGAGGAGGTTTCAATGGATTTTATCATATTTCTACCTAAGTCTGAAGGAAAGAGTGTCATCATGGTGGTATTTGATATACTTACCAAGTATACACACTTTTTTGCATTGTCTCATCCATTTAAAGCAAGTACGGTTGCTATTGCATTTATGGAAACAATTCAAAAGCTACATGGAAACCCAAAGATTATTGTAAGCGATAGAGATCCCATTTTCACTGGAAATTTTTGGACGGAATTATTTTCTTGTTTGGGTACTCAAGTAGCCCATAGCTCATCTTATCATCCTCAATCCGATGGGAAAACTGAGATAGTGAACAAACGTTTGGAAGGATATCTTCACTTTTTTGTAATGATAAACAAACACAATGGGTCAAGTGGTTACCTCTGGTTGAATGGTGGTATAAAACTTCCTTCAATACTACAACAAAAATGACCCCATTTATGGCACTTTATGGATATCATCCATGGTCCATCACATCATATTTAAGAGAAAATTCTAAGGTTCAAGCAGTGGAAGATCACTTCAAGCATAAACAACAAGTTCTTCAACTCTTAAAGGATAACCTAAATTTGGCACAAAATCGAATGAAGCAACAAGAAGATCAGCATCGCAGCGAGAGAAGTTTTGATGTAGGAGACTAGGTATTTTTATGGCTACAACCATAGAAAAAAATGTCCCTCAAGCAAGCTAAGAAGGATAATAAATTATTGCCAAAGTACGACGGTCCTTACAAGGTGTTGCGAAAGATTAGTAATATGGCATACAAATTGGAGCTTCCTGCTTCTTCTTGAGTGCACCCATTTTTCCATGTTTCATGCTTAAAGAAGGTTATAGGTGAAAAGCTTCCAGTTCAAATAATATTACCAGAATTTGATGAGGAAGGAAAAATCATATTGGAACCTAAACCAGTCATGGAAAAAAGAACTCAACAACTACGAAATCGATCAATTTCATAGTATCTCATCAAGTGGAAGAACTTACTCACTGAAAATTCCACAGGGAGGATGAGAATTTTATACAGAAGCATCCAGAGCTACTCAAAAATTTAGGACAACACTTTTTGAAGGAGAGGGGCATGTTAGGTCCCTATATTACTAGTGTATTCCCTTATTGTTGTTATTGTACCCCTTTAGTCCCCATATTGCTATTATTGTGCCCCATAAAACTCCACTACTGTTATTTTTGTTCCCTTACATTATTATTATTAGTTTGGTTAGGATTATATTGTGACCCCATGGACTCATATATATAGAAAGGAGGTTTTTCATTTAAATCATCCAAGAATTGTTCATTATGTAATGTAAAGGATTTTGCCCTGTAATATCCCAAAATGGAATCATGCATTGAAACACAAACATAATATTTGAAACACAAAAAATGTACACAATATTATGATCAACACAGATATAGACAGAATAGGTGAGGCATTTTATTCATTGGGGATGGATTATATTTACAACAATGTACAAAATATAAGGTAATCTAGCCAAGGAGATGGCCTAGAATGACCCTGGAAGCATGCTACAACAAGCACTGCGTAACTGAAGAGCTGCAAGAAGCAATATTGTGTTGTCCCTTTAGTAGATAATGAACATGTGACTACTCATTGAAAGGGAAATGCAAATCTATGGAGCTCAGGAGCTCTAATGATGCCAAGATTCAAGATCTGGCCAATGTGATGGAAACCCAAGATAACCTAGAAAGGATTTTCCAGATCTATGAGTTTGGAAAATCACCCTCCTAGGGTTTGATCCCTTGACTATTGGGTTATGCAGATCTGAAGCTAGATTTGATCAAAATATGGCTTAAATATTTTATACAAACAAATCTAAGATTTGAGGGCTAATCCCTTCTTCAGATCTCCAAGCTCGAAGCTTGAGATCTTTTCTCTTCTTCCTCCTCCTCAAAATGCAACAACTGAATATGCAGCTGCTAAAGAAACTATGTTGTACAAGAGGGAGAGACTCAATGCTTGCTAAAATTTTCTGTAATAAGCTCCAGGCTAATTGAAATGATGATGGCAAGGTGAGGGGATGATCCCTCACAGGATTCCTAGCTGAAATGCTAAAAACTTCCTTCCTCCTTTGGATCTGAAATGATGGACTGCATAATCCTTGATGAGATTGCTATTGATAGAAGGTAGATAAATTTTTTCATAATTCTAGATCTAAAATGAATCCCTAGGAATGCTTATCTTGAAGCCCAAGGTGATAGGAATAATCCTACATCGGTTCTCCAGCTGAAATACTGAAGACAACCTCCTCCTCCCAAATTGATCTTCATAAATTGCGTAATTCCTGAAGGTATGTTTTCTATAGGAAGTGTTAATAGTGTGGCACCAATGCCTGATGATGATTGGCATCTCAGAATAACCTTCCCAGAGTAGGCACACAAGTCCCCTGTGGGTAAGGGTGGGATTCCTGCTCGGGAACGCCATGTGATAAACATCACTATAGACTTAGCTAAACAACATAAGAGTGCATGGAATGTCAAAAGACAAGTCCAGATCTAAACAGATCATCAAATCATAAACTAAATCATACCTCCAATGTTGCATTCATCTTATTTATATACAAAGTGAGCCTTCCCAAGCCCTGGGCCACCTCTAAACTGCGTTGTTCATTGTGGACATAATCCTCCATGGTTGACTGCAATCTCTCTCTGAGTCCTCCATCATGTCTACATGCAATGTGAACCCTCTCCATCATGTGTTCTTTAAAATCACTACTTCATCCATCACTTCATCACGAATTCTCTATGATCTTACATTAGATTCCCTCCATGATCTCAGTTGACTACTTCAACCTCTATGATCTATCTCATTAATGAGACATGATCTCCACTCCTTTCACATTAGTAGCTGCTCCACTACTCCATTATGTATATCTATGTTTAATTAATCCAAATTCACACATAAAAAGTGGATCTTATTCATCTTTGATGATTATGGGTCCCTCCACCCTTTTATTTACTTAATTAAATAAGGAAATTAAGAACTCTAATATTCCAATTATCTTGTGAAAATTTGGGAATATTGTAGTTCTCCCAGGAAAAATGTTGATTGTCCTCAAGTAACTGCAAAAGTAGATAAAAACCCATCTATTCCCTTCCAAATGGCATCCACATAAGGAAAGCATCCTCCATCTGCTGCAATGTGTTATGCATGTTTGGTTCCAAATTTGTCTCTCAAGAATGCATAGAATGACCTCCAACTATGCAGTTAGATGTATTTATTTCTCCAAGAAGTACCAAGTGACAGCCATATGATGTCCAACATCATAATCAATACATGAGATACATAAAATAAAGTGGTTCTCCTCACAAAGGAAAAGTCCCATCTCACAAAGAATTTCTACATCCCATGTTTAATGAAGTACATTGAGAATTGACATGCCCTCATCTTTAGCCATGTTGGCCTTGTCAGATCTAAGCATCATTCCAACATTATGCAAAATAATAAATAGAGACATATGGGTAGACAAATATGTCAAACCATATTCTCCTAACAGTAACCACCGGAGTAAGGCCTCTTGTTGCCATCCTCCATCTCCACCATGCAAGATGGACAAGCCAAGCTCCCCCAAAAGCAAACAAAGAAAAAATAGGTCTTGTTGCCTTTTCACCTCCTCATGTGTATCATGGAGTAAAAACATACTGATAAACAGGTGGAATGTCACATCAGCCCAATACAAGCAAGCACCATCAATACACATCATGAGAGCACCATGCCAAGTTCTACACAATACAAAACACATAGACATAGGAGATGTCATGTGATGGCCAAACACTCTCAAGGAAAACCAAAGTGAACATGCCTTCTTTTGCTACATTCTATCATTGATACACAAGGCATGAGTCAAAGAAATATGAGCTATTGGGTGGTAACCATACTCACCCAAGAACAGCCAACGCAGCCATGCCTCCCTCTTCATTACATGAGTGTTATTTAAGGCATGGATCAAAAAAATAGGAGCCTTTGGGTAGTAACCAAACTCACCCAAGAGAAACCAACACAACCAATTTTCTTGCTGGCCCATGTCATATATCTACAGGTGGTCATGCAACCCCTTGCTTGTCATCCTTACCCACTCATCCCAATCTGGATGATGAATGATGCTCTACATAAACACGGTATCCTCCCATTGTAGAATACAAATTGTTGAAGAAATTTTCACTCCATGATATGTTGAAGTGCACCTCCAATGAGATCTCTTAATGAGACCTTATTCTCATCAATGGCCCTCTAAAACCAATAAGGTTTTGGATCTGCTGCAAGTAGAAGTTTCTCTTTGAGCTGTGAGATGCTCATTGAGAAAGAGTCATCTTGAAAGGGGAAAATATTTCCCATCTCAAGATGTCTACCATCTATCATATTCTTCTCCATTGCTTCATGGATGAAGCTACCATTTGATTGCCCCCATAAGGAATGGGTCCTCTTCTTCTCACTGCTACTCATTAACAACATTGTAGATATGCAATGTGATACATATGTTGTCTCATGGTAAGGCACAATGCTGAACTCATAGCCAGCCATTATACATAGGATCATACTCATCCCATCTTCTAAAACTCTACACTTCAACTCAAAGGGTTGAATGTAGTTCATCAATGACAAACTGGGATAGATTTTCAACTCCTCCTTGATTAGATCAAGGTTCCTCTATGTAGTGATATGTTGTTGCTTCAAATCAGCATGTTGTTATAACCCTTGGTTATGCATTGGCCCTGATGGCATATCCCCATAAGTTTTAATAATAGTTACTGAAACAATATAAGATGGAATTGGATGCATACCTTGGATTAACTTATATGTGGGAACCTCTTGAAATACCACAAGAGTTCCTCCAACCGAGACAATGGTGTCTCTAACTACTGGTAAGATTTATGGCTGCTCTTCTATCAATGTACCAACGCTGGAATCTACCTCCTCTTCCTCATGCATCTCCTGAATCATGCATGGGACTCTATGTGTCAAGAGCTTAATACTATCTTGCAAATATGCAAGTGTCTCTCCTCTGGATACAAGTACTTCTGCAGCTGGTGGTGAATGTAGTGACTCTTTGCCCAGAGTGACAAGAATGACATCCTCCTTTGCTTCCTTAGGAAATGTCTCTTTGGGACACTTCTCTAGTTTTCGCATATCAAACTTCTTTCTCAATTTGTGAAATAAATATGAATATTTAGTCACCTTTGCATGCTCCATGTGACCAAACCACCAATCATTTGCTTCACCTAAAATATGAAGTGCTGCAATCTTAACAGCCTCTTTTTCAGCTACAGTATGTAACCTGACAAATGCATCTAACTCTTTCCTCCAAGCCTTAACAGTGCTTGAGTAAGATCCATAAAATGTAGGCAAATGGAATCTATTGTGCCTCTTTCTTCTATTGTTGCTATAGGATCCTCTTTCTTCTTTGATTTTGAAGAATTTTTGGAGAGTTAGATGTTGGAAATGTTGTCATTGATGGAAAAGGAGGCAGCAGAGGCAGACACAGAGAAAGGAGGCAGAGCAGCAGAGGAGGAGGCAGAGCAATTGTTGAAATAAAATGATCAAGCAGCAGAGGCGGACACAGAGAAAGGAGGTAGAACCAGAGGAGGCAAAGCAGTAGAGGAGGAGGCAGAGAATACAGAGGTAGAGATAAAACAGTCGAGCAACAGAGGTAGAGGTAGAGCCGTTAACAAACAATGAAATGATGGTAGCAGAGACGAAACCCTGAGGGAAATGGAACCAAGTGTTAAGCAGTAAAAACCTAATGAAGTCGGGTATTAAACCTTGAGGAAGCATTGAATTAACATATTAATGAAACAAGGTTTACATGCTAAAAAGTGCTGAAGAAATAACTTTATATGTATAAACTTATATGTTAAACGCTGAAGAAATAAGTTGAACATAGATTATATGCATATGAAAATAACAAAGGCGCGAAGCTTGTGTTGGAATGGAACCATGACTTTAAGTGGAACCTCGACCATGAACAGTAAAACTAGAGGGCCAAAAAAACAGTGGGTTCGCGCGTCGATTGAAGTGGTAAGTTGTATTACCAAAATGAACGTGATATATGTCATTGAAGGACACGTGTCCTCAGGCGGTTTTGTAAAACAAATTTTTTCGCGTGATTTTGGAGAATTATGAAGTGAGCTTTTGAGTTGCACGATATTACACATCGTCCGTTGGATCATCGGAGTCGATGCGATAAACTGTCAGCCATTGGATGCAAGAGGTGTGTTAATGGAGGTGGGCCCCGGGAGCATATATGTGTTAAAACATGTATCAGGTTTGATATTCATTGCAATATTGGATATGTATTAAATTTGAGTGCACATATAGAAATGGGTTATGTGAGGATTATTTATTTTTTGCAACTTAATAAATTATGATATGCCGAGGGTTAAAGCCATGGTCGAAGATTGACTTAGGCTTATATATATTTATGTTCAAAGGGTGTTGTTAGTTGGAACGTACTAAAAGTGCAGATTTTATCAAACACATGTGGGCTCCATGGAATGGTTGTGTATTAAAATGTTGCGATGGGTTTAGTTATATGTTGATGGTGTGGTGGTGGCATATATACAGATGCACAAGTAATGCGCTAACCAAAAGTTGTGGTTTGGACTCATAATATATCATACGAAGGGTAAGCCTGGAACATATATATATATATATAGTGTGTGTGTGTCGAACTCCGCCAGGGTGAGAACCTTTCATTTATTGAACTATTAAAGGTTGGCTTCATATATGTATGTTCAAATGAGTTGGTATGCGGATATATAAGCTGGATGACCGAAAACCTTATGTTAATGCTTGCATATAAACCAAAGTTAATACGCTAGTGGGACCCCTACATAAAATTCTGAGAATCATTACCCCAGCTGGAGGATACATTAAAGACTGAAGCAACAAAGTATACACACACACATATATATATATATATATGCAGCACTTTATAAATGTGTAGTGCCTTTTAAACAAGGGGCCAAAGTATATATATATATGTGTGTGTGTGTGTGTGTGTGTGTGTGTGTGAAGTACTCTATAGTTCGAGTTAATACAAACAAAGTCTTATATTGTGGGACCCTCATCAATCGCATCGGAGAAAAGTTGGCAGTGGAACATGTTAACAAAAGATTGCGATTGCGATGAAGTTCCAGACCTGATGGGCTTATAAACTGTAATTCATACATGTTTGATTTCCGGTAAACAGTGTTACATCGCATCGGAGAAGGAGCAGAGCATCGGAACATACAAATTCAAGTTGCAATTGAAATTAATCACAATCGGAAGTATTCGAAAAGTGATTCATCGCATCGGCATATCAAGGTGAATAGTGATTGATCGCATCGGAGCATCGGAGCATAGGAATATTGGAACATGCAACTGGAAGTTGCGATTGCAATTAACCACAATCAGAAATAGTGATTGCATCGCATCGAATCGGATTGATCGCATCGCATCGGAGAATAATGCAAGCTCGGAAAGTGGGCCTGAAAGGGAATTTTATGTATTAAAATGACTCATTATTGTTATATTTCCAAGAGGTATCTGAGTTATATAACACGGCATTTTGTATTTTAAAACTCTGTATAATTATGCCGAGAGTTGAAATTGTGTTATAAATAAAAAGCGTCGTTACAGATACATAGCAGTTACACTATGGCAGAGAACAGGAGAGCTAGCAGAGCCGAAAGGGACAAAACACAGTCACAGAAAAGACAAGCGCAATGAACTAAGAGGCTGAATGGGTGAGCTAGAATTCACATTGTAATTAAATGTAAATGGTTTAATTGATTTATATTGTTGTGATGCATTGGCAAGTCTCTGGAAGAAAACAAAAATTCCCACTGTAATTAGTACACACAGCTATATTTTTCTGAGTGAGCTGGAAAATAAATGAGAAGGCAGAGAGCTAAGAGGTATGGCTATTCAGTTTGAATTCCCTGAGGAATACAGAAAGTCATAAGAAAATCTCTATAAATAATATCATCTTGATATGCATAGAGAGGTTAGAGAGAGTGAATATAGAGAATGCAGAGTATGGAAAACTGAGGCAGAGAAGATAAGGAAGAGAGGAACATAAAGAGATGCTACATAATAGAGCTCATATCTGAGGTAAATCAGCAAACATTTCTTTTGATAAATTGAGGAAGTTGGAGCTTCCCTATCAAGTTGAAGCTTGATAGTTGTCAGTTGTAGCTGACTGAGGTTGGAGCCTCCTGTAGGTTGGTGCTTGCAGAAAAACAGTGGTGAGAGGGAGTTAGAGCTTGCCTTTGCATCACAACAATAATAAGATGTGGTTTTCTCCCTTTATGGGTTTCCACTTATATCTGCTATCTCTATGTGTGTTGCCTATGTGCTGATATGATTTACCAAATCTGCTTAATGTTTGCTACTTTCATAATAAGTTTGATGCCACATTAATTTAATACTTGCTGCAACATATTAAGACTGTTCACATATTAAGGCTGGTTATAAAATTAAGTTGTAAACAATTTGATGAAAATTTTAAAAAGCCTATGTATGTGTCAAACTAATTCACCGCCCCCCCCCCCTCTCCCCCCCTCTCAGTTTAACTAAGGATTCAACATTAGATTCCCCTTGAATGCTCTAGATTGTACTTTGTACTCTTCAAGACACAAGCTGAGAGTCTCATGAGTCTCAGGTTCTCTTATTTCTTCATTTCTATACCATTTTTTATCACTCATAAAATGTGAAACATTACTTGACATGGTCATCGAGTTCACTCCTCAAAATGATAAGGTATCCTTAAGCCTTTTTCCAAATTGGTATAGGAAAATTCTATTTTTTAAATGTTTAAACCTATCCTAAGCTTCAAGGTCACCTCCATTTAGGTCATGTCATATCCCATCAGTCATAATTAGGTGTCAAATTTCATTTCCAAAGCGTTTGATTTCAAAAAGGACACTTAACCCAGTTTTGCGTCTTTTCGTAGCAGTTTACACTGTGAAATAACAGTTTTCTCTAAGAAACTGCCTAATAGTTTCGTAGCAAAACTGTCAGAGAATGAACTAGCTAAGCTACGAAAAATTGTTTTCCTATCTGACTTGTCAAACTTGATGCAAAGTGTCAGTCCATCAATGGAGGATTTAGTGTGGAGGTCATTCGAGTCTATTAGGGTTATTTCAAAAGTAAAAATTTCATGTCTGAGGTCATCATTACCATTTTTAGCATGCATGTGTCATGATTAAGGCATGAGTTGTCATCGAAACCATAAATAATTACCCAATTGAGAATTTTTTTCATACTTTGCTTTATCTTTGCATGTAATTGGAGTTCTGAAGAGCTGCTTCATTGAGCCAAGCAGGTTGCTGGCAGATTCAAAGGTTGCAAGTGCCATCAAGCAAGCGAGGCTGAGAAGAAATAAAGCCACCATGGCCGCAAGGAAGAAAAACAAAAAATGTGGTCACTGCCACAGGTATGAGCCCATGGACATGAATTTACTCAATGAAGACCCAACTTCCATGGAGGTATTCAGAAGAACAGGTTGTTTACAATTCTGCGAAAGGCTGCAGGGTTGTCATCTACAGGTTTCTAAAGATTTTACTAATAGTTTCACTAGGAGAGCTTCAAAGGTGGGAATGCTAAACCTCATAGTAACACCAGACAGCATTTCAACAACAACAGGAATCCCTAGAGGAGGGTAACAGTGGTTTAAAGGCATCAAGTTCACCATGATGGATTTCAGAGAGCTCTGATCAAGCCAAAGCATAGTGAAATTGATCTTATAAATGCCATACCTAGGAGTTTCATGAAAGACAACTATTCAAAGCTACTGATGATCATTCAGAATTATTTCACCTGTGAAGGAAGATTTCACATGGTCTACTCCTACCACCTTAGGCTTCTTCTGCATTTTTTGGGTAAGAGGTCACTTGACTTTCCCTTTTATTTATACAGAAGTTTAGGTAAAATGTCAGATAAGGTCCAAGTTAAAAAAGAAGGAAATGAAACTTCTCTCTTTCACCATGGTTTGATTAAGTTGTTGCTGTTAGAGGAATTGAAGAGATTAGGCAGAGATTAGACATCCTTTCTATTCATGAGTGGTTTTGAAGTAGATGTTGTCACTCCTAAAATATTTCCCAAACCTAGGGACATTTCATCACCAATAGTGGCAAAGAAGTTAGAACCAGTGAGCATGGAGATAGAGCCTTTGCAGAATATTGACACACCCAAAGCTACACCTGCAAAAAAAAAGCCAAAAATTAGCAAAAATGATAGCAAGAAAGTTACTAGGAGCCAAACAATGGTTAAGGGTAACTTAGAGGACATCTTGCATGCAATTGATATTGAAGAAATTCCCATTGTCCAAGCTGAAGATGTTGAAGATGGAGGAAGAAAGCTAAAGAAAGGAAAGACAGCTAAAAAGTTAGAGTTTGCAGCTGATGATGCTAGTTTCATGTTTCAACCTAGAAATCCAACGACAAGACATGCAAGAAAGGTCATGGAAAGTATCAAAGAGACTCAGAAGATCAGTGAAACTACTCATCCACCACCAAGCATCATAGACCTCTCCTCACCTGCAAAAGAAGAGTTGGTCATCAAACAAAAAAAGGGTAAAGAGAAACTCGCTAAAAAATCAGAAGTTGAAACCCTTAAGGAGTAGTTGAAGGAGGTAGACAAGGAGATATCAGTCTTGAAACAAGAAGCAAATAATCATAGAGCAGATTGGGTTTAGTTTGAAAAAATGAGAAGAATTTGGGAAGATCAGGTCACAAGTGTCTCAAAGACCTTGGACGATACAGAAAAGCTGATAAAGTGGACTCAGCCACTAAGAGGAGAGGTCAAGCACATAAAAAAGGTAAACCTGCACTTGCAATCCAAGAATAGGGCACTAAAGGACCAAGTCAAAGATCTTCAAGAGAAATTGGATCTGATTCATGAAGAGCTGGAAAAGAAAGGTTCGAAGATGGCAGTGGTAGAAGAGCCTATAGCTCAACTGATTGTTTATGAGGAAGAAAAACCACATGACTAATAACTTGAGATGAAATATGCCTTAAGAGGTTAGTTTTTTAAAACAATTTTGAAAGGGGAAATTTTTGGGTTTTTACACAGTTTCGTAGCGTACCTCAGGCTTGAAGCCAAGAATACGCTACAAAAAAACCTGTAGGTGACTTTTTACTTGTAAAATCAGTTGTTGCATGTTTCAAGGAGGGGGATCCATGGTGATAAGGTGTCATGACATGATTGAAATGATGGAACAAAAAATAATCGAAGAGGATGGATGGAAAAGCTACTTTTCCCATGCTACCAAAACTAGCTACGAAACTGTCATGTTTTTGTAGCGAACAATTATTAAAGGTTTTTGAACATCTTAAACGTAGTTTTGGCCTGTTGGAGACCTCCAACGTGTCACTGGATCTTATTATCAGATATTTATGACTCGAAGGAAGTGCTATGAAGACAGGTCATCACTCAAAACAACGTTGAAGATAAGGGTCATCCATTCCTAAAAATCAGGGTTATGTTCCATAGATCTAGGAGGGTTTTAAATATGTAAAGTGGTGATGAACTCTGTCATGTGTCTTTCGAGCATGTGATACTTATTTTGTAACTATTTCACAGATAGGATAGATCAATGTAATAAATAGGAGTTAGAGTCCTATTAGGAGATGGTTTCTTTAAAGAGTAGCTGTCAGTTTTCTATTGAAAGTTATGTATTTCAGTTATGAAAGGTGTCATAGGAGAATTTAGGGATCTAGGCACCAGGAAGATCATCCTTGTTTGTAAAGAATGTATATTTAAAGACAAATCATCGAAGTAGTAAAGGGTTGGAGAACATTTGCACCAAACTGCTACGTTTATGTTTTTGACCTATATCAGTAATAAAAGTGACATTCTTCTTGACAGACCTCAGATTCTCATGAGGTTTTTGATGTCTTATTGATATATATCTTTATGTTTTATCACTTGCAGTAGATTTCATCTCTATTACTCAGAATTCATAATTTTATGCTCTGAATTCATTTAGTGATTAAATGACTGTGTTTTCCTATGTTTAATGTGTGAGTTTCCTCTGTTAAAGACCTCTATCTGCCTCAGCTTCCATGTGAAGAACCTTTGTCACTGAAACTACTGATTATTGACTCCATAAGCCCAATGGTAGAAAACCTACATTTTTCAACCTTCAATCATAAAAACAAGTTACAATTTCTATAGATTTAGCCATCTAGTCCTATCATTATTCAAAATCATAAACCCCCTTGAGAGAGCCCTCTCAAACCAAAGAGTCTAATCTTCAGTTAGAAGTGGTTTGAAACAATTACATTGAGTTGTTTGATGAGCAGCCAATCAAGTACAATTTTTTGATAAATTCACCTTCTTCAAAGAAAGTGGGCATAGTATATCTATGAGGAGGTCTATGATCCTCTGATCTTCTTTGTTGCTGATAAGAAGTACTAGGACCTTATTCATCTTGAAACCTTCTTGAGGTTTCTCTTTGCCTTTCTTTCTTCATTTCATTGATCTCCTCGAAGAGATCCTTCATAGTTCTCAAGAAAGATGTGTTGAAGATTGCAACAAGAAACAGTGAAGGAGGCATCCTGAAACATCATTCCTGATCCTAGTTGGAAAGTGATCACCTAAACTAGGTGGGGCCCACACAGGTGATTTTTGGCACAAAGTCTATTTTTAGACTATGTCTATTTTTAGACATGTCGATCATATTCTATGAGTTGCGGGATGTTATTTGTGGATGGTTGGTCAAGTTGGAAAAATAGATGGATTTCTAGTTTTAGACATATTGGGTGGAATCTATTTTTAGATTACTAGTCTAAAAATAGATATGTCGAATATTATTAGCTCTTAATAATATTTGGACTCTAAACATTATCTTATTCTCTTGGAGCACTTCAGTTAAGTGCACAGATGTGGCACAGCAGCTGACGGAAGGAATTGTGCTATTCCTAAGGGTTAAGTGGAGCTATTGCATGGATATTTCAGTTAGATCTCATGTGACAAAGTTTGGTGGAGTTATTGAGGTAGTTGATGGAGTTGTGTTCAGTTTAACTAAGTTAAACATAGTTGAGCTAGTTGTATCTAGTCTAACTGATTGATACACTAGTGAGAGTGGAGTGAATTAATTATTTAATTAATTCACTAAATAATAAATCATTAATCAACTGAAGAATACATCAGTTAACTACAGTGCATAGTAGTTTCAGTGGAGACCAATGGAGAGATATGTGAAAGGGCAAGATAGAATATCTATTGTGACTACTAGTGATGCATGAATTGCATCTATATATACATTGGAGTTTCCAATGAGAGTGGGATTACATTGAATTGGTCCTTGTAATCAGCTTGGATTGTGCAGTGGAAGCAGGCTAGCAGGAGGCAAAGATCGGTGCATGGATTTGCAAGATTGGTCTTGATTAGTGTATGACGATTGTACTGTACTGAGAGCTTGTGATAAGCTTTGTATGTTTGTATGAGATTTTCATATGATCTCCATGATACATAATATGGTAGTTGTGGTTTTTAGCTTCACGCTTTCCGTTAAACAACTGTGTTATGTGTGTTTTTATTGTTTCATGTGTTTTGCAATTGTTGATTAAATTTCTGCAAGAATTATAGTGGAAGGATTCTATATTTTGAAAGAAGTTAAATATTGTGAGATCAGGAGAGTCCGGATATATACATGCATATTGTATATAATTTCTACATGGTATCAAAGTTGTGTTATAGATTTTCTACATGGAATGAGAGCAGGAATTTTTGGGTGCGCGAGTTTGTAGAGAATATCTGAAATTTTTGGTAAAATATTTTTAGAAAAAAAATAACATATTTGGATTCCTTGCAAAAAAATACCCAAATTGAAAAAAAAATCGGTTGAATCGGAGCTCGGATGAGGGAGATATCGTCGATTTAAAATCAGCTCTTTTGTTAGAAAATTTTGTGACGGCGGGACAATTGCAATGTGCGCGAGCTAAGAATCTACATGCACTGAGGTACAAGATGCATGAAAATATTTGAGGAACAAAACAAAGTTTAGTGACTTGGTGGTTGAGAGGGAGCCTCTCAACATGCAGCATGAGAAGCAGTCTCAGAAGGTTGTGGAGCAGCCACAACTGGAGATGCAGAAGAATCTTTATAGATTTGAAGTAGATGGGATTTCTACGGAGCTTCCTACTGTTGGGAAGTGTGAGAAAGCCATGAAATTGAAGCTTGAGAGGGATCAGGATTTGCATGCAGGTAAGAGTGAACCTTGGGATGTGGAGCAGGCACAAGATGAGGATCATGGAGTGGGAGCAACCACTCATGCAGAGAAATTTCGTGCCAGATGGGAAAAGGGAGTGCATGCAGCTATACCACTAGGTGAGAGGTGGGGCGACATGCATGAGTAATCCCAAGAGGAGATTTCTGGGAAAAATTCATTGAGATGGTGTGGATATCATGAATTAAACTTGGCTACGAGGTGCCCACAGTGCAGCAGTAGCATGATCAGTTGGATTGATGCAGGCAGATCAAAGTGACAGTGTCAGATACTGGAGCACGGATCAGAGTTGACAGCAAGTGCAGAGTGCATGGGTGCAAGAGTTCAACAGTGCAGTGGTTCCTGATGACATGTGCAGTTGGTACCAGCAGAATTCGAAGACTTTGATGATAGATGACTTAATTACTTTTGAGTTGTTTGGGTGCAGTGGGGGCCAGTAGAGTTGCGGTATTTTGTATGCATGAGCTTCATGGCGTTTGTAAAGGCTGCAGTGCTAATGCATGTGGAGTTGTATGTCGATGCAAAGACAACTCCTTTCTGATTGTTGAGGGGAGGTTAAGAATGCAACAAGAAACAGTGAAGGAGGCATCCTGAAACATCATTCCTGATCCTAGTTGGAAAGTGATCACCTAAACTAGGTGGGGGCCACACAGGTGATTTTTGTCGCAAAGTCTATTTTTAGACTATGTCTATTTTTAGACATATGGATCATGTTCTATAAGTTGCAGGATGCTATTTGTGGATGGTTGGTCAAGTTGGAAAAATATATGGATTTCTATTTTTAGACATATTGGGCGGAATCTATTTTTAGATTGCTAGTCTAAAAATAGATATGTCGAATATTATTAGCTCTTAATAATATTTGGACTCTAAACATTATCTTATTCTCTTGGAGCACTTCAGTTAAGTGCACAGATGTGGCACAGCAGCTGACAGAAGGAATTGTGCTATTCCTAAGGGTTAAGTGGAGCTATTGCATGGATATTTCAGTTAGATCTCATGTGACAAAGTTTGGTGGAGTTATTGAGGTAGTTGATGGAGTTGTGTTCAGTTTAACTAAGTTAAACATAGTTGAGATAGTTGTATCTAGTCTAACTGATTGATACACTAGTGAGAGTGGAGTGAATTAATTATTTAATTAATTCACTAAATAATAAATCATTAATCAACTGAAGAATACATCAGTTAACTACAGTGCATGGCAGTTTCAGTGGAGACCAGTGGAGAGATAGGTGAAAGGGCAAGATAGACTATCTGTTGTGACTACTAGTGATGCATGAATTGCATCTATATACACATTGGAGTTGCCAATGATAATAACGCAGTCAATGAGAGTGGGATTACATTGAATTGGTCCTTGTAATCATCTTGGATTGCGCAGTGGAGGCAGGCTAGCAAGAGGCAAAGATCGGTGCATGGATTTGCAAGATTGGTCCTGATTAGTGTATGACGATTGTACTGTACTGAGAGCTTGTGATAAGCTTTTGTATGTTTGTATGAGATTTTCATATGATCTCCATGATACATAATATGGTAGTTGGGGTTTTTAGCTTCAAGCTTTCCCGTTAAACAACTGTGTTATGTGTTTTTTTATTGCTTCATGTGTTTTGCAATTGTTGATTAAATTTCTGCAAGAATTATAGTGGAAGGATTTTGTATTTTGCAAGAAGTTAAATATTGTGAGATCGAGAGAGTCCGGATATATACATGCATATTGTATATAATTTCTACAAGATGCAACAAAAATTAATCCCTCCATTATAGTAGAACTCTACTATATGATTTTATTATGTTGTCAATAATGTCCACAAGCTGAGCCAAAGATCATGCTCTGATACCACCGTAATATCCCAAAATGGAATAATGCATTGATACACAAACATAATATTTGAAACACAGAAAATGTGCACAAGATTATGATCAACACAGATATAGATAGAATAGGTGAGCCATTTTATTCATTGGGGATGGATTAAAGTTACAACAATGTACAAAATATAAGGTAATCTAGCCAAGGAGATTTCCTAGAATGACCCTGGAAGCATGCTACAACAAGCACTGCGTAGCTGGAGAGCTGCAGGAAGCAATATTGCATTAGCCCTTCAGTAGATAATGAACATGTGACTGATGGATGAAAGGGAAATGCATATCTATGGAGCTCAAGAGCTCTGATGATGCCAAGATTCAAGATCTGGCCAATGTGATGGAAACCCAAGATAACCCAGAAAGGATTTTCCAGATATATGAGTTTGGAAAATCACCCTCCTAGGGTTTAATCCATTGAATGATGGTTTATGTAGATATGAAGCTATATCTAATCCAAATATGGCTGAAATATGTTATACAAACATATATAAGCTTTGAGGGTTGATCCCTCCTTTAGATCTCCAAGATAGAAGCTTGAGATCTTGTCTCTTCTTCCTCCTACTCAAAATGCAGCAACTGAATATGCAACTGCTGAAGAAACTGCACTATACAAGAGGGAGAGAATCAATTCCTGCTAAAATGTGTTGCAATAAGCTTCAGGCTGATGGAAATGATGATGGAAAGGTGAGGGGATGATCCCTCACATGATTCCTAGCTGAAATGCTATAAACTTCCTTCCTTCTTTGGCTCTGAAATGATGGAATACGAAATCCTTGATGGGACTGTTGTTGATAGGAGGCCAATAAAGTTTGGCCTAATGCTAGATCTGAAATGAAACCTTGGGAATGTTGATATTAAAACCCAAGGTGATAGGAATAATCCTATATCGGTTCTCCAGCTGAAATACTTAAGACAACCTCATCCTCCCAAACTGATCTTCAGAAATTGCATAATTCCTAAAGGTATGTGTTCTGCAGGAAGTGGAAGTAGTGTGGCACCAATGCCTGATGATGAATGGAGGCTCAGAATAACCTTCCCAGAGTAGGCACACAAGTGCCCTATGGGTAAGGGTGGGATTCCCACTCGAGAACACCCTGTGCTAAACAGCACTACAGACTTAGCTAAACATCATAAGAGTGCATGGAATGTCAAAATAAAACTCCAGGTCTAATCAGATCATCAAATCATAAACTAAATCATGCCTCCAATTTTGCCTTCATCTTCTTTATATACAAATTGAGCCTTCCCAAGCCCTGACCCACCTTTAAATTGTTTTGTTCATGTGGACATAATCCTCCATGGTTGACTGTGTTGTCTCTCCAAGTCCTCTATCATGTCTACATGCAATGTGCACCCTCTCCATCATGTGTGCATTAAATGCACTACTTCCTCCATCATTTCATCATGAATTCTCTCTGATCTTACATTAGATTCCCTCCATGATCTCAGTTGACAGCTTCAAACTCTATGATATATCTCATTAATGAGACATGATCTCCAGTCCTTTCACATTATTAGCTACTCCACTACTCCAGTATGTGGATCTATGTTTAATTAATCCACTTTCACACATCAAAAGTGGATCTTATTCATCTTTGAGGATTATGGGTCCCTTCACCCTTTTATTTACTTAATTAAATAAGGAAATTAAGAACTCTAATATTCCAATTATCTTGTGAAAAAATGGGAATATTACATGCCCCCTCGAAGTGACTAATTTATAAGGTGTTTATCTCTCTTTTCTTCTATTTTTGGAGTTAGTTTCATAACACTTCCAAAGGTTCATCAGGCCATAGGGTCATCCTAAATATTTATTCCTTGGTTTATTTGGACCTACAATAGTCTTTATACTTGTTGTTTAATGAATCTTACATTTGGGCCCAGGTAGTGATTTTATCCCTGGGTAGACCCATGAACCAGTGCAAGGCTGCATCCTTGAGGGTAGAGAGGAACAATTTAAACTTTTGTTCATCTGAGTCAAGTCATAAGTCCTACATACAACAACAAATTAATACATGAAAGTGTCAGGGTCCTCAAAAGTTAAGTCATGGAAGTGTGGAAGGGTTGAAGGGCAAATTTTTTTCTTCTTAGTCTCTCCATTGGTTTCTCTAATGGGAAAGACTCCTCGGTTTCTATTCTCATACATAGCTTGAACAGGTGAAGCGGGTTTCTCTTCTTCCCCAATAGGTTCTTCAAAAAAGTTAGGGTGCTCACCTAAAGGGTATTCTAACACACAATCACTGAAGAAGAGTGAAGGTTGACTATGTGGGGATGTGGGGGTTTTTGGTAGAAATTTTCCTTGATTTTCCCTACTCCTACGAGGCATGAAAGCCATTTTTTTTTTCCTTTTTCACTTTTTCAAACCATATGCAAACGAAATCAGAAAACATTTCTTCAGAAAAAAATAGGCATCTACTTAGACACCTCCCCGACAACGACGCCAAAAAGTGGTGAGCCCTAGTATTGCACCAAGAGTGTTGCAACTCCCAAGGGCTACTCAACTTTACTTATCAACTCAGGGTTCGTACAAACTTAGAGGTGACAATCCTATATGCATGGCAGATGGATTCTACTCATGCCACCCTCAACTAGGTCTTCTAGTCAATAGTACTTCTAGTCCACTCCTTCTACTTGATTAAAGTGTAGCTAGATAATGTAATTCATGGAATTGCTTGTAATCTAAGACAAAGAGAATGTATATCAAACTTATACTTTCAATTGACATTGAAATCAAAGCATAAACAATTAACCTAATTGCAGAAAAAGGAAATTATGCTATGGGAAATCATTCATCTATTTATATACTCATTTTTAGTAAAAAAAACTATTCTATCATCACACACTTCATGAAATCATAAACAAACTTATATCTATTTCGTCATTCAACTTGTATTTTCATCTAAAATTCAATCTAATTCTGAAATGAAATAAAACCCTAATGACTACTATTTTTGGAAGCAAGGAATGAGGGAGATTTGGAGTGGCCTAAGAGTCTCTTCTAACCATGAATTTAGAGTTGGGGGTTCAAGTGCATCCTTTTCTAGGCTAAAAAGGAAAAAAAGGAGCTAAAATGGAGTGAAGAGGTGACCTACAACACTGCTACAGGAAGTTGCTACAGGATATCCTGTAATTGCAACGGGATGTCCTAAAGTGCTACAGGAAATAGGCTGAGAGGTTTTTAAGGATGGAAAAGGTGCAAAGAAGGTGTGGAAATGTGAGAGAAGGTGGAATGAGGTGAGGTATAGGTTGCCAACACCTCCATCCAATCTCATAACCCTTGGGACGCATGTTTTTCACTTGGAAGGCTGCTCACAGTGATGGTGAAGGTGGTTTCATAAAACAAGTTTTGGTGGTAGATGTGGGAGGATGGAGATAAGAAGGATGAATGATATGAAGAGGATCCTTTCCCTATAGTTGTAGACAACCCTATAATCACTACACACATCCATGCATTTCTTATTGACAAACTAACATGTTAACAAGTGGAAAATATGAGTTGAATGGAAAACCCTACTTAATCTATGCTAAAATATAATCTAACACAAATCCAAATCCTAACTTATAGTAATAATTTTATGAGCATGATAATCACACTATCTATCTTTCCAAGAAATCATAAACAAAATACTTTTGATCTGTGTTTGGAGATCCTTCTCCTCAATCTCCCATGAGACAGGTGAGGAAGAGAGGCTACAAGCATAGTTTTGATGGATTTTTTATGCTACTAGAATGTAAATAGACTAAACAAAATTTTGAAACATAAAGAGAGAATATAAATACACAAGAGGGACTTAGCCAATGGATTAGGCCCTAACCCAAAAGAATCAACCCGCTGAGACTATATCAATTATAGAACAAGCAACTTCTCATTACCATTGCATAAAAAGGTCTAGTACATCATAAGACAATAAAAAATAACACTAAATCAGAGCTTAAGATCTACCTAGTTTATTAAAAGTTTTGCATCCTAATGAGCACTTGCATATGCTTATTTATACAAATGGTTAGCTAGCGATAGCTCCCTAAAATGTAGGAATATGTCCTCCTTGATCTCGAGAAAAGTGGATCTTGGCTCCTCATAAATTTCACTTTGCTTGGCTACATTTTCCTTTGAGTTTTTTGGAGAGATCTCGATGTGATATTGGTTAATTTAGAGACATAAGGAGGTGGACAAACCTCCTAAAACATCTCCTTGTTGTTTACTTTGAGTCCTTAGGTGGAAAATATATCAAAAATAGTCTCATTTCCTGCAATTGATTCAAATTAGGCAACAAGACATGACAAACATCATACACCCTTCTCATTAAGCATAATATGACAAAAATGTAAATAAATGTGAGAGAGGTAACTTAATAGCTGAAGTATGGAATTTTAACCCCTTAAAATATAACTAATGATGGGCCTCATCAAATCTATCCCATAATAACTCATAGCTACTATATGATTTAATTGTATTCGCCTGTTAAGAGAACCGACATCCCTATTCTCTTTTCCTTGATGTACCTGATCTCAAAGTCAAACTTGTTGATCGTGGCCGACCATCTATCTTTCCTAGAATTCAAATTTGGTTGGTTAAAAAAATATCTCAACCCATTGTGATCACTCATCAGTACAAATCACCTGCCAAGAAGATAATGCCTCCACATCTTCAATGCATGGATGATCATTGCCAACTCAAGATCATGTGTTGTATAATTTTATTCGTACTCATTCATTTTTCATGATTCATAGCATACTACCTGTCCTTGTTGCATAATAACTCCACCAAGTCCTCTATTGCAATCATTTGTGCATACGACAAACTCTTTGTCCGAATCTGCAATCTTAAGCACTGGATAATTTTTCAACAATCATTTCATCTACTCAAAACTCGTTGCACATTCTTATGTCCATTTAAACTTCTTACCTTTTCACTACAATGACGTGATAGGACATGCAATGTGAGAGAAGTTCCTGATGAACCTCATGTAGTAACCTGATAACCCCATAAATGATATTACCTCATCCACATTCCTAGTATCTTCCA
Source organism: Pinus albicaulis (assembly GCA_034641835.2). Taxonomy (NCBI): domain Eukaryota; kingdom Viridiplantae; phylum Streptophyta; class Pinopsida; order Pinales; family Pinaceae; genus Pinus; species Pinus albicaulis. Next base: position 598,054,163 of record CM076575.1, read on the forward strand.
ACTCCATGATAGCCCTTATCTTTTCTGGATCCACTGCTATACCTTCCTTGGAGACCACATGCCCTAAGTAGTGTACATTTTCCTGAAAGAAACTTCATTCGCTAAGCTTAACATACAATTCTTTCTATATTAGAAATATCATCATTGATGCTAAATTTTTGACATGATCTTCCTCATTCTTATAATATACCAATATATCAGCAATGAATACACTAAAAAACTTGTCCATATAAGGACACAACACACTATTCGTCAAGAACATAAACGTAGTTGGAGGATTAGTCAAACTGAAAGGAACTACAACAAACTCATAATGTTTGTACCTGGTCCAAATATTTGTCTTGTGAATGTTGCCTTCTTTAATATATACCTGATGATATCCTAATCTTAGATCAATCTTTGAGAACAATGGTGCTCCCTTCAACTGATCGAAAAAGTCATCAATCCTCGATAACAGATACTTGTTCTTAATGGTCACCTTGTTCAACTACCTTTAATCAATACACAACTTGAAAGTACCATATTTATTCTTCACAAACAATACTGGTGCACCCCAAGGTGATACACTTGGCCTAATGTATCCCTTATCAAGCATTTCCTTTAACTGCAACTTCAATTCTACCAATTATGGAGTGCTTGTCCTCTATGGTGATTTTGATGTTGGTGTTTCCCCTGGTACCAAATCAATAGAAAAATACACTTCCCTGTGAGGTGGTAACTCTGAAATATCTGCGGGGAATACATCCTAAAACTGTTGTAAAACTGGGTACCTTCTCAAAACATTTGCATCCTCCGCCTCCTTACCTTTGTCACTAGAAACATGTACTGCAAATAACACACGCCCTTTCCTATGACTACAATTATCATGCATAATCATTGCCATCCTAACTGATGTTGCCTTCTTCTTGCCCTGCAAGACTCTCTATTCTTCATTATCATCCAAACACTCAATAGATTTTTCATGGAAGTCCAGTTTGGTCCTATGAAGATACAACTAGTCCATACCCAATAACATATTATATGAACCCAATGAAAATACATTCAAATGTGTTGATGTATACATAGCATTCAACTCAAATGCACAAACTCTTACCCAATGATAAACTCGCTTCTTTGTACCTGCATCCAACTGCACTAACCAAGACTCTCAATGAAATTCTATATTCAAACCACACTTATCCACCAGGCCAGGATTAACCTAACTTTAATTACATCTAGGGCCAATCAAAATAGAAACAATTTGATAATAAAACTTACTTTCCATCTCAATAATAGATGTCTGGTGATTTTTTTGTCTGTTATCCAACATTTCATAGATCTGAGGAAAACTCTGTCAAACATCCCCCATAGTCTACACTTCTTGAGGAATGTAGATCTGTGGTCTACAATCCTGATTATTAGTGTAAAATATTTCGAAAAGTGTACCAAAAATACCTTACTTAAGCTATGGATGACATATAGCCCTAACAATAGAAATGGTTGTAAAATCCTTTATATCTAGAATAGACAATCAAAACAAATTCTGCAGAAACCCAGATCTATGCAGTAAAAGTAGTTAAACAAGAAAATGAAATAGTAACTTATGAAAAAATAACTCCAAGTAACCAATGGACAAGACAAGTTTAAAGAATGATATTTTCTATTATGTAACACCTAGTGAAGGAAACAAGTAAATGTTACGAGTCCCCCTCAATGGTATGTGTTCTTGGTTGTCCTCGATGCTTCACCTTCACAAGTCTCTCTCTCTCAATGATGTAGAAAACCCAAAATATGTGATGAACTCAAGTGAGAGCTAAAATGGAAAAATAAAATGATAGCGACAGTGAGAATGATCAAAGTGAAGAATGAATGGAGAATAATAAAATATTATTAACCAAAATCTAGATCTAACCATATAGAATACTTTATTATATTTTTTTGGAGGGAAAAGGTATTTGAATTGGTTAAATACCTTTATTTATAAATAATAACAAATAAATTATTTATTTATCATTTCAAGGATGTGGTTAAAGAATAATAAACAAGTAGTGATTTGTTTAATTATTCCTAGGTGATTTAGTCAAATTTAACAAGGAATAATAACAAAGTAATGATTTAATTAATTATTCCTAGAGAAAAATAATAAAAATAATGATTTATCTAATTATTTCTCGTAATTGGGTTAAATATGACTAGGAATATTATTTAAACAATGGTTTATTTAATTGTTCCTAGAAAAACATGTACCAGGACAAAATACAATAACAGATGAGTACATGAGACATAATTCCCCTACATATGACAGGGGGAGGAGGGTGGGTATAACAACCAAAGAAGCCCTGCTGAATAATAAAGGGCTATGAAGATCTTAATGGAACATATGAATGAGACATGCATGATGTGGGTGCTGTAAGAGGCTAGAACCGAAATCATCAAATCTGTAGAACTGCATATGAGGTTGTAGCATAATTTGAGGTCATCTAGGAATGTGGGGGGCTACCTGAAGGGCCACCCCCTCATGAGGTCTGAAACATCTCACACACTCTTAGGAATCACTTGTACAATCTGTTGGATCACCGGACCATCAAGTATACGAATCTCAATTATGCAATAATGAGTTGAGGTCGAGCACATTATAAACAACCAAGTCAAAGGGAAATGATGATTCCCTTTGCTTGATCTGAAGTATCGAACAAGAATGGAAGTTGGAACCAAGGTACACTGCCCTCTAGACCTTTCTTCTGGAATGAATGTGTTGATGTCTACAGAATAAGGCCCACCATAGGTGAGGTAATAATGAATCCTCAACTAAATCATGAGAGAGCATAGTAAAGTGACTGATGGACTGAAACCAGGGATGATGATGGAATGGGGGAAAAAACTGAGAGGCAGAGAAATGATGTCCCTTGTCAGAGCATAAAAGCATGGTTGACCTGGCAGTGACAGGCTCGACTCCAGAGGGGATGAGGGACAGTATGACTGGAGGCCAAAATTGGCAACACATGGTGAATGCAACGCAAAAATGGATGGAATACTGTAATAGGAGATAAAGGGACTCGGGACAGACTCCATGAATGTGATGATGAATAAACTCGAATGCTTTGATCAAGGGTGACTCGATGATGTTGCCACATAGGATAGGCCCAGTGGGACCATAAAAATATGAAAAAATAATGGTTTTCCATGAAGAAAATCGACACATGAGGCGACAAGCACAAAGGCAAAGTGGTGCCAAAGTAAAAGTGGCGCATATGAAGAAATTATATATAGATGGCGGAAAAGTGACACTTTATGGAAAAAATGGCTTCCAGGTTAAGTTTCAAATTACCAAAAACAAAATCATACCCAATATATTACTCAGTGAGAGCTTTATCATGGTGTTGATGGTTAATCAAACTGAGGTATGGTTTGGTCACAATGGGCGACAGAGAAACAGGGGTTTTTCTTATAAAAGGGTAGTTTCCCTCCAATTTCAATTCATTTTCTATGTGAGATATGGTGAATTTGGAGAGGAGGAGAAGGCCCTATATCTTTTGGAGATCATAGCAGATAAATAGACCCTTGGAATTAGGACCTATGACTTTCAGGTAGGTGGCCTTACCTGTCTAAAGGTGCACTTAATGCTTCTTCGAAGGATGGTTCTTGGTGAAGAATCAAGGTAAGAAAGGAAGAGGGAATGAACTACTAGAGAAGGTCTAGAATCATCCCCACCCACAAATTCAAACATGGGGACCAAGTTGGAAGTATGGTATCACGTAAACTAGACTATTTGAAAATATGGTTTCAATCATCTACGATATATGGCTCTTCAGAGAGGTCGGTAGGACAAACTATCCAAGGAATGGAAGGACAATCGATCATACCTAGATATTTGGGGTCTAGGCCAAGAATTTCGTTAATCATGTGAGAATATGGCCACGGGTGCCATCATGCCCCCAAGCATATGTGATTGAGGGGAGTGATCTAGTATGCTAAAGTTGGGAATGGTTCCCCTAGATAAAGGAGTTTGTGGAGTGCCATGGTGTTCCAAGAATTGAAATAATGGATTCAAGCATTTAGTCTCATAGGAACTAAATCCTCAAGAGGATGGTGAGAATATATGGGGGAAAAGGTTCCCCCAAGCATTCTATGGACATGCCAAATGTATTTACAACAGTGGAATCTAAACACATTTTGATGATGCAATTCACCATTTGTTTATGTTATGGTTATCTTCTTGTGGGAAGAATGCATAGATACAGTTAGAGAAAGGAAATACTGGATTACCAATCTCATTTGGCACTGGATATATGAATGAAATGGACTGAATTTTTGGGTTCACATATCTGGCGTCCCTATACCAAAGAGTGGCTTTGGAGATAATGAACTAGTGCTCACCTAGAAAACATAGAGTTTGGTCAACAACAATGTCAAAGGGATTGGTTTGTTGATGTAATATGAAGGAATGATTAATTGGATCATCCCTAGAGTGATCTGAAGTGATATGAAACTCTAGAGGTTCTTTTAAATGGGGAAGAATAATGGTACTAGGGTCAACACTACCAGATACACTTGGACGGTTGGGGAGAATTGTTTCTCCTGGACTCTCAAATATGGATGCCCCCTTACCCAAACAATGGGTGTCAATGTAATGGCCACAAGGTGTATGTGGTTAGAATGCATGGGTTCGAAGTAAGCGGTTACATAACCAATTGACATCACTATGGATGAAGTCTTTGGAAACGAAAACATGTTGTTTATGGGTCTCATGCGGAAGGAAATATGCACGATGGTGCATATCGTCCCAAGGATAATCAGACATCGTCATGGCTTCCATGATGTCTTCATCTTAATGGAAGATGGGTGGACTGGATGAAGAGAGACCATTTCATTTGGAGGGACTACCTGAAGCATCATCATGAGAAAAAAGGTTCACATGTGCATCGACAACAGGAGGGGACGAACGAAAATTAAATGGCATATCTACCAATGTTGAGACCTGAGTATCTGTCGAAGGAGGTTCGACCAAATTAGTATGGAGAACTCAAAAAGAGTATCCAAACGAGGATCCCATAGATGACGACAGGTAGAGAATGGTTGCAATGCAATCTATCATCTTGATATCAGGAGGAGGAATCACAATGTGTGGTTCCTATTCTGGTTCAACAGTGGTACCAGAAGCCACGGGTAAATAAGTGGTGGGTTTATTACGAGCAACCTCTATTTCACAAAGTGCCTGATGGGTATCACAAAAATATTTGATACGAGGATAGTGATGAGAATAGTGGCCAAAGTTGTCACACAAAGAAAAAGGGTGATTCGTGCATAACGATTTGTTTTTCTTGGCTTAATCAGGTAAGGTAACATGCACCTCTAGGATGTCAGATTCAAGAAACTTATTGTCGAAAACCTCTTTGAGATGAGGGATTTCAGGACAATTATTGGTGGCATGCCCAACAACATCACACAAAGTGCATAAAGGTGTCAGCTTTGGAGGCTTAGGTGGAGCTAGAGTTGTTTGGGGAGATTTATCCTTAGGTCTCTTCTTTTTTGCTTTCCCCCCCTCAATGGATGCTTTCACAATAAAAATGGGTTCCTATTGAGGTTGCTGAGGAACTGAAGCAAAGGTAGGGGTCATCCCGACCAGTTGAACTGGGATCAAAGCGATATATGGTTTATGTTGATCTGGTGGAGTTTTTGCAGGGGTATCAATGTACCAGACTGGGATCCCTAGGGTTAAATTTGGTAAACTCAACATAGCCATGATAGGCATAGAAAAGACTCCAGATGGGGGAGCTAAAAATGGTATTTTATCTTAAGGGTAATGGTCTGGGGGAACGGTTCCTAGATGGTTAAGACTTGGGGGAATTGTTCCTAGTTGAAAAATATCAGAAGAGACACCACTAGAAGGATATGGTCCTGATGGCTTTGTCAAGTGAATAACAGCAGGTTACAAAGGCATTGGCTACTGGCTAGTTGTATTGGGCCACTTTTGGCTAGCCCGAGACACTTGCAACATGCAAACACTCGATGAGCTAGGCTCAATGATAAGGAGGGGGCGGGGGGGGAAGCAAGGAATGCATCTAAGTACTTATAAAATTGCACCTCAGTGAGACATTGGTGAGAGGTGTGACCATTTGGTTATCAACCATCGATGATATAATAGACTCCGATGAGGTCTGAGACTTGGGCTCATAATATTTCAACTGATCGATGGTGACGATCTTTCAGTTATGGGGGAAGCATGTCTTACGGTGAACCGTAGATGCAACAGTTGACATTGCATATGTGTAGCTCTGACCCAAGAGGATATTATAATCCAAAAGGGCGTCAATGACTTCTATGTCAATACATATAGTCTTGCCCACAAAAGTAATAGGACAATTGTGAAACATTCCAAGGGGTTATGAAGGGTGACCATCCCAAGCACGCAAAGTGATGGTGTATAGGGACAGATCTGGGGACCTGATTTGCTTCCAAAAAAAGGTGGGAATCACACAGGTGGATGTGCACTCATCGATGATACATCGTTTGACAATGGCGTTGCGGATCTTGACTGGTATTTGGAACGCAACAGATGAGAGTAAAGGGGGATGTTCTGACTTGTCAACATCAAAGACAATCTAGTGATCATCTGAAGGATCTACGACGCCCATATAAGTTAGTAGAGATTTTCTTTGATATGGGCACATCTGGAGAACTTTTAGCGTTGACATGGCGGTAGGAGACTGTGCCAAGTCATCTACCATGTTTTAGGTGTGGTTAGCTTTGGTAGAAGCAGCATTAAGGCGTAATGGCCCTTTGGGGATATTGAGAATTATCTATGCCTTAGGCTGAGGGATATGTAAGCGACAATTTGGTGTCGGAATGGACTCTGTGGATACCTTGGTTTGGGACTCGGTTGTAGAGGTAGCAGGTTTCTTGTCATACTGGCGCAAACGGGTCTGAAGGTTTACATTAGTAGTATTGACCTCTTCAGATTTCATCATGAGAATCTGGTAATCAAGATTACCAGACTGTTGGGGTTGAGGAGCAACCTAACCTTCTGGGGGTTGGGTAGCAACATATCCTTGTTGAGTGGAAGGATTGGTGAACACAGTCAGTTGAGCTGGAGAAGTGTTTGGAGCGAGCAATTTTGTGGGTTGTTTTCCTCGAGACGCTACTTGGGATTCCCAAAATTGACGCATTCGGGGTAGAAGGGGGAAATCATGTACGAATGGCCTTGTTCTGCTTGGATTGATCGCCCTGTTGATGGTTTGTGGTGTTAATATGGTTCCCTTGTGGTGCATTCAGTCGATTACCTTGGTGACCTTGGTAACCTTGTGTTTGTTGGTTCTGGTTTCCTTTCCCCTTATTCTTTTTCTTCAAATTGGGGGGATTATTTATGCTCTTCTGAGCATAAAATTGACCTTGAGGAGGAGGTGATTTCTATGGCAGAGGTTGAGAAGGTGTGGGAGGTGGGGGTGCTGATGTCGAAGGGACTAGAGTGATGGGTTGTGCATAATAATAAAAAGGATTTGGGGCAACATTCTGGTAACTAGGTTTAGCAACAGCTAGCCCTAGGATTGGTTGATGGGGTTGGGAAAATGCATAAGACGTGCTTTTACTAGGACACAGGTTGCTGGGAGGGGGATAGGTGTTGGAGGAACTAATCCCCCCTGAGGGTAACCATATCTCATGTGAGGATGAGAATATGGTGATGGGTATGAAAGGGATCCAATGATACCGTCGGTGGTGTGAGATGCCCCTGGTGCAATGGCACCACCAAGTCTAGGAAGATCTGGTAAAATGGTATAACATAACCTAGCTGGAAATAGATCAAGTCATATTTTAAAGAAACCTGAAGATCTTCCTCCTCAGTCTGAGGAAAATGACATGCGACATATTTACCTATGGGGGGCTAAGGGCATTCTAAGAAGCCAATCCATATAGACATCGTCATCTAATGTAGGAGCTCTACACATGCTCCTTCTTCTACGTCATTCTTGGACATGGTCAGAAAGGCATGTGGCAGAAGTCTAATGGAATGCAATCAAAAACTTGGTACCGATATCATAATGGAGGGGTAACTGGAAATATGACATAAACGCTTTAGAAAGAGTTGCAAAAACGGTATTAGATGTGGCGAGCTAGTCAACGTACCACTATGCAGCCTCTCTAATGAGTGTGTTGGAACAACTGAAGACGAATGGAGTCATTAGTGATGGAATTAGATGAAAACCACATATGAAAGGAGAGGACATGATTAGTGGGGTCCTCTCCACTATTTCCTTCAAACTTAAGAATGTCGGAAGGAATCTTAGTTGGCATAGTTTGCCAACCTACATCATGATGTATGGGGTCATTGATCAACTGGCTGAAATCAGGAAGGCTTAAACCCACCATAAAAGGTAGCAAAGGAGTATTCGAGATGGTTCCTATAGTAGTTTCACTAGAAGTGACTCTAGGATTAGGGCCAGAGCCACTAGCTGGCTTTTTTCCCACACCTATATTGGCGCCTGACATGATGACTGTATGAGGTTGAGAAGAAGCAGAATCAGAGGAATAACCTAATGAACTAGAAGAACTAAAGTCGGAATGGGGACTTGGGGGAGGAATAAATCAGACCCTACGGGGTGGTGTGAGATGTCCTAATGGAAATTGAGGGTGAATACCTTGAAGTCTCTATGACAAATTCCTTGGGGGCGCAATGATGGCAAGACACAAGTGACACGAAAAGGTTGAAGAGTGATAAACAAGGATCTGTTCGGAAAATTAATTAATTATGATTTTTATTTCTTGGATTGGTGGTGTAAACCAAACACTTTTCTCTTTAGGTGTGAGTGTGTGCAAGCCATGTGTTTATTTTAATTAACCCCAGCCACTTATTTAAAAAATAAAAAATGTTGAAAAATTGTAAATAAAACCAAAATGACAGTAAAATAAATGCCTAATAATGCATAAATCCCAACCCAAACAAGGCTCTCAAACAACCAGACTATATGGGGGTGAAATTGAATCAAAACACACTAAAATGTCCAAGAGATATAATGTCTATGAGATTGGGATCTAATGACTTGATACTGCTGGAAATGACACAGAAAACAACAAGAACCTAGAGGGGAATTTTTTTTGCAAAAGATAAGGTTATAGGTAAAAAACCTAGGGCAAACACTACGACCCTAAGGGAAGAGGAAAAACAAAACTCAAGGGGAATTTTTGGATGTAACAATAACCTATCTTAAGGATCTATAAAAATGATCGATCAGACCCTGAAACAATGGTTGAAAACACTACAAATCTCAGACTACCTACTCATATCAACCCCTCTTAAAAAGGTGGAAGTGTACTAAAACCCTAGGGGGCTTGGTTTGACTTCAAGAAGACAAACTGAGCATATCTAGGCCTAAGACAAGCTGAAACAGAGGTCAGACAACCCAAAACAATTTTCTTGGCAAACCCTAAGAATTGCAGAAAAAAACTTAGAAAAAAATTCCAAATCGCAGTTTCTGACCGTCTTAGAGGTGATTTCACAGTTTTTAAGTAGATAAGTGTGATTTCTGGGGGAAATTCGCACTTTTTGGGCTCAAAAGCGCAAGTTATGATCCTTGGTTCTCGGGCAGCAAGTTTTCGAAAAAGTGTTGTCTCCAATGCGGTTGGTACCTGTTACATGTGGAAGACACCAAAAAACATCTGGATTTTAGAATCTTGACTGAATTAGGGAAAAAAGTTAAAAAAAACATCAAGAGACTGAAAACTGCAGAAGAAAAATGATCGTTGAAGTTGATGGTCACTGAGGAATCTAGATTACAACAGTGGAGTCCTCATTTGTTAGTGTAAAATCTTTCGAAAAGTGTACCAAAAATACCTTACTTAAGCTATGGATGACATATATACCTGCGAACATAAATGTTTGTAAAATCCTTTAGATCTGCAATAGACAATCGAAACAAATCTTGCAAAAGCCCAAATATATGCAGTAAAAGTAGTTTAACAACAAAATAAAATAGTAACTGATGCAAAATTAACTCCAAGTAACCAATGGACAAGACAAGTTTAAAGAATGATATTTTCTACTATGTAACACCTGGTGAAGGAAACAAGTAAATGTTACGAGCCCCCCTAAATGGTATGGGTTCTTGGTTTTCCTCAATGCTTCAGCTTCACAAATCTCTCTCTCTCTCAATGATGTAGAAAACCCAAAATATGTGATGAACTCAAGTGGGAGCTCAAATGGAAAATGAAAATGATAGTGACATTGAAAATGCTCAAAGTGAAGAATGAATGGAAAAACCCTCCTATTTATAAAAAAATATTGAGTTATATTTGATAATAGAGAATAATAAAATATTATTAACCAAAATTTAGATCTAACCACTTGGAATATTTTAATGTATTTTGTTGGAGGAAAAAGGTATTTGAATTGGTTAAATACATTTATGTAGAAATAATAAAAAAATAAATGATTTATTTATCATTTCAAGAATGTGGTTAAAGGACAATAAACAAATAATGATTTGTTTAATTATTCCTAGGTGATTTTGTCAAATTTAACAAGGAATAATAACTAAGTAATTATTTAATTAATTATTCCTAGAGAAAAATAAGATAAATAATAATTTATATAATTGTTTCTCATAATTGGGTTAAATATGACCAGGAATATTGTTTAAACAATGGTTTAATTAATTATTCCTAGAGGAAAATAAAATAAATAATTATTTATTTAATTATTCCTCATGGGGTTTCTTGTTTTAACCAGAAATAATTTAATAAAATATGGTTTATTAAATGATTTCTTATAGTGAGAGCAATTTTACTATGGTAAAATTGGTCTTACATGGTGTACTTCAATCCATCTAGTTAGGAATGACTAGATGATCATTTTTTGGTGATAACACCGATGTTGTGGAAAATATCTCTTGCGATGATCTTTTCCGCAAGTCCATCATTGTATAGGCTCCCAGCCTGCACCCTTGTTCTGCTCCTCAAACTGAAATCCATGCTCTTTTTCAGATGCATTGAACTTCTTGTGCGATGCTTCATTCTCTTCATTACCTATGTCCTGAGGCCTTTCCCGCTTCTTATCCCATTTCCCTTTATTATTATCATTACCTTTCCAGTCCTTCTTAGTCTTAGATATGCACTTTGATTACTTGTAACAAAGATTTAGCTTCGATATGGACTCCTCCAATGATTTAGGCTCATCAAAATCAATCATTTCTTTGAATTCTATCGGCAAACCATTGATGAATCTCTGAATCTTTTCCTTCTCCTCCTTGAGGTAAGGCACATACCTCAATAAATCCAAGAACCTTATAGTGTACTCCTCATGAGTCAAAGATCCCATATTTAGCTCATAGAACTCTTTTTCTATGTTTTCATAGTACCTCTCCGACGGGTACTTCTTCTTCAATAGTCTCTCGAATTTACTCCAAGTCAACTCATCCTCATAAATATATATGACGTTCTTTACATCTTCACACCAGATATCTTCTTTACCTTTAATACTGAATGTAGTTATTATGGCCTTCATGTTCTCTGAGTAATCATGTAACTTAAAGAAATTATTCATTCCAAGTAGTTATGCTTCTGCATCCTATGATTTCTTCATTTCCCCATCAAACTTATGTGGCTTTGATTTCTTGAACTCATCTGGAAAATATCCCCTATCACTCCTCCTTTAAGGGTGATAACGATGATGACCATGATACTTTTCAGAACCAAAACTAGAATAATACCTATGTCCATCACCACTCATGTTCATTGTATCTAATAACCTACCATCCTTGATCATATCATCTCTATCTGACATGTGCCCACTTTGGGGTCTGCTTCCATAGGCCCATTTGTCCTATCCTCCTATCCATAGCTGATCTAACAAACTATGAATAATTACTACATTGACTTCTACTTGTTTCTCCTATGTCTGCATGATTCTATGAGTCAAAGATCCCATATTTAGCTCATAGAACTCTTTTTCTATGTTTTCATAGTACCTCTCCAACGGGTACTTCTTCTTCAATAGTCTCTCAAATTTACTCCAAGTCAACTCATCCTCATAAATATATATGATGTTATTTACATCTTCACACCAGATATCTTCTTTACCTTTAAGACTGAATGTAGTTATTATGGCCTTCATGTTATCTAAGTAATCATGTAACTTAAAGAAATTATTCATTCTAAGTAGCTATGCTTCTACATCCTATGATTTCTTCATTTCCCCATCAAACATATGTGGCTTTGATTTCTTGAACTCATCTGGAAAATTTCCCCTATCACTCCTCCTTTAAGGGTGATAACGATGATGACCATGATACTTGTCAGAACCAAAACTAGAATACTACCTATGTCCATCACCACTCATGTTCATTGTATCCAATAACCTACCATCCCTGATCATATCATTTCTATCTGACCTGTTCCCACTTTGGGGTCTGCTTCCATAGGCCTATTTGTCCTATCCTCCTATCCATAGCTGATCTAACAAACTATGAATAATTACTACATTGACTTCTACTTGTTTCTCCTATGTCTGCATGATTCTATCATTGTCTGATTTGCAACTCCTTATTTCTTCCTTCAAATTCCTCATTATGTCTACTAAGTCAAAAGAGTTCCCAACACCACGTTGCTCATCTGATTCTTAGGGAGAATCTATGTAGTCTACCATATTTCTAGTCATCTTTGATCTCTTCTTCTTGCAAGGCATATGTCATCTAAACCAAATCATAAAAAAAACAACATACCTTATTATATTTTGGGGAGGATATCTCGTCTGCAAGATCGACAAAATTATCACAATACATATATAAACATAATTATATCAACATATGAGAATATTTTCGTCCATTACATAGTTATGAATGCATGAATATGTTGACCACATACCATGACTTCATGCACAATGACCATCACCCAGCCAATGTATGCATAACAACATATAAACACTAACACACATAAAAAATTCATGAATGAAATATACTTACAACAAATACATAAAAAAACGACACCATCAACTTTCATATGGTGACACCACTGCAATAATGACCAATTCCATGCTTGCAAAATAATCACAAGGACCTATATGCAACTTACATGTACATATGATAACACATTCATCCAATGGGAACAGAAACCAAACATCACCCAAGGAGAACGAAACCATGCTCTGATACCACTCTGTAACACCCTCCTCCCACATCTACCCAAGTAACCACCCAACCGAGGTAAACATGTGACTAAGAGTTACTATGATATGGTTCAACTCCCTATGTATCAGTTGAGGAATTGGAACCCATGGAACATAGAAAACCTAACCTTCTACACCTGCAACAGAAACCGCAGGAGCCACATAACCCATATAGGTGACCATCCCCTGAGACAAACTAATAGTTTGCAACATTAAAGGCTCAATCGCTCGCTTGACATGGGAATGCATGCGACTAGGACCCTCCAGTCACTCCCACATCAAGTAATGCATGCGACTGGGGAATTTTCTGGGTGGCTAGATTTTGTGCCACTTTTTCAGGGCTAGGACTCAAGCCACTACCTAGAACTCCATGAAAATTTCAGAAATGAAAAATAGCATTGGAAGAATGATGCAAATGTAAATACTTGAATAAGTACTTTATTGGATCCCTACTAGCCATTACAGACATTTCATCAAACATGTGACAAATATGCATTGTACATGTTTAAACAACATATCTAAGTATAGGGTTATCGTACTTATCTGAGGATCATTAAGGAGAAATAATTCCTCATCACAATAACTACATTACCATATATTAATCCATAAATTCAGTTTACATTCATTGTTTAACCATAACATGATGAGAGGCATACATTATCTCTACAATAAATATCAGTCATAACCAACATATAACCAACATAAATATCAAGGATATAATAGCCATATAAACCACATATAAACAAGTATATCTAACCATAAAATACCAAGGAGAAAGAGCTCTTATTGATGATTGCATAGGTCAACCAAGGATGGGAATTCCACGAACAAACTGACCATAGATTAGTATGAAACAAATATTTATTTTAGTCAGTCACCCTCGTGCCATATTCCAAGCATGCAAAACACATCAAACAAAACCAAAGCAGGGCTTCAAGAGGCCAAACCACCTCAACCCTGAACCAGTGATTCCACCTCACGGTCGAACATCACTGATCATCACCATATTTTTCTCTACCCCAAGCTGTCGAGGGCTTTAGAGCATTTTTTCCAACCAAGGCTTCCAAGACTAGTAAATCAACCCACCAAGGGCTTCCAGAGTGTTTTTCCAACCAAGGCTTCCATGACTAGTAACTCAACCCAAGCTGTTACAGGGCTTCTAGAGCGTTTGTCCAACCAAGGCTTCCAGGAACTAATAACTCAACCCATAGCCAAAGGCACAAGAAAACCAACCAAAATAAAAAAGGAAAAACCCATAACACCATGGCTATCCATGAAATGGCAAGGCTAGGAAAAATCACTGTCAATTTAGGCAATCCTCCATGCCAATGACAAATCATAAACAAATAACCGCATGCATTTTCCATGCATGCCAAAACTAGTGAGGAAATCATGCATGCAACTCGGTACCTGCAAGAAAAACCCGATGTAGCTACTGATCCCAATGTCCTCTTGCGATTTCTTGCTCTTCCTTTGCATTCTTGCTCCAAATCCCAAGTTCACCACACTCCTCCAATAGTGCTCCAAGAAAACTCTAAGTGTCCAAGAGTATGTGAGAGAGAGAGTAGAATGAGAGCTCCAAAATTGAACTGAAAAAAGTATGTGAACTGATCCTCATAAGCCTTTTTATTAATGATGCCTCTAATTTATTCAATTTTCCATTATTTTCCTTCATTTTTCTCATCACATGCAACCTGTGACCTTTCACCTTCCTTTCCTCCTATTTTCCATTATTTTAATAAATAAATTCCACTTTGACTTTCCAAAGCCTTAGCCATTTCCTTTGCCAATTTCCATAGGCATAATAAACCATATGAACAACCACACTAGGATTTTTTTCCAAACATTCATCTTGGATTATGTTGTTATCACTCAGAAAAAATGAAGCATCATCTGACAAAGTCCTAGAGGTTCATGTGTCAAAGGTAGGGTCATAGATTTCATTTTTCATTACTTGGTCAAGGAAGATTTTTAATTTTTCCTATTTAGCCTATCCTAAGGTCTAAACCCACCCTCATTCAAATCCTTTTATGTCACATTAGTCATGATTTTCTGACATTTTTCATTTCTCAAGTTTATAGCACCGAAAGGGTCATTTTAGCCAAGAAACCACACTTTAGTGGTGAAATACACAAAGAAAATGCACTTTTCACTACGAATCTACTAATACTTCATAGCGAAAATTCCTAGAAATACACTAGGAACACTACGAAAGTAAGGATTCTTATCTGTCTTGTTAAATTAGCTATTAGGTGTCAGAAAATGATTGAAAAGGATAAGTTAGATACCATTCGAGTCAGTTAGGGTAAAGATCAAGGTACATGGTCAGGGCTGAAGTCATCATTACCATTTTAAGCATGTATGAGTCATCATTATGCTATGAGTTGTCATCAAACTTCAAAATGTTTCCAAATTGAGTCATTTGTCATTATCCATTCCCTATTTGTGTGTTATTGAGCTCTGGAGATTTATTCCATTGATTCCAAGTTGTGGCTGGTATTTTCAAAGGTTTGCAGGTATAACTGATCAAGCGAGGCAGAGAAGCATTAAAGAACCATGGTTTCAAAGAGGAAGACCAACAAAGGTGGCCATTTTCTTAGATATGAGCCATAAGATATGAACCTGATAAATGAATACCCAACAGCTGTAGAGGTCTTCAGAAGAATAGGGTGTTTGCAGTTTTGTGAAAGATTACAAGGATGCCATGTATAGGTTTCTAAATAATTTTCCCTAAATTCAATGGAACAGCTACAAAAGTGGGAATGTTGAATCTCACTATAACACCAGAGATCATTGCAGCAGCAACAGGGATTCCATGAGGACAAGAAAAATGGTTCAAAGGGTTCAAATTCAACATGGAGGAATGCAAAGATTTTATCAAGCAAGAAAATAGTGAAGTTGACCTTACAAATTCCATTCCAAGGAGCTGCATGAAGGATAATTTCTCAAAGCTGCTGCTTATCATCCAGAAATATTTCACTTGTGAAGGGAGATATCATAAATTCTATTCTTACCACTTCAAGCTTCTCCTACACTTTGTTGGTAAGATATCTCTTGATCTACCTTTCTATTTACACAAAATCTTAGCAAAAATGGCAGATAAAGTTCAAGCCTAAATCTGAGGGAAGTGAAACCTCACTTTTTCATCATGGCTTAATAAAATTGTTGGTTTTAGATGAGTTACAAAGAATAGGCAGAGATTGGTCTTCTTTTTTGTTTGTTAGTGGTTTTGAAATGGATATTATTACCCCTAAAATAACTCCTAAACCTAGAGGTATACCATCACCTTTAGTGGCAGAACAAAGTGAACCAATAGGGGCAGAGCAGAGTGAACCAGTGATGATGGAAATAGAGCAGTTGCAGAGATTTGATACACCCATTGTTCCACCTGCAAAACAAAATTCAATAATGAGAAAACTTGCAAACTAAGAGCCAACTCTGAGTAAACAAGGTAGAAAAAGGATTACAAGGTGCCAAACAGTGGCTAAATGCAATTTAGAAGACATACTACATGATATTGATATAGAAGCGACTCCTATAGTCTAGGTTGAGGATATAGATGAAGGTGGAAAGAATATCAAGAAAGCTAAATCAACAAAGAAGTTAGAGTTTGAAGGTGAGGATGCAGGTTTTACGTTTCAGGCTAGGAATCCTATGACAAGACATGCTAAAAAACTCTTGGAAAGCATTAAATAAGTTCATGCATCCACTGACACTGTCCAGCCACCACAAAACATTATTGACCTTTCATCTCCTACAGAAGAAGATCCAGTCAGCAAGAAAAAGGAAAGGAGAAAGCCATTGAAAAAATAGAGTTTGAACTCCTTGAAGAAAATTTAAGGTTAGATAATCATGAAATATCAATCATGAAAAAGGAGGCAAGGAAACATAATGTTCAGAAGATTTAGTTTGAGAATATGAAAGAGGTTTGCAAAGAGCAGGTTGACAGTGTATCAAAGACCCTAGATAACACAACAATTAATCAAATGGACTATGCCATTGAGGAAAGAGCTTAAACATGTCAGAAGAATGAACCTACACTTGAAATATACCAACAGAAAGCTGAAATATCAAGTTAAATACCTCCAAGAACAACTAGAATTCAACCATGAGGAGATGGAGAAGAAGGGTCTTAAAATGACAGTAGTTGAGGAGCCAATAGTTCAACTCATCATCAATGAACAAGAAACACCTCAAGACTCTTAGTTTGAGCTATTTTATATTTTGAAATGTCAATGGCATGTTGAAAATAAAATTTATACAACTGGAAGGTACATTTTTTAAACAAGGCAAAAATATGGAATTTACACAATTTTCCACAGTTTCTTAGCGTTTCCTAGGCTTGAAGCCAGGAAAACGCTACAAAACCACATGTCGCTGTATTTTTTCTTATAAAACCACTTTTGCTAGCTTCCAAGGAGAGGAAATGATAGGTAAGATGTGTCAGGGCATGATGAACACAATATAAGAGGAAAGAAGCAGAAATTTGATTGCAAAGGTCATTTTTTGTATGCTACGAAACTACCATAATTTCGTAGCAATCTATTTTGAGGGTTTCTGAGCAATTTTGGACAGGTGACACTTTCAAAAGGTCAAGGGAATTTTCCAGCAATCATCCAAGATTTTAAGACCATGAAATGAAGACAACTCATCAGTTAAACCATTCGTTGAAGATAAGGACCTGTTTTCCTGAAAAATAGGGTTTGTTCCATAGGTTGAGGAGATAAATTAAGATGTCAAGTAGTGATGAGTTCTGTAATAGCTCATTCAAACAAGTGAATCAGTAGTTGTCATATGTGTAACTGTTTCAGGAAATAAGGTAGTTGATGTAATAATTAGCAGTTTGAGTGCTATTAGGAAATCGACTGTTTTAATAGAATAGTTGTCATTTTCTCATTAAAGCACATTTTTTCTTGTTATGCAAGGTGTCATTAGGAAAATTTAGATGAATCTAGCCAAGAGGCAGATCATCTCTCATGTAACAAGGTCTATTAAAGGGTAGAGATTCGAAATTGTAAAGGGTTGGAGATGTTTTTGCAAATACTGCAGCTTTATGTAATTTGACTGATATCAGTAATACATAGGACTTTTTATTGACCAACCTGAGATTCTCATGGAGTTTTTAGTGCTTATATGATCTATATTTTTTATGTGTACCATTTGCAGTGGTTTTCATCTTTAAT
Organism: Pinus albicaulis; assembly: GCA_034641835.2. Lineage (NCBI taxonomy): Eukaryota > Viridiplantae > Streptophyta > Pinopsida > Pinales > Pinaceae > Pinus > Pinus albicaulis. The sequence continues at coordinate 598,072,478 of CM076575.1, forward strand.
GCTCAGAATTCATAGATGTATGCTCTGACTTCCTTTATTGATGAAATGGCTGTGTTATTTCATGTTCCATGTGTGATTTACCTCTGCTAAAAACTCTTACTTTCATCAGCTTCCATGTCAAGAGGCCTTACTATTGAACCACTTATTTTTGAACTCCATAAGCCCAATGGTTGCAGACTTGTACTCTTTTTGACCTACACACATCACAAGAAAGTTATTATCCAAGTAGAGTTAGCCATCTAGTTTCATCATTATCAAATATCATTAAACCCTTTGAGAGAGACCTCTCATACTGAAGAGGCTAAGCTTCAGTTACAATTTGGTTTGAAATAGTTACATGAAGTTGTCTGATTAGCAGCCAATCAAGTGAAATTTTGTGATAACATACGTGTCCCATGACCAAGGTCTTATTTAACTTTATTAACTTTTACATGTATTTTTGACAAGGATTGTTACAACATCCATAGCTTTTGACCTTAGAAAGTTCCTACTTCTTCTTCTCACCTTTTGGGTTCAGTTCCTTGTTGGACCCCTTCTTCACTTTTCCTTTCCTTGCTAGGGATGTGTTATCCTACTACTCCTCACTCTTATTATTCATATTGTTGCTACCACTAAAAATATGGATTCTCGTCTCCTCCTGGGTGAAATAAATCCATGATCGAGCCCAAACAAACAACTTATCTTGTCCATTGATCACTTGGACAAATACATCACATTTCTTCGTAAATCCATTCAACATTATGCACACCATATTTTCATTATCTGGTTTATGTTCCACTGCAACTAACTCATCCTTTACCAATCTAAGTCTGGTGAGGTAGCTTCTCCCTTCTATATTTTGGTTCCTTAGCTTTTCTCTGAGAAGTAGCTTCCTATAAGTGGTAGCATCCTGGAACAATTTCAAAATATCACCCCACATTTTATTTGTTTATCCATCTCATAAATATGTAGAACTATATGATTTTTGACTCCATCATGAATTTTCCTTTGTGTTCTGGAATCTTCCTTATGGTATGTTGAAAGATATGTTAGATCCTTTGGTACATATATCACACTAGTTACATATTCCTTGTGACCATTTTCTTCCAACAATAAGGAAGTTTTGGCTTTACAAACACCAAAATTCGAGGCTCCATCCAATCTTTCTTTATGTCTGTGTTGGACACCTAAACCTCCTAGGGTTAGTGTGGAAGAAAAAAGTCAAATAGGAGTCCAAGAGACCACTTAGAATGTGAAACCAAGGGTCACCCCAATGTATTATATATATTTATCATTGTAATAATAAATACAATTCACACTTATCTTTCCTAGGTTTTCTATTCTTGCATATTCCATTGCTAAGTTTGACATGGTATCAGAATGGGTGATATCCTGCCCTGCTCAAGTGTGAGCCACTTGTTTTTATGGCCAATTTTTTCTGCCTAGGTTGAGAGCTTCGAGTGCATTCTTTCGATATGCGTACTTGTCTGGCCATAGTAGGTGTTACTCTGCCAGCCCTGCCCTTCACTTAGTGCTATCTATGTCATTCTATACCTAACTTCTAAAAATGCCATTCTCTGCCTTTCAAAAGACTCATTGGGTCCAAGTGTTTCTCTTGTTCTGCATGCCTATCATAACATGCCATATTTGTCATAACCTGCACTGTTGGGTGTAGGAATTAGAATTCAACGAACTCCTTCAACACTTAATTGTCAACCTGGGGGCTTCATAATCTTAGAGGCGTAGCATAGGTAATGCCAAGAATTATATGAACCTTTCCTATTTCTATTCCTACTTCCTTGATTACAATTTGCAGAATTGAAGAAAATGATCACACGGAAATTAATACCAAAGAAATTATGGTGCTGGAATATAAAAGAAAGTACTTTGCATAAATTTAAATAAAAGGAACTCTCAATTAATTGTGAAAAATCCTAATCAATGAAGTAAACATTTAAGATTATCTTTAGTGTAGTTATGAGACAGAGCGATGATTAAGCTATTTAGGATATTTGTCTTCTTCAAAGATATTCCTTCCTACACTAAATTTTCATTCCTGCACTGCAACAACGTTCCTATACTGGAACGTTGTTCCTACAGTGGAATGAATTTTATGCACCGAAAGTGTGTTCTGTACCTACAATAAAGATTTTGACCTTCATACAGGAGCTATGGGTCTGTGTACCAAAGAACTATGTTCCTGTACCAGGATATCAGTTCTTGTACCAAAACAGAGGTTCTTGTACTTGGTTTCCAAATCACTTGCATAAAATAAAGAGTGTGCTAACTAAAGAAATAGATTGCAAAGAGAACAAAACTCAAAAGTAAAATTTCATAAGCAAAAATATTCTTCAACAAATCTCATATTTAGAAAGAAGAAATTCTTTTAAAAGTCAAAGTAAATCTTCATAAAACAGGAAAATTCCTTCATGCAAATAAAGAAATTATTTAATCCATGTATCAACATGCTTCTCCCTGAGATGATTGTTTATCATATGAATTATATCTACACTTTAAAATGTTTTAACTCAAAATCTTAGTTAAGGATTTTATCATTAAATTCAGCTTTTTCTGCGGGAATAATAAGTGCAAGCATAGACCTTCATATTGCGACAGTGTTCATTTCAGTTTTATCCGTGCAAATTGATTCTTAACTAAACTTGAAATATTAAGAATGCTTATGCTTGTAAATAAACACTATTTGCATAAAATAAATGAAGATATTGCAAAAGGAAAGAAATAAAAAGAACTTTCAAAAATAAACCAAGGAACTTTGACTTGCAGAAACGAAATTGTATTAGTGCAAATAGCTTAACTGCACTCCTCTCAAAAAAATGTAACAAGCATCAAAGGGAAAATGTATATGTTGAAAATCATACACAATCAAGCCTACACACCTCGGATCTGAAACACACGATTTGCAAAAGGAATAAGGCATTTTCTTCTGAAATAATTTAAATATGATTTGCTTCAGACTTTGCATAAAAAAACTAATTTAAACACTCCTGATAATAAAGAGAGAACGAGCTGGGTTGGCTAGGCGCTAGCTAACTAGCTCATTTCCCTGCTACAAGATCTTGAGCCTCAATCACTTAATGACACCTCACAACGAAATTGGAACATGAAATTTCATAATTGACACAGTCCTTCATATTAAGTTTCAAAAGAGGAAATGTAAATCATGGATCTCTGATCCAGCCTAGAAAAAGGCAATACCAAAATTATTACAGTTCACAACAAAATTCGCTACAGTGTCGCTATCTATCCTCTATCAGAAAACTACATTAAATACATATTCCTAGCCTATGGCTGTAATGGAAAATACAACACAAATTCAAATTAAGCCTTTCAAACGTTATCAAAATGCTAAACTAAGATACACGATTGAAATCTCAGTCATCATATCCACCTCTTTCTCTACACTCTGAGCCTAGAAAATGATTAATTGATCCTCTTGGCAAGAGATCCACATGGTTGTTTAGTTGTCTCGGCCACATATGGAAATTCTTTCTTATAGTTTGACAGTAGCCTGGGAAGTGCAGGAACCACCGGCCGGTACAGGAATCATTCCTGCACCAATCCATCTCCCACATATATTAATACATTTTCTCATCAAATTACCTTAGGAAAGAAAATATATTAGTTCCAAAAGAAATTTAAGATACAAAAATATTTAATTAATAATTAAACCTATGTATAACCTTTAATATGAAAAACATAAAGAGAGTGCAGGAATGAGTACAAGTGCAGGAATAAATGTGTTCCAAGGTTAAAACAGAGGTTTAGGTAGTGATTTCAGAGTAGGATAGGGGTTAAAAAGTAGAAAAATTATGCCAAACAACATGCATGTCCAACATTACATCCTCCATTGTAACGCTTCATTTATTCTATCTGTTATGGTTACAGTGTGTCCTTTCATTTCTCAAGTTTGTGTGTTGGTTGGACTCCTTTGAGGATCGTGTGATCGTCTTGAACTCTAGTATCACATACATATAATAGTGTGGTTCTAGAAGTTGTGGTGTTTAAACAACTTCAAATTCTATTAAAATTGTGAGTCACTTGCGGCTTCTCAAGAATCATTGAATCCAAATCGGGCTTTCCAAATGCATTACAGAAAATGAGATCCCTCCATGGACTACGTTGGGTGTTGAGTGCCTTACCATTTTCCCATATGAGTTCAAAGTAGCCCATTTGTAGTGGCGTTGTATATCTTCGCAAGGATAACTATTCGCAGCTTGGAATCATTGGGTAACTCTCAAAGGCTGGTTGGGTGCTCATATTGTCGTGCTAGACCATGGCAAAGAAATCCTGAACTATAATCCTCGTCATGAAAACTAAGGATGTCGTGTATCTAGTTCTTGTAATGGATAGCTAGAATGATAAGACTGCCTAGAGAAACACGTGCCTATACATAACCAGATAGCATGGGAATTTTTCTACATGTAGTTAGAAAGAATGTATTGATCTTGCCACTAGATGCATTGCAACAACTATGAATGTCGCCGACGAAGTTTGAGTGCAAGCTGGTTAAGGAAAGGTTCAAGTCAAAGCCATCTAACTGACCGGTATTCGAAGTAGCAGCTTCACTTTTCCTTCAAGGACGTAGGTTAGAGGGTTGGCTACTTGCTAACGCTCAATATGTTCAACTATATTCTGCTAGCGCTCACAAATCAGTTTATAGCTTTCGTGAGTGGAACTTGTTTCTTCAATTCCCAGTGAGCACACCACTTCTCTTTCATATAATAACACTTGTTTCTTTGTCATACAGCACACTGATTGGCTCCCACTGGTCATTCAATACAACCACTCCTCTTCTCGTCTCTACTCCCTTTGCGACCCACTTAACACCACTCTTTTGCTTCCTATATAATGTATACCACAGATTTAATACCACACAATTAATACAAGTGGTATCCCGCCATACTAGTTATACCACATAGTCATACATTATTGCGAACTGGTCGGTTCATGGTGACTAGGCATTGAATCCGTTGCATTGAACGTTGAATATATTATACTCTACGTTGAAGCCTGGTCTCTGTGTGGATATTTAGCATTATACATAATAACATTCGAGATAGAAGTAGCTGGAATATATTTTGAAGTGTTGCACTCGATAGATTTGTTGAGTTCATCACACCTTGTAGAAAATATTTTCTTGTATGCCCAGAGGTTAAACGTGCAACATAGTTTTTTTGAATTGGTCATAATTGAACGGGGTTGAATTTGTTATATACGAATGTTGTGAACATATAATTCATTTATTCTTGTATGATATGATTATATCGGCGCAAATTTATGTTGTAGAAGAGTCGTTGTTGTATTAATGATTCTGATTTTGAACAAATTTATGCCATTCAAAGGGTCCAGTCAGCAAATAAAGCGATATTCCATTGGGAACAAATATTTGTCTTCTGCCATTCTTTTAGGTATGTCCGTAGCTAGTACTGAGATATAAAAGTCTCCAACAATAACCAATTTTCATTGTCTAGTTTGTTGGCTCCTTGCAAATTTTAGGCAAGAAATAATTATAGTATTGAAAAAAATACTTAATTTTTTTCCCGGTATGCTTCAAGGATCATTTTGCACACATTTCTTGAAAAGGCAACACTCCTCATTTGTTGATCTTGAGCCTTTATTCTTACTAAAACAATGGAAAATTTTGATTAAGTATTAGAGTTAGTGAATACTCTAATACATTCCATTGTAGATCAGATGATAAACATCAGCAAAGCCTCTCTTTCAGATATTCAAACCTATCTAAAAAAAGCACTAAACAATATTGAATTTTTGCAGCTTGAGTCAGAGCTACAATGAGATGAGCTTCAACAGAAGAGTTGTCATTATGAACCTGTTTTTGTTCAGAACATTGAGACAAACTCCCATCAGCAACAAGAAACTATTCAGATCACTGAACCCAGTATAAGAGAAAATTTGAATGTAGAAGAAAAAATCTAGACTGCACTTCCCAAACCCATCATCAAACCTTGGGAAGAGCTTGTCCATAACAAGCACAGAACATGTCTTGGATATTACAAGGAAGTGTCCTTTCCATATTCCAGAATATTCCAAGCCCATCAAATTTCAAAGTGCAGGATTTCTTTATGACAGTTCACTTATTCCAGATTTTGCTTCACTTCCACAACAGATTGTGAAATGGAAACACTATGACTGAGTTGGCCATATGAAAGATCATTGTTTTGATATTCACCCTTGCAAGCACTGTGGTCATCACACTTATTCTTCACACAAATTCTTCAAAAACAAGCCTCCTACAAGAATAAAGATTCATCTTGGATGGATCGCTTCTTGGAAATGGACATCAACAGCCAAAAAGATGTTTCAGTCATATGTCAGAACTTGTTCTAGAGTATTAAACATTCTTACAGTTGAGTTTTCGCCAGCATATCACCTTGTATATGACAGGTGGTTCATGGTGGTCATCTACAAGCCAGAGACACAGAATTTCAAGCGAGCCTGAGCCACAACCTATCATTCCAGATTCAAAATTGTAGCCAGAGACACAGCAGTTCAAGCGAGCCTGAGCCATAACTTGTTGTTCCAGATTTAGAGTTGTAGCCAGAGACACATATGCCCATGAGCATGAATTTGGTTGGTGGTCAGCCTTAAACCATCTATGTGAGGTTGAGTTTCTTCCTCTTCAAAGAATTAGGGATACTTCCTCTAGAAAAAGACTTCAACTTCTTTCCAATTTTGGAGAAGTTCCAGGAAATGCATCAAGCATTCCAGAGTTGTTGGTCTTCCTTAAACCATCACAGGTTGTAGACCTCCCTTCTTCCAGTTTGAAGGTCTACCTCTTAAAAATATTAGGAGCACTTCCTCTAGCATAAGACCTTAGCTTCTTGCCAGATTTGGAAGAGTTCCGGGAACTGCACTAAGTGTTCCAGTGTTGGTGGTCATCCTTAAACCACCTCCTTATGCCAACATTTCAGAGAGCACATTCAGCCTAGTGCTTCCATGCATACTTTGCACATTTGTATTACAAATCTTCTTGGACTCATACATATCCCTTCGGATTAAGGGGGGGGGGGGGATTTTGGACACCTAATCCTCCTAGGGTTAGTGTGGAAGGCGAGCATTCAAAGAGGAGTCCAAGAGACTACTTGGAATGTGAAAATAAGGGTCACTCCAAAGTATTATATATATATATATATATATATATATATGCATCATTGCGAATGATAAATACAACTCACGCTTATCTTTCCTAGGTTGTCTATTCTTGCCTATTCCATTGATGAGTTTGATAGTCTTAAACCTGTTGAGGAAATTTTATAAACCCTCAAAAAAATAGTGAAACCCAAATAAATTGAATAATGTGAACTTAAACCCTTTACTTTTCTCTTCATATGCATGTGCCGCAGTCTTCTTCTGCCCTCAAATATGCTTTGATACCATGTGAAATTTTAATATTGTTGAAGTTAACTGGTATTATTCTCCTATTAACTTCTAGATATTTTGATGAATATGACCATACAAATAAGTTGTAGAGATATTAATCTCCTTGAAAACAAAGTGGATCTACTATGCTGGTTACAAATTTTTATGACACTAGCAAACTATGGAATCAATGATTAGGTAATCACAAATTAAACCTTGCATCATATGCATTGTTCAAATATGGTAGGTGATATTCCACATATTGAACCACCCAGTGGAAGCTAGAAAATACAAGGGGGTAAAGAGGTTGGTTTGTAATGGGATAACTAGTGAGATCAACATATATTTTAATATATTAAATATAATTAGACTCGTCATTTCAAGATACAACCATCAATAATGTAGGTGAGTGAAAACAATCAAGGTGAGAATGAATAACCTTATGTTGGTGGTTCCACTTCGATGGATATTAATACTCACTTTGGATAGTCAAGGGGATAATGGATAATATTATGCTATTCATTTCACTTAAATGGATATTGACACTCACTCATGAGTCCTTTCCTAAGAATTTAATGGGGAAAGCCTCTCATCATATTCGATTTATTCATAGTGATATTTTCAATCCTATGACCATTGTATTAAACTAGATATCTCCCCCTGCATCCCCCCCCCCCCCCCCCCCCCCCCCCCCCCCCACCTACCAACATTGAAAATTTCTTTCACTTTATTTGGATATATACTATTCAATCCAATGGTGAATCCTTTGAGATGTTCAAGGAATCTAAATTCTTGGTCGAAAATCACATCAATCGTAGGATCAAATATATCAACACTAATCAAGGAGATGAATATTTTGGTAATGAATTTCACTTGTTTATCTCATCTTTGTGGCATTGTTTAGTAAAAGTAAATTATTCAATAAGATGAAATAGTTCATTGGAGAGGAGTAGAGCTATTATGGAAATCGATTGTTATACATTTCATTCTCAACGAATGGAGATAAAATTCTTGGTAGAAGTAATATTTTGTGTATCTTATATCATCATGGGATATTTTCTTCATGTGAATCCTTTTGAGAAATGGTATAGTTACAAATCTTCATTCTACATTTCAAAAATATATGGATCATGTGCATCAATTGCTTCATTGAAATGGGAAGTTTCTTAGATGGATGTTAAGAATTTTTTTCTCCATAGAAATATACAAGAAGATATTTACATACAACAAACCATAAGGTTTGTACAAAACGGTCATTCTCCCTTAGTTTGTAAGCTCAATAAATATCTCTATAGTACTAAGAAAGCATTGCATGTGTGATATGAGAAGATTCACAATTTCTTTACTAGTTTTGGCTTTAGTCATTGCAAGGTTCAACATGGTCTCTACACTTGTGTAATGTACTTAACCCAAAAAAATTAGAGAAATCAAATAAATGTAGCGTGAAAGCATTGCATGTGTGATATGAGAAGATTCACAATTTCTTTACTAGTTTTGGCTTTAGTCATTGCAAGGTTCAACATGGTCTCTACACTTGTGTAATGTACTTAACCCAAAAAATTTAGAGAAATCAAATAAATGTAGCGTGAAACCCAATAATATAAGAGAAACTATATAAAAACTGAGAAATATGTCTTAATAATAAAACATAGAGAGTTATGTTCACTTTTATCTTCAAAGGGAAAGCCTCCAAGAAAAATATCAAAATGGAATTGTTAGAACACACCAGAATGGAGATCGTTATGATGTTCATTTAATGAACATGTTACACATATAAATATATGATCTATAATCTTTGCATTCATCTCCCAAGAGGTATCTTAGACTCTTGATGAATATTCATATTCACTTGTGACTTTTCATATTCCTTATTAATCGAATGATATAAAATATCATAACCCTAATAGATTAGGTTTCCAACATTCCCACCTTAATCCAAATGGGTGTATGTGAGTCCAAGTAGAGAGATGAAATATGGAAGTGGAAAACTGCCAACGGATGAATGTACTCTTTGAATCTGGTGGTTTCGGGATGACCAGAAACCAAATGGTTATATTTTAGGGTGGTTTAAAGGTGTCCAAAAACTTTGGAACTTGAATCCAAGGATCAATAGTTCTCTTTAGAAAATAGTGGTTTAGGATGAGCCAAAACATTAAAACTTAGCCCTAAGGCTTAGTAGTTCTCGAAAAAAATCCTAATTTAGCTACAATTTAATGACTTATGCTAATTGGAAGTGATATCAAAAGGTGATTTAAAGATGACCACAAATTGTTTTCTAGTAGAATTTATAAGTATTCTACTAAATGGTGTTTAAGTAAGACCACAAACTAAATCATGCTCATGGAATATTGCTTTGAATCTAGCTTCGATGACAACATTGACTCTATCTCGAGTCTTTGTATGTGATTGTGGTTCACGCTCACTTATTCTGTGTGATTGATAGGAATTTGAGATGTGAAGTTGTATTATCATTCACTAATATTATTCCCCCTATTAAAGACAAGGTGATAAAATCGATATTTGAGAGTAAATTATTCATTATCACTGATATATATTCTTCGTTGTTTATGAACATTACCAAGAAATGATCCACCCATAGTGAATATTTACTCTTGTAGGTTTCTTTTGTTTGGAATATTTTTCTGAAGGATGATTATGCTTTACACAAGGCTCACAAGGATTAATATCAAAACATTGATCCTCCATGTTTCCAACTCGATGACAATGTTGGAATTTAGGAATTTGATTTTGGATTGGAGTAGGTGAATATGAATTTTCTTGAAAAAATTGAACACTTTATAACTTAATTGGTCTGGAATAACTTGAAATGTGAAAAATCACTTTCTTTCTGTATCGAAGAAATGTTATATTCTTGTTTTTTATGATTTCTTCCAACTATCTAATAACAGGATTGGAAATTACAAGAAAAACTTGTTTATGAAAAAATCCATGTTTTTTTAATATGATTTTGAAGTGGAATCACTGATTTTATCATGTTGGCTACTAATAGGAATCATTCTCAAATTCAAAAAGAGAATTTTTCTGAATAAGGACTAGTTCATAATGTTGATTACTTTGTTTCATTTCATGTTGTTGGAATTGTGTTTCAAGCTAGAGAAATGTAAAAATGTTAGAACATTATTGGGATTTTCTTTGTTGATTGTAACTATATTTTCCATAATAAAGAGTATTAGAGTATTTAGTAACTCCATTAATCATTAATATGAGTAATTTAAAGACTGGCTCAGACCTCAAATTCCTAAATTATGTCACTATAATTTTTGTTTCAAATGTAATATGGAATAAGATGTGACATACAACCTTACTTTGTTTAATTAAATGTTACCTTATCATTCAAACCAAATTTCAATAGAAATGTCAAAACTCTTACATCCAATGCTAACATCAATTCCCATTTTATAATGGATTTGGTAATATAGTAGCTCCTATTTGTCCTTAAAATACAAAACACTTGAATATTTAAGATAGATCTATATTTGGAAAACATTTTTTGTAGAATTTTCATTTGTTAATTAGTAATGAAGTCCATGGTGACTCAAGATCCAGATCGTATTTCTATTGAAAATTCTCAAAGTAAATGTTGTTTTTAATCCCACATAGGTTTTGGAGAAATTATTGAATGAATCTTTGAGGTGTCAAGCTAAAATCAAATTTATTTCTTCATTCCTTGATAAAAAAATCACACGTGACACTATAGCTTAATGCTCCACCTCTTTAGCTAACAAAGTGAGTCTAACAATTGGTAACGACTCTTGAATCATCTATGAAGTAATTGATGAGTTCATATTCCAACCAAGGTTTTTTTTGGAGCAACTCACCAATCTAATGATCATGGGGAAGGAAGGATTCAATACCTAAATAGTACAAGAATAATCATGAACAAGATTTGAGACCCTTGAAAATTTATAGATGATCCATAATAGATAGCTCAATATCTCAAAGGGAAACTTTGAGAGGAGGATTCGACTAGTAGAATGAAATATAATTGTACCTAGTATTGATTTTATGGGCATTTTACTCTTAGAGTGGAATCAAATATATTCACCATGCTTCTATTCAACCTTTTTCTATTATGCAAACCCATTCTATAGAACTAGATTCAAAATAAAAAAAAGGAGCATGGTTTTGAATGTTGTAACATGTGAATGGCTTGACATGGAAGGCATCCACCCATTCTCTTGGATTAAAGTTGAGAGAGCCAAAGTTAAAAAGAGAAGAGGAGGGAAACAACTAGTCACAAATATTAGTGTAAATCATGTAAGAAAGGAGAACACACAATGAGAAAATCATGAGAAGATACCATCCAGATATTATTTTAAAAACATTAAATGATATGTTTAGAATTCATGCAAAGGAGTCTCTTTCAAAATACCCACAAATATCACCTAGGATGTGTGAGGAATACCACCCACATCAAGGAAGGCCACAAAAACATGGCCCTAATACCACTGTTATAACACACAAAAATTGAGATCAATTTGATATGCATGTTGTCCCAAAGGTCACACTGAGAGGGGGGGTGAATCAATGTGAGATTAGTTTTACCATTTCACAACTTTTCCATAATCAACCAATCATATAATAATGAATCATAAACATAACCATCATATCATCAAATATAACAATGCATCATTAAGCTACCATATATCAATAACGCATTAAGAAGCCATCACATCATAAAGAGACACAACATTTTTATATGGAAAACAATATGGGAGAAAACCACAACTCTTATTCTTATTTATATTCACATAATTTACATAGATTTGCATGCTAAAACCTACTAGAGGAAACTACTTCCAAGATATGCAAGCTACCAATTTTTGTAGGCTACAACATAATTGAGGCATCAACCTCGAAATATGCAAGCAACTACTCTATAGGCTACAACCTAATTGAGGCACCAACCTCGATGATGAGTAGGCTCCAACCCATTCTAGGTTCCAACCTTGTCCTCCAACTACTTTTGGACATATATTTCATATCATTTCCAAAACAGATCCGCAGTCATCATATATCATTGAATCATAAATAATGTCACAATCTACAACCTATACTATTTGTCACTGTAAATTCCACAATCACTGCCATAATCTACAACCACTCCAACTGCAATCATTTCCATAACTTGCAACCATTTTCATTGAAATATCACTAGATTCATTGTATCAAATACTACCAGAAATTGTTGTCACAATTTTTCATGTTCCTACCCATACTTTACTTCATCTCATCCATCAATCTAGTCACACATACCCTTTCTCGAAAATTAATCTTAGCCATATATCAAAAACCTATACAACTCCTTAAAAACACATAAAAGAAATTATATCCATTAATAAGTGGCAATAAGACATTACATTTACATCCATCTCTAAGCCTTGATTATCCATCTTCTTTCGAAATCCAATTTGGACCAATATTGAGCCCAAAAACCCATAAAAACCAAATAAAAACTTTATATTAAATTAATTTCTCTACAAAATATCACATTTCATGTGTGATTCTACAAATTGACTATATTTTGGTGCTAGGGAGACATAATGGCCACCACTAGTTGGCTTAATCATTCTGCAAAATAGATTCAAGATAAAAATAAAAAATATGTTGACCTAACTAACGTTGGGACTTGAACTAAGGTCTTAGCCAATACAACATGGGTGTGTCACCAACCGAGCTTTGTGTGAGGCTTGTTAGCCCAAGCCTCCAAATTTGTTATATTTATGATCTGATAATAGAGCGAGGATACAACCTTTATGAAAAACCTATTATTTTATGTCAGAATGTATGCTAATATATAACACTGCGAGTCCAAGGGTATGGCCTTTGTGCCAAAAATGTCACGACGTATGCAAATATAGATAACTCTACCCATCTGAGGGTATTTTCTTCATTCCAACCATATTATTCCATGTCATTATGTATTCCAATGTAGATAACTCTGCTCATTTGAGGGTATGACATTCATGCCAATATTTTCATGCCTTGTCTTGGCGTACTCCAATGTATATAACTCTGCTCGTCCAAGGGTATGGCCTTCGTTCCAATCTTGTTATGCCATGTCACAGCATATTCCAATGTAGATAACTCTGCTTGTCTGAGGGTATGGAATTCGTACCAATCCTGTTATGCCATGTCACAGCATATGCCAATGTAGATAACTTTTCTCTTCTGAGGGTATGGAATTCGTACCAATCCTGTTATTCCATGTCACGATGTATGCAAATGTAGATAAATCTTCCCATCTGAAGGTATGGCCTTCGTTCCAATAATGTTATGCCACGTCACAATTTATGCCAATGTAGATAACTCTACCAATCCAAGGGTATGGAATTCATGCTAATCCTATTATTCCATGACACGACGTATGCCAATGTAAATAACATTGCCCGTCTGAGGGTATGGCCTTCATGCCAACCCTCTTATGCCATTTCATGACGTATGCCAATTTAGATAACTCTTCCCATCCAAGGGAATAGCTTTCGTTCTAATCCTACTATTCCATGTCACGACATATTCCAATACATATATAACATTTCTTGTCAAATTATATGGCCTTCATGCCAATCCTATTATGCCATGTCATGATGTATGCGAAGGCATATATAACACTACACATACTAGGGTGTGGCCTTCATACCTACCCTGTTATTCCATGTCACGATGTATGCCCAGATATATAACATTGTCCAAATTATGACGTGGAGTCCACTGTGGGCATAACCAAATTGCAACCCTACTAAAGGTAAATAATCCAAGTCATGATCAAAAGAAACGAGTACCAAGCCTCTTCATTTTTACTTGAAAATAAATACAACTTTGAATTACAAGACAGATTTTTACCAATCTGTCACACCATCACTTGTATTTGAATGAGCAACTCAAGTGCACATATATAGTGGTTTTTAGTCCCAACTTTAGGGAGAGACGACCAAAGGGCTCAAAAATTCATCTGATAAGATTGGGGTTGACATCCCATGCGACACCATACAACGTTCCATACAACTGAATCTTGGTTTAACTATATGACCTCAACACATGTCGTTCAACCATTACTTTTTCCATGTGATTGGGGTTTTTCCCACCATATGAACACACTTTATAATTTAGCATTTTAACGTCAGTGCCTTAGTCTCATGTGACTAGGCCCCCTGACTGCATTCCTAGGTGAACTTGGTCATTTTCATGATGATATTAGTCCATCATCATGATAGCCTATGATGTGTGCAACATGTCACCCATTTCCAACTTTTCTACAAATCAAAACTTGACATTTGTCCATGCCACATGGCAACTTTTGGTGATTCCATTTCAGCATTCTAATGTTAACAAGTGACATTTATATATAACTTGTGATCTGTTTCCATGTGTCATCTAGTCTGAACTTGCCACATGTTGATCTCAGGGAGGTCAAGGTGGTGGGTTAATTTTCATGCAAGTTTCCCTATCATATACCCTCTAATTTCTTCATCCATCAGTTAGATGTGTTATATCTTGAAAAGATGCATGATTGCTAACTAGTTAAAGGTCATGCAATTTTTGCTAAGATTTATCATTGATTAGGTCAATGAACTATGGATGCGCTTAGAAGGTGCCTACTCTTTAACGTATTTACATTTTGGGTTTTTTCCCTATATTTTGGGCCTCCAACTAGAGTTGATTTTTAAATGGCCAGGAGGATATTTCAAAGAATTATATATCATTGCAAAGGTGTCAATCAGATATATGCAACCATGCAGCTTATAGTATCATTAGGAAATCATAACCACATCAAAAACTCAAATAAATTCAAACACCTTTAACTTCACTTGATGAGAACTTGTAAGAGATCTAACTATCATATTGCTTCATAGAGAGTCATGCTACTTCCTTGGGAATCATGAGTGATATTATTTCTATCTCATGCGTCCTCTTTGACATCAATGACATCTTATCATCATCAATGACAACATAATGTGCAACAATTCAATTCATTAATATGTTAACACTAATACAAATACATTATTTATGACCTTCGTATTCATATTCATATTCTTAAAGGTCTCTTGGACTTTCGTGAGTACTTTTATTCACTTGTGACTTTGTGTATTTCATATCATAACCTTAATAGACCATTATTTCAAGAAAAATAGCAAATTTTGACAAAAATCACATAACCTCTCTCTCTCTCTCTCTCTGTGTTTGTGTGTGTGTTCATAAAGAATCTTAAGTACATATGGAACCACTTATAATGAGGGCCTATTAACTAATTTGGGACTTATTATTAATGAGAACCCTTTTACAATGAATTCCTATTACCTAGATATTTAGTGGGTCTTATTCAAGGAAGGTGACTTCATGTATTAATAAATTAATATAGCTAATGTAGGACCCTAACATGGCTCCCCTTTAAAACAATGTTGTCTGCAAGGTTGAAGGTGAGTAAATTGTTGAAGAATCACTATTGGCTCCCATGTAGAATATGTTGGTTACTGTTGAAATTCAACAAGATGATGAGCTTAGTGAAAAGAGTTGCCTTCACTAAGTGGGCCCGCAGGCTATTTTTGGCGCAAATTCTATTTTTAAACTGTCTATTTTTAGACATGTCAATCATACTCTATGAGTTGCAAGATGCTATTTGTGGATGGTTGGTCAAGTTGGAAAAATATATGGACTTCTATTTTTAGACATATTGGGCGGAATCTATTTTTAGATTGCCAGTCTAAAAATAGATATGTCGAATATTATTAGCTCTTAATAATATTTGGACTCTAAACATTATCTTATTCTCTTGGAGCACTTCAGTTAAGTGCACAGATGTGGCACAGTAGCTGACATAAGGAATTACGCTATTCTTGAGGGTGAGGTTTAGTGGAGCTATTGCATGGAGGACTTCCAATTAGAACTCATGTGGTAAGTTTGGTGGAGTTGTAGAAGTAGTTGGTGGAGTTGTGTTCGGTTTAACTCGGTTAGACACGGTTGAACTAGTTGTATCTATTTATCTAGTCTAAGCGATTGATACACTAGTGAGAGTGTTGTGAATTAATTAATAATTAATTCACTAAATATTAACTCATTAATCAGCTGAAGAATACATCGATTAACTACAATGCATGGACGGTTTCGGTGGATACCAGTGGAGAGAGAGGTGAAAGGGCAAGATGACTATCAGTTGTGACTATAGTGATGCATTGATTGCATCCAACACTCAGTGGAGATGCCAATGAGGATTGCGCAGTGCAAGCCAGGTGGATTCGAGTTCATTCAGAGCCATTCTTCAACAGGGATTGCGCAGTAGAGGCAGGCTAGCAGGTGGCAGAGATCGGTGCATGGATTTTCTAGATCGGACCTAATTAGTGTGTAGCGATTGTATTGTACTGAGAGCTTTGCATGTTCAGATTTGTATGAGGATTGTTACATTATCTCTATGACATATATTATATACAGATATTTGGGGTTTTTAGCTTCAGGCTTTCCCGTAAAATCATTGTGTTAATGTGTGTGATTTTTTATCGTTTCATGTGTGCATTGCAATTGTGTTAATTTCCGCATGTGATGATCAATGGTGGAATAGATTCTGTATTGTGCATGAAGTCAAATAGTGTATGATCAGGAGAATATTAGACATATAACGCATTAGTTATATAATTTCTACATGGTATCAGAGCAGTTGATCATTGGAGCAGATTGCAATTATTGAAGCAGTTGAGTTTTGTGCTGGTGGAATTCGAATTTGCTGCAGTGTTTTCTTGGTGTCGAAGTTGAGCATTCATTGAAATGTCTTTCAAAATATTACGATTGGAGTATGCCCTTGAGGGCAACTCAAATTATATTGCATGAAAGGACAGGATGGAGGTGGTGCTGGAGGATAATGGGTTGAAGGAGTTCATAGATGCAGAAATTCCAAAACTTGCTTCTAGCGATGCAGCCGCACTTGACGCATGGAAAAAGAAGACAGTAAAATGTCGAAGGATTCTGTTGGAAGGTGTGAAGGATCACATAGTGTCCAGCCTTCATGGTAAAGCTTCTCCATTCTTGATGTGGAAAGCTTTGACAGACTTGTTTCAAAGAAAAAGCGACCAGAGGAAGTTGGTGCTTAAAGACAAGCTCAGAAAAATAAAAATGGAGAAGGGCGAAAGTATACCCAAGTACCTCACTAAGTTTTTCCAGTGCAGGGATGAGTTGGGAAGTGTGGGGGTTACTGTAGATGAAGAGGACTTGGTGAGATTAGCTCTCCTTGGGCTTCCGAAGAGTTGGCATTCCTAGGAGGACTCTGTTAATGGTTGGGAGAAACTGCCGGGATGGGATCGACTTTGGTCGGATCTTGTGCAGGAGGAGATAAGGCAGAGTACCAGGGATGGATCTTCATCGAAGAATGAAGATGAAGAAAATTGCGCTTTGGCTGCCAAAGCAAGGAAAGGGAAGGGAAAGAAAAATCCTTCTCAATCCGATGCAAAAGGAAAGAAGCAGGACTTGTCCAAGGTGAAGTGCTTTCACTGTCACCAACACGGACATTACGCCACTAATTGTTAACAGAAGAAGAAAATAAGCAGGCTGCTAGATCTGCAGCTGGATTTTTCGCTGATCATATGCTTCGTTTCAAGTGTGATGGGATCATTGTGGTTTCTTGACAGTGGTGCGTCTTTTCATATGACTAGAGACAAAGATTTGTTTAGTGATCTGGATGAGAAGGATCTTAGAGTGCACAATCGAGATGGGTGACGATGGTAGATACAGTGCGATTGGTATCAGGACCATTTTCTTTGAGAGGGATTCTGGTAAACCTTTCATATTGAAGGATGTCATGCATGTTCCAGGATTGAAGAAGAATCTGATCTCGGTGGCTACGTTGGAAGACAAGGGATATGATGTTGTTTTTAGCGAGGGAAAGGCTTTCTTGCGCAGTAAGGAAACTGGTGAAACCCGAAGGATAAGGGTTCGAGTTAAGAACATTTATCAATTGCAAGTAGATTGCTGCGCAGAAATGGCAGGAAAAGCAGAAGGAGTGGTGAGCTGGGATGAGGGAAAATTGTGGCATAGGAGATTGGGCTATCTTCACCATGGCGCTTTGAAAATTTTGCAGCAGATTTCTACCAGGCTTCCCAAGGGTACGCTTGCGCAGTCAGATCAGTGCAAGGGATGTACTTTGGGAAAATTTGTGAAATCCACCTTTCATAAGAAGGATAGTCACGCCGCGATGATCCTTGAGAGAATTCACAAAAATGTGTGTGGACCTTTCTCAGTAGCTTCGACAGCAAAGCACAAATATTATGTGATATTTGTTGATGATTTTTCTCGTAAGTGTTGGATCTTCTTCATGTAGAAGAAGAGCGAGACATACTCAAAGTTCTGTGAGTTCAAGGCACTGGTTGGGAAAGAATCGGGGAAGCAGGTGAAGGCTCTTAGGAGCAATAATGGTGGTGAATTCATCTCTGGCGAATTCAAAGATTGTTGCAGTGTAGAAGGAATTCAAAGAGAGCTCATAGTGCCTCATAACCCACAGCAGAATGGGGTCGCGGAGTGAAAGAACAAAACGATCGTGGGTGTTTCACGGGCGATGTTGCATGATCAGGGCCTTCCCATACACTTGTGGGCTAAGGCATGCAACACTGTGGTTTATGTACAAAACTGTTGTCCTCATAAAGTACTTGGCATGAGTACACCCAAAGAGGCGTTTTCTGGTAAGAAACCTGATATTTCTCATTTGAAGATTTTTGGCTCACATGTTTACATTCATGTGACGAAGGATGCCAAGAAGAAGCTGGAGCCAACCGCAGAGGTTGGGATATTTGTGGGGTACATAGAAACACCTCACAACTATCTTTTCTATTTGCAGACAGTCAGAAGACTGTTGTGCGATGGGATATCAAATTGCATGAGGAGAAAGTCGTGAAGTTGTCGCTTGAGAGGGAGCTACACTTACATGCAGACGAGGAGCTAATAGTTCCTAAGGATGAGCCTCAGGATGTGGATCAGCCACAAGAGGAGGTTCATGGAGTGGAAGAAACCACTCATGCAGTGCCAAACATCATAGGGCGGAAGCGCACTATAGAAGTTGAGCGACTGAATCTTGAAGCAGTGCAGAATGTAGGAGCACCTACATCACAGCGCAGAAAGCGACAATCACCTCACCGATTTACTGGATACATGGCTCTAATGAGCAAGTGTATCATGACAGAGCCATCCTCTTTCGAGGAAGCTGTGGAGGACCCTGCATGGGTAGATGCCATGGTGGAAGAGTATGATTCGATTGTCAGAAACAGTGCATGGGAGATTGTCCCAAGGCCGAAAGGGAAATTAGTGGTAGGTTCGAGATGGATCTACAAAGTGAAGCATGCTGCTAACGGGAGCGTCGAGAAGTACAAGGAAAGATTTGTTTCCCAGGGCTTCTCACAGATTGAGGGGATCGACTATGAAGAAACCTTTGCACCTATCGCAAGGTATTCTTCCATACAGAGCATCCTAGCTCTCTCAGCGCAGATGGGTTGGCACATTCATCATATGGATGTGAAGACTTTGTTCCTCAACGGAGTCATTGAGGAGGAGGTGCACATAGAGCAGCCTGAAGATTTCAAAATCTTCAGCAGAGAGTCGCATGTGTGCAGGCTCAAGAGAGCATTGTATGGGCTGAAACAAGCACCTCGTGCTTGGTACACACGGATAGACAGTTATTTCACCGGACTTGGTTTTACCAAGAGTGAGGCGGATCCTAACCTGTACCAGATTGTGGTTGAGGGTAAGTTGCTGATCATTGTACTTTATGTAGATGATTTGATACTGACAGGTGATGAATAGTTGATACTCTCATGCAAGGCTGATCTTGCAAAAGAGTTTGAGATGAAGGACTTGGGCCTCCTTCATTATTTCCTGGGATTGGAAATTTGGCAGTGGAAGAGTGGACTATTTGTGTCTCAAAGCAAGTATGCCCAAGAGATACTGGAGAAGTTCAACATGCAAGGTTGCAAGCCTATCGACACTCCTCTTCCTGGTGGTTGGAGGAAAGAGGATGTTACATTGGCAGAGGTAGTGGATGCAACTTTTTATCGATAGTTGGTTGGTTTGCTCATGTATTTGGTCAATACACGACCGGACATATGCTATGCTATTAACTAGCTTTCACAAGCTATGGTTAAGCCTACCAAGCTCTTTTGGAAGGTAGGCAAGCATGTCCTGAGATATCTCAGGGGCACATCAGGATATGGATCTTGGTACAGACAAGAGGATGAGTTGAGGCGGCATGGCTTCACGGACCGGTACCATCATATCAGAGATTGTGTGCAGCGGAAGATCATGTTACTATCTTACATTCCTACGGAGGATCGAGATGTTGATATTCTGACAAAGGCACTTACCAGGAGCAAATTCGAATACCATAGAGACAAGATCGGGGTGGCAAATAATCCCTATCTTGTTGAGAGGGAGTATTGAGATTCAACAAGATGATGAGCTTAGTGAAAAGAGTTGCCTTCACAAAGTGGGCCCGCATGCTATTTTTGGCGCAAAGTCTATTTTTAGACATGTCAATCATATTCTATGAGTTTCAAGATGCTATTTTTGGATGGTTGGTCAAGTTGGAAAAATATATGGACTTCTATTTTTAGACATATTGGGTGGAATCTAATTTTAGATTGCCAGTCTAAAAATAGATATGTCGAATATTATTAGCTCTTAATAATATTTGGACTCTAAACATTATCTTATTCTCTTGGAGCACTTAAGTTAAGTGCACAGATGTGGCACAGGAGCTGACAGAAGGAATTACGCTATTCCTGAGGGTTAAGTGGAGCTATTGCATGGAGACTTCAGTTAGAACTCATGCGACAGAGTTTGGTGGAGTTATTGAGGTAGTTGGTGGAGTTGTGTTCAGTTTAACTTAGTTAAACACAGTTGAGCTAGTTGTATCTAGTCTAACCGATTGATACACTAGTGAGAGTGGTGTGAATTAATTATTAATTAATTCACTAAATATTAACTCATTAATCAACTAAAGAATACATCAGTTAACTACAGTGCATCGACAGTTTCAGTGGAGACCAGTGGAGAGATAGGTGAAAGGGCAAGATGACTATCAGTTATGACTATAGTGATGCATGGTTTGCATCCAACACTCATTGGAGATGCCAATGAGGATTGCGCAGTGAAATCCAGTTGGATTTGAGTTCATTCAGAGCCATTCTTCAGCAGGGATTGCGCAGTAGAGGCAGGCTACCAAGTGGCAGAGATCGGTGCATGGATTTGCAAGATCAGGCCTGATTAGTGTGTAGCGATTGTATTGTACTGAGAGCTTGACATGTTCATCTTTGTATGAGGATTGTTACATGATCTCTATGACATATATTATATACAGATAGTTGGGGTTTTTAGCTTCAGGCTTTCTCGTTAAATTACTATGTTAATGTGTGTGAATTTTTATGGTTTCATGTGTGCATTGCGATTGTGTTAATTTCTGCATGTGATGATCAATGCTGGAATAGATTATGTATTGTGCATGAATTTAAATAGTGTATGATCAGGAGAATCTTAGACATATAACACATTATTTATATAATTTCTACAATTACACATATTTCCACTGGATCAATACTTCATTCATCATGTGTTGGTAAAACCAACACTCTTTGGTATCCAATATTTCTTCTAGCTATATCCAAATGGAACCTTATTCATCAAGTTCTACAAGGTTGATATACACTTTGAAATTTGATCTCACAACCTTCTTCAAATAAGACACATGAAATATTTTATGAATTTTGGAGTGGGATAGGAGAGTGAGCTTGTATATAAATTTACTAATGCATTGTATGACATGATAGTAACCATACTGTTGGATTCTTTCTTATTTTCAAATCTTGGTAATTATTGCCTTATGACCAATAATTACACACTTGAAAAATTCTCAACATTAATTTTTCGGGTTTACGATTGAGTAAACATTATTATATTGATATATGATATATATAATATATTTATTGATGTCGGATTACAATTCAGGGCCCCGATATATATACATAGTTAGGGTGTCTTTTCATTAATAGACATGTATTTTCATTATTATTATTAATTATTTATATTTATATATTATATTATATAAGCATGCATGGTAGTAGTTCCTAGCTTCATATGCATGACTGATAGGTGGATGGGGTGCCTATGCCTGGTTAGGATACCAAGTGAAAATGGGTTGGGTTGAGATACAAGACTTGGCATTTGAATTTCCAAGTGTACATAAAAAGTATAAGGCATAGAATTGAGGGAAGAAAACAACTTTCCCTTATATTGACTCAATCACAAATTAGGTCGGCTCCATAGGCATGTCAATGGTCAAGCCTACTTTCACACCCTTGAAAATTCCTAAGAAGTGAAGCGCCTTTCGTTGCTTATCATTTTCACTCTCAAAATTACCTAACCTTGAGAGTTGAAGATAACACAACTTTTTTATTTTCTTGTCTCTATAACCCTCATTCACCAGTTCATCTGAACCATAGATAGGGCTTTCTAGAGCTTGTGCCTTGCCTTTGTCCCTACTTACCTAGCATATAAACTAGCTTCCTACCATATACACTATCCCCCCTAATTAGATATGTATTATTGACTTCCCAAATCTTGCTCCTTATGACTTGCCTCATGCTTGGCTTACCTACGTGGATAGAAACTAGACCAGACATGGAATATATTCTTGATGATTTTCACTAACCATAGATCACCCAAAGAAGATATTGTTAGCCACTGATTTCCTGAATATCTCTTTTCTAGCCTAGTAGCTTTAAACTGAAGGGTTGGGATCAGCTATTGCATTGCCTAAGCCTATAATTAGGAACTTTTATTCAATATGGAACGAGACTTGTGGGTGGAGAAAAAAATGAAGGTCTAGTGTGGTACACCAATAAAGACATCTTACTCGCTACCCAAAGATTGAACCAATGTCACCCACTCACTTGCTTATCTATTCCAGTAGTGCCTTACACTGAAATGAAACCTAACGTCTCCTCTTCTATGTTCCTTCTCTATCACAAATCCAGATGGTGAAATGAAGAGCTTTCTCTAAATCAACATAGGCACAACTACTCCAAAATAAAGGATTGATTCTTCCATCTTAGCTTATGTTGCTACTTCTTATGCTTGGTAAATTGCTTCTATTGTTGGTTGTGGTGCTTAAAATGTTGATGCCAGTGCAAATAATATGATATATAAATATATATTTTTTTACATAATATAATATATATTATACATTATTTTTTGGAATGAAATACCTTATTTTTCTATATAAAACATCAACACTCCCTCTTAGTGAGAAAGGTATTCTTCCGTGATGTTCTCCTATAGTAGTCCCAATCATACCCAACCACTTCACATGGTATGGGAAGGACTACCACCGTAGTCTCAAGGCTATGTTGCAAGTCTCTATGATATTTCTCCTCCCATAGTAGTACCAATCACACCTAGCCACTTCAAATGGCATAGGAAATATTTGTACCAGGTTGTTCATTACTCCCTAAGTCACTTCACATGACTAAGTTGGGGAACCCTTAGCTAGATGGAGAGTATTTGTCTGTTGTAGGAGAAACATCACAACACCCTCTCATCAAGGGTGGACATTCTACATCATGCCAAGATTGTCTCTAACATATTCAAACTTCACTTTGGACAGAGGCTTGGTGAGAATGTTTGTTATCTACTCATCTATGGATATGTATTAGAGTTCCACTACTCCTCTCTATACCATGTCTTCGATGAAATGGTATTTTATCTCTATATGCTTTGACTTGTTTTGAAATATGGGATTCTCTAAAATATTCACACAACTTTGATTATCATGGTATATCAAAGTTGGCTCTAACGCTAGATAAAATAACCTTGCAACCAATCTCCAAAGCCACACTGCTTTATGGCTTACATCATTAGCTGATATTTATTATGCGTATATTGTATTCAGTTCCACTATTAATTTTTTTCTTCTAAACCATGAGATCCTAACTAATCCCAAACCAAAGCAACATGCTAATTTGATTTTCCCTTCTACTACACTTCCTTCCCAGTCAGAGTCGATATAACCTTGCAGATTTACTTCACCATCTTAGACATATCTAATTCCATATTCAATTGTACCATTTAGGTGCCTCAATACATGCTTTGTTGCTACCAAATGTACATGTCTAGGCTCAACCATGTACTCACTCAATGTTCATAGAAAAGCATATATTTGGCCTAGTATTAACTAGGTACATCAAGGATCTAATCAACTATCTATACATCATGAGATCAACCAAATATGAACAATAGTCAGGAAATAACTTTATATTTAACCATATGTGTGGCCATGGACTTGCATTCCATCATATCGAATCTCTACAGGATCTTAATTGTATACTTCCCTTGGATAAGGAAGATCTCATCTTGTCTCTGCCACACTTATAATCCCAAGAAATAAAGCATTAAACCCAGATCCTTCATTTTTACCTATAATTGAGCTTCCTCTTACACCCATACATGTTATTCTCATTCCTAGTAAGAAACATGTCATTGATATATAGTACCAATATCAAGGGATAATCATCTTCAACATTGTAATAAAAGTTGAGATATGCATTACTCTTAGTAGACCCCATGCTTATCAAATAATTTTCTATTCTATCATACAATTCCCTAGGTGTCTGATTAATCCCATACAAATATTCCTTCAATTTACAAACATGGGACTCCTTCCTGTATGAATTTATAGGGTAAGTTCCTTAGATCAAGAACCAAAGGTCACCGCTCATAAATAGATCACAAATTAGTACACCAGTATAATCACGTGGTTAAAACCCTCAAATATGGAAACAATCCACGGCCTGAGCCAACGTGGCCACTTCAGGTAATTTATTAATATAAAAGAAAATTTACATATGTTTCTCTCATAAATGGTTACCGAGAAAATGACCCTCCATGCTCTTTAAATAGAGATCATGGACCAATCATGTGTTAAGCCATGGATCAAGTGTCGTTAATACTGAGGAGAGAGATAATTGTCGGATCACTACAAATCGTGACCGTCAAATTATAAGTTACAAATGTACCTAATAAAGAAACACACTTTACATAACTCTACACTATACTAAGTTATTCTTAACTATTTCCTATGTGTCATAATATCCTAACATCCCCCCTTAAGAACAACTTGGGATAGGATTTAAGGATTTACAAAGGTGACATAAAAGGACATACATAGGATCTGGAACCATTCATCTAGATAATGGTCAGTTTAATGATGTACTATGTGTTCCTACCTTGTCATGCAACCTTCTCTCTTTTTATTAGATAACTCATTCAGGTGAAGGGAAAATAGTAGAATTCTCACCTCATGATGTTGTAACCAAGGACCTCAAAGATTCTAAACATATTTTAGCTACTGGCATTGCTGATGATTCCACAAGGTTGTAAAAGTTGGACATACATACACGTTCTTGACCTTTAAGGCCTTTGTTAAGGAAATAATAAAATAATAGATAAATCAATAAAATAATATTTATGATTTTGCAATTCACTTTTTGCACCACAATTCATGTAAACCTGGTTAAATTCAATTCAAAAGTTGTATCAAAATAAAATTAATAAAAAAATTGTATTGATGAGACTATAAATAAGAATGAGTTTTTCAAGAAAAAGTCATTATCATTGATCAACTAATGCATTTGTCCTTTGTACTTAAATAACTTAAAATAAAAAATAAATATAAATCCATAAATTCTTAATTATATAATAAGTTATTAATTAAAATTTATATTATTTAAATTGTTTAATAACATGTAATTAATGTATTATATAAAATAATATAATAATTGTAATATATTATTTTATCTATGAATTTTATTCAAAAAGTGTTAAATGAAAGTTATTATGAGTACTTTACTTTGACTTTAAAAGTACTTAGAGCACTACAATGGTTAACCATGAGTTTTTATCCACCATTGAGAATGTGACAAGTAAGTACCTTTACCTCAAGCAATGCCACTTTAACCATTAGGGATGATGTCATCCCCTAAAATGTGATTGGTTCTCACAAAGTGAATTTTGATTGTACATTTTTCTTAGGAGGCCCATTTTAGACCTCAAAATTCCCCTAAGGGGCTAATTTTATGCTTCAATCTAAAGGAATTAGTCTCAATTTTTGGGCAGAAGAAGCAATTAACTGTGAAAATTACATAGTAAATCGCACTCCTACTAAGTTTTTAAAGAATATAACTCCAAAAGAAGCTTGGAGCTCAATCAAACCAGATGTAAGTGACTTTCATGTTCTTGGAAGTGATGCTTGGGCCCATATTCCAGATGCGAAACATAAAGCCTTAGAATCTAAGAGTGAAAAATGCATTTTTGTTGGATTTTCTGAAGATCTCAAAGTTTATAGACTTCTTCAACCAAAATCCAAAAATATAATCATAAGAGATGTAAAATTTGATGAAAATATATCGGCCTACGAGCCTAGTTCGGTGGGTGTGCCACCTTTGGCCTGAGAGCTTGATTTGGCATATGTGCCACCTCTCTCTCTCTCTTCTATTTTTAATAGCATTCCTTCTAGTTCAGATGATGATAGCGAGGATGAAAATCCTCCTACACCTCTTGAAATGATTCCTTTTACTCCACAACTTCCAAGATGGGTCTGCTCTACTCAGGATGCAGCAGGTTCTCTTGCAAGTGACCCTGCCAATCGACGATGTACACGTTCTCAGTTTGAAAGAGCCTCTTCCTTATTAGCTAAAGTTCTAGAAATTATTGATCCAAAAACCTTTGAAGAAGCCTCTAGTCATCCAGATTGGGAAGAAGCTATGAATGAAGAATATCATTCCTTATTGTAGAATGATACTTGGGATCTTGTCCCTCTTACAAAAGGAAGAAAACTTGTCAGATGCAGATGGGTTTACAAAACAAAGTTTGGACTAGATGGAAAAGTGGATAGACATAAAGCTCGTCTTGTTGCTAAAGGATTTTCACAAGTTGAAGGCATTGACTATACTGAAACCTTCTCCCCTGTTTCCAAAATGAATTATATCTGCCTTGTTCTTTCCCTTGCTGCCTCCTTTAAATGGGAAGTCCATCAGATGGATGTTAAATCCGTCGTCTTACATGGAGATTTGCATGAATAAATATACATGGAACAACCCCCTGGCTTTATCCAAAAATACTCCAACCTTGTTTGTCACCTTAGGAAGTCTCTCTATGGTCTCAAACAAGCTCCTCGAGCTTGGTATGCCAAAATGGATAGATTTCTATTATATAATGGCTTTTCTAGGTGTCATTCTGACAATACTGTTTACACCAAGAAAGTGGGTAAGTCCTTCATCATCCTTGTTCTTTATGTTGATGATCTTATCCTTACTGGTATTGATCCAAACCATATAAACCAAGTGAATTCTAGCCTCAAAAAGAAGTTTGAAATGACAGACTTAGGACACTTGCATTATTTCCTTGGTTTGTAAGTCTTGCAATCGAAAGAAGGAATTACCCTCTCTCAGTCCAAGTATGCCTGTGATCTTCTACACCACTTTCACATGGAAGAATGTAAGCCAGCCTCTTCTCCCTTTCAGTCTGGAGTCAAGCTTTCAGTCAGTTGTACTACCCCTGAAGTTGATGCTACCTTATACCGTCAACTTGTTGGTAAACTTCTGTATCTAACCCATACCCATCCTGGGTCATCATGTCTTCCCTCCATTTTTGTTGCTCATAATGATGAAGTGAGAAAACTTTGGCATGAGCGAATTGGTCAGTTAAACTATCGCTCTATTCAAACTCTATGTAAGGAAAATATGGTGACAGGTCTTCCGATGGTATCTTGCCGAGATGGTATTTGCTCCGGATGTGTACTCGAAAAACATCATCGGGATAGTTTTGACAAACGTGCCTCTTGGCACGCTTCAGCCCCTTTGCAGCTTGTGCACATTGATTTATGTGGTCCACTTCATGTTGTTTCTTTCTCTGGTTTGCAAGTACTTCTTAACTTTCATTGATGATTTTTCCAGACACACTTGGGTATGCTTCTTAAAACTCAAGAGTGAATTTTTTAACATGTTCTTTGCCTTTAAGGCCTTTGTTGAGAAACAATATGGACATACATACACGTTCTTAGTTACAACCTTGTGGAATCATCAGCAATGCCAATAGCTAAAATATGTTTAGTATCTTTGAGGTCCTTGATTACAACATCATGAGGTGAGAATTCTACTATTTTCCCTTCACCTGAATGAGTAATCTAATAAACAGAGAGAAGGTTTCATGACAAGGTAGGAACACATAGTACATCATTAAAATGACCATTATCTAGATGAATGGTTCCAAATCCCACAACACTAAGAGATCTATCATCACCAACATAAATATGTTTGGTGTTACAATCATTTAAAAAAGAAAACATGGCTTGATTTTTGGCCATGTGGTATGAAGCTCCAGAATCAATGAGCCACTCATGAGAATGAGAAGAAGAAGATACATTTAATGCATAACCAAATCTTGATGCTTGAAAACAACAAGCAGAAAGTGTCATTCCTAAAGATGAAGGTGAAGAGTGCTCCAAATTGATGTTGTGATTCTTCATTGTTGCTTCTAAGGCTTCCATCTTCTTAAAACATTTGGACTCTATATGGCCATCATGATTACAAAAGTTGCAATGTCTATCAGTCTTCTTCCCTTTGCTTTTATTTTCCTTATCATTTTGGTGAGTTGCTTTTTCAATTTGCGGCTGAAATTTCTTAGGACCCTTGTTTTGTTTCAGACCATATTTTTTAGGATACTGCTTCTTGGGATTCTTTTGATATGATTGTTGTTGGGTTGCTAAGGCTTTCTTAGAAACGTTTCTAGGAGTGATAAGACCAAGGTGTGAGATTTTTTCTTGTTATCTTATCAAAGAATCACAAAAGGAATCAAAAGAGGGATTCTTGTAGGTGGTTCCTGAAGAAATGATGGCTTCTCTAGTGGAATGGAAGGTGGAAAAAAATACAGAGTATGCAGGGCCAAGCTTAGCAAGAATGCAATAGATGAGGCTACCATCTTCCCTTTTGAACTTACAACCTTCTAAAAGAAGTCTAAGGGTCTTGAATTTGGACAAAAAGACTTCAATAGAGGAGAAATTATTAGGGTCCAAAGTAAGCAACTCATTTTCAAGCTGGTGGGCCCTGATTTGATTTTGAATGCCAAAGACCGTATTTAGCTTATCTAGGGCTTCATGAGGGGTGTCAATGTCAAGAATATGAAATCGAAGATCTTGAGCAATGGACATTCCTATCAACCATCGTGCTTGATCTTGTTTATTTTCCCATTTAGCGACTTTATCATCATTAGAAGGTTTAATTTCTAGCCCTGTGGCTATTCTGTAAAGCCCTTTACTTCTAATTATATCTACCATGTGAGGTAGCCATTGGAAATAATTGGTGCTGTTAAGAATAATAGGGCATGCACTTTCCATTTTTTTAAAATTGAAGCTAAGAAAAGCTGAAACTTACTGCTCCAATGGAAGGATCTCGAAAAATTAGGCTGATTAAAAAAAAATGGCTTCCGAATGAAGAAGTTTGCCTTTTTGAAAAAAGGAGTTGAAGATGCTGAATAGTTACGGGAACGGTTTGAAATTTGATGATGAAGTTCGACTTTAAAAAAAAAATTCCCTCCTCTTTAACAAAAACGTTTTTACAAAAGAAGCTTGAGAAAGAGACTTTAACCCAAGACCTCTATTCTCATAAACTAACTTCTCACCAAGTGAGATAGTAAAAGGATTCTGTAATTGTTTGAAAGAAGGAAGGGTTTTTTTTTCTTTTTTTTCTTTTTCTTTTTTTTTTCTTTTTTTTTTACTGTTCGGTGTGCGTGCCTTTCCCTGCACAAAAAAAAAAAAAAAATCCGAGCAACAAAAAAATAAATGCAAGCCTTATGGAAAATTGTTAGATTTTCAGTTAGCCTTATCGACAACTATCTATTTTTTCACTATTTCTGATTTCCCGAGATCGCACAAAGACACGGGGAAAGAGCATATGTAGCAACAAAAAAAAATCCCTTCCTCCTGTTTCTGATTTGTCGAGATCACACACAACGTAGAGAAAATAGCATACATAGAGAAGAGGGTATAGATTCGTAAAATAAATAAAACCTAAAACCGAAATAAATAG
Organism: Pinus albicaulis; assembly: GCA_034641835.2. Taxonomy (NCBI): domain Eukaryota; kingdom Viridiplantae; phylum Streptophyta; class Pinopsida; order Pinales; family Pinaceae; genus Pinus; species Pinus albicaulis. Next base: position 598,102,981 of record CM076575.1, read on the forward strand.
AAGGAACTGAAATAATAAATAAGCATAACTTTTAACAAATAAAATTGCAAAACAGATACTTTATACTCCAGATCTAAACTGACATAACTTGGGCAACCAGAAACCTTTTCGCATGAAACGAAAAGTGTTTCTCACTGTAACAGATGCTTCAGACATAACAAAGTGGTTCTCCCAGCCCAAAAATGCTCATAAATAGTACATCTAGAAAACAATAGTCGCATGCAGTCAAACTGGCTTCGGATTTTGATCAACAACAGATGCAGCCCTCAAAATAGCTCTGATACCATGTAGGAATTTACAGGGTAAGTTCCTTAGATCAATAACCAAAGGTCACCACTCACAAAAAGATCACAAATCAGTACACCAGTATAATCACGTGGTTAAAACCCTCAAAGAGGGAAACAGTCCATGGCCTGACCCAATGCGGCCACTTCAGGAAATTTATTTATATAAAAAGAAAAGTTACAGATGATTCTATGATAAATGGTTGCCGAACAAATGACTCTCCATGCTCTTTAAATAGAGATCACGAACCAATCGGGTGTTAAGCCATGGATCAAGTATCGTTGATATCGAGGAGAGAGATAACCGTCGAATCACTACAAATCATGACTGTCGGATTATAAGTTACAAATGTACATGGTAAATAAACACACTTTACCTAACTCTACACTAGACTAAGCTATTCTTAACTATTTCCTATGTGTCAGAATATCCTAATACTTCCCGTTGATTGAAAAACCTTATGGCTTCTCTATGTACACATATTCTTCAAATACCATTCAAGAAGGAAATATTTACATCCATCTGGTGTAATTTCCAACCCATAACAAAAGAAATATAGATGATAGATCTAATAAAAGTGTACCTGGCTATTTCAGGAAACATCTTGTCATGGAATTCTTCCTCTTTCTGGGAGAACCTACTTGTCATGAATCTTTCTTTGTACTTCTCTATGCTACCATCTATTGCATGCTAGATCTTGTACCATCTATTGCATGCTAGATCTTGTAGATCCACTTGGAAGTCACCACTGACTTCCCTTAGTTCTTGGCACAATTTCCACACACATATTTCTTGCAAAATTGTTGGCCTAACTATTTTCTCCCTCTGAACTATAAGCTTGTTTAGTCATCTAACATGGTTCTAGATGTATTGTTCCATTTCTCCCACTTAACACAAATCTCTCTAGTTGAGTTTTTGCTCCAACATGTGAGAATATTCGTGTCATAAATTTTGATTCATTATTCCTAATGTTTCCATCTGCAACCATAGCCTTGGAAGCTTTCATGAAGTACCTATAACCCTCACTAGTAGGTCCTTTTAATTTTAGGATTGTAAGGAATTTTCAACTCACTCTTAATCCTTTCCTTCTTTAAGGAAGCATTACAATCTCATCAAGCTATAAATTCTCATCCTTTCCCTCATCATCAACATGTTGCTTCCCTTTCCTTTCAGGCGTGATTTAGGGTTCCTTCTTTCAATGGAAACAACAATCTAGGTCTATCTCTAGGGTTTTATCCACAAACCATAAGGCTTTCTTATCCAACACTTATAGTCTTCTAGGGTTTACAAACACTAAGACTTCCAACTTTCATTAACACCCTGTGAATCACATCACTAGAAACCTTTCTCCTCAGCTTCCTTTTGCACTAGAGTATCTTTCAACATTGTTCTTGAAACTTCCCAACAAGGCCTAAACATGGGCCCTTATCTTGGTCCTGCTACTCTAGTTTCTAGAGCTTATTTCAACCCTATTCTATGATATCAATTAATCAAGAATACTTCATCTCAAGCCAATCTACCAATTAATCCAACTTCAAGTGGCACGAGCATGGTCTAGACTTCTTGGTAGATCTTAGATGATTGCTTGATTCGGGAGAATCCTTTGAGATGCCCTTTAAATCTAATAGGTTAATTTCATATGAACATTGGTGGATTTATGTCACTATTCACACCACATTTATTCCCTAAAATTTACCCATTGGTGAGATGAGGTTAAGTCTCTCCTCACATTAACATTTGTATTTTACTCCATCGAAATTAGGCTATAATCCACCCACATAGTGTTTGACTTTGTTAAATTGTTCCTTCATAATTTATGTGATTCTTTCCATAAATTTAGGAGAAATAAAAATTAATATGTAGTACATTCTTTATATTATGGTAATTAAACAAATTTACTAGGAATCACTACCCACCATAATTTATGGAATTCTTTGCATAAATTTAGGTGGGAGTTAAAAGTAAATATTTTGTTACATGAATATTGTAACAACCCAAAAATTTAACATGAATTTTTCCTTGTACATAATATAATATATATTATACATTGTTGTCCAGAAGGAAATACCTTCCGCTGGTAGATATGAAACATCAACACATAGAACTCAAGAGCTAGCTTATAAATAAATTTAACTTTGAGTAATATTTGTTTATAAGGCCGAATATGAAGGAACTATTGAGCCCATTTGGAAAAATAACATGTGAGTTTATGATGATCAACTTGTTTCATTTGTTTTTATGCCCTAACCAAGTTTTCATTAAGGGTATAGAAAATGGCTCCTATGGTGTGAGGTATTATATCAAATGCATGAACCCTTAAGGTGTCTGGTATATAAAATGCCTCTAATGTGGGTTTTTGGCCATAAATAGATTCATATGGTGTCATTTTGGTAGCTCCATGATAAGTGGTATTTTACCACCATTCAACAAGGGGAAATTTGTGTGCTCAGTGGTATGGATTTTTGGAAGAAAAACATCTCAAATAGGTTTCTAATAACTTATCTGCCACTTTTGTTTACCATCAATTTGATGATGATATGCAATTCTCATATTTAACTATGTACCTTGAATTTTGAATAATTCCTACCAAAATGTTTTGGTGAATGTGGGGTCCTGATTTGAGCCAATGGAAGTGGGAATACCATGTGTCTTAAATATATAATCCATGAAGGTTTGGGAAATTAAGGAAAGAGTGAAATGATGAGCTAGGGAACATAAATAATCATCTTTTGAAATTTGGTCAACCACCAACATGATGGGTGATTTGTTTCCCACTTTTAGAAATCACATAATAAAATCCATTGAAATATATCTCTAAATCTTTGTTAGGATTGGTAGAGGATGTAATTCCCTTTGTATATTCATTGTCTCTCCCTTTTTTATTTGCAAAGTGTCACAATATGCTACGAAAATCCTAGATATATATTTCATGGCCTCCCAAAACAATGAATGCTTATTTCTTTCATAGGTTTTACGAAATGTAGAGTGCCTTATTGTTCATCATGAATGTAGCTCCTTTAATACTTGTTTTAGAATTGGATATTTTTGTATAAAAATGCACCCCTTAAATTGTAATTTTTATTGCTTCCATGTATAAATTTTAGGTTGAATGGGATCGATTTAAAACTATTGGATTACCTTCCTTAAAATATTATTTTCTAGATATTACTCATGGGATTTCTTAAGTCATATTGGAATTGGCACCAATAAGGCAATGGGTGACCCATCCTCCTAAAATTGTATAGAAAAAGCATCAACCATGACATTCTCTTTACTCTTGTTTTATATGATATCATAATCATAACCCAACATCTTGGTGACCCATTTATGTTTTTCTATTGAAGACAACCATTTTTCAAAGAACTATTTTATACTATGATGGTTTGTTTTGATTTGAAAATGTATTTTTATAAGATATGGCTACCAATTATCCACTGCATGAAGGATAAATTTCTTTCTCATATGTGAATGCTTGGGGTTTCCTTCTTACACCAATACCACTCCTAGACATTTTCCTAGGGCATCACATTCCAAGAAAAAATTATTATTAAAGTTAGGCACTACTAATACTAGAGTAGTTCACATGGAATCCTTTAAAGTAGTGAAGTTTTTTGTTTCTTCCTCACTCTAGATAAAGGAATTATTTTTAGGGAGTGAAGATAATGGAATTCTGTTTTTTCCATAATTTTTCAAAAATTTCATGTCGTATTTTTAAATTCATAATAATCCCCTTAATTTCTTAAGTTTTTTGGGATAGGGCCAATCTTGCATAGCCACCATTTTATTTTGATCACCTCTTACTACCTCATGAATTACTATGTGACCCAAATATTCACCCTTAAGAGCTTCAAAAGCACATTTGGAGTGCTTCATGGATACTTTTTCATCTTTTAAGAGTTGAAAATACTTATAAACATGCTTTTTGTGGTTCCTGTGATTTATTATAGATCAATATATCATCAAACAAACACCATGGAGAAGAAGATCAAGATAAAAATGTTTTGAAAATTGTGTTCATGAGGCTCTAAAAGGTGGATAACACCTTACAAAGACCAAAATACATCATTGGAAACTCATAATAGTCTTCATATGTTCTGAATTTTGTATTATAGATGTTTTTTCTCTTTCATCCTGATTTGATGGCATCCTGAATGTTGACAAAGCTTAGTGAAAAAAAATTATCCATGACTCTTCATTGAAGAGATCATCAATAACTAGGATAGAAAATGTTTCCTTGATTTCCAAATTATTGAGAGCCTTAAAATAAATGCACATGAAAAAAATCTTCTTTAATAGCATGAATACTGATGATGAGTAAGGAATTTTACTAGGATGTATGACCCTTGAGTCAAAATAATCCTAAATGATGTTTTCTATTTCGTTCTTTTGTGTAAACGAGTGTCAACAAGGATGAATATTTTGTGGTTGAATTCCTATAATCAGGTGAATTCCATGGTCAGGCTCTCTTGAGAAAAGGATAAAACCTTTAGTGTCTCAAAGACAATGATTTTTGTAAGGACCAACTGTAAATTTGAGTGAATTTATTATGTCAAATTATTCATAACCTACATGGCATTAAACTGGGGAATAATGTTAGAGTGGTATTTATTTAATAAATTATTCATATAATGACATATTATGATCCATATTAGATAAACATATGATTTTTCATCCATATTGATGCCTTAAGTGTAGAAAAAAATGAAGGAAACAACTAATAGGAAAATTTGTATTAGTGGGATCCAATTTGCATAATTATGGTTTGAAACTTTCCAAGGCTAGTTTGAGGCCTTAAATGATGTTTTTTTGGGGTAAAAAAATATTTTTAAGCACATATGCTATTTTAAATTTTAATACCTTTCCAACAATGCAAGAATAAAATCAATTGGAGTTCATATGCAAAATTTATGCCTCTCAAAAGTTTACCTTTCGTTATTGACCATCATATTAGGAGAGGATGCCATTATTCCTCGTTAATCAATAAAAAGGGGCTATACATGTGGGAATTATGAATAAGAAGAAATGATCAAATTTTTAACTCTAGGAAATATTTGGAGTCAAATATGACCCCTAGTCGACTATCGGGCCATGTTATAACTAGGCCACCAGGAGGAAAAGGGGTTCCATTCTATTAGATTACATTTTGTTCCATAGTAGATCAGAGTAGTTGAGAGTTTATAGAGAGAGAAAAACAAAGGGGGTTTTTGTTCAATAGTAGCCCGCAAGCCACACATCTCAGTTAACTCCATAGGGAGTGGCTTCTCCCTTGTATTTTCAACCTTTCAAGGTATAAAGCAGCCTAACCTTCTAGATATGTTTTCTATTGAAATAGTTTCCTAAAGAATATCTTGGTGTTCATCATGTTTGTGTATGTTTGTATTTAATTGTTCTCTATTCTTTTCATTTTATTTATTGCATGCATAGAAACTAGTAATAATATATTTGGAATTTAAAGGAATTAACTCTTCATAGCATAAATTTTGGTTTATTTTAGTAGATATATTGTGATGAACTATCCAATGGAATATAAATTAATTTACAAATCATATTAGTATCATAGAAAATTTCTTTGGGTATTTTGTGGGAAGTTTTAGGGGATCAAATTGATTTAAGCAGAGAATTCATAAACCCCAACTATGGGCAATGTATAGGTTTATGATAACCCTCAAGATACGACATAGGAGAGATTTTCATGCTTGCAAGAAAAATTCACAAATATAAACCGCAATATGACCCTCCTCATGGCGGCCCTAATCAACAAGCTTAATCTGATTAAAGAAGATGGGGGCTACAACTTAGAAGTTATATTATATGGAAAATCAAGGGATTAAGAAGAACCAAAGGAGTCCAAAATAAATGAAAAAGAGAAACTGAGTTTGAGCTATGTGAATCATTCATAGCCTCTCTATAAGATGGAGGAGGTGGACATCAAGTTGTATCAAATCAAGGTGAGATAGATGCTCTGAAATTAATTCATTGGTTGTAAAAATTAGAGGTTTATTTTAGTGTTCACCACGTAGATTAGGAACAAAAAATTCATTTACTTGTTTGAAATTAGAGGGCATGCCATGACCTAGTGGGAAATGTAAAAAAAGAGCCCTTAGGCTATAAGGGGATCCTCTAGCAACTAAGTGGGAGGATCTTAAAAATTTCATAAAGTCTCAATTCTATGTTACAGGGTATATAGAGGACTAGTGGATCCAGTATTACTTCAAGCAGAGAAAGGAGTAGAGTGTATAGGAGTGCATTGTGGAATTCAAGAAGATGGAAATGATGTTGGATATTTCTTCCAAGAACCTATTTTTACTCCTCAAGTATGATATAACCGTATCTAAAATAATGCAATGTTGTTCAAACCCAAAAGGGCGGATGAGGCTTGCATACAAGAACATTATGTAATATACCGAAGAGAAAATTAAAGAAAATATTTCAAAAAATTTGAACTTTTTCTTTGAAAAAATACTTTTAAAAATTTGTATAAGAATTCTAGAAAATAATTTTAACAGTTAGTTCATAACTTTCATTAATCAATTCAATGAAAACATCAAATGAATAAGATCTAAGGAAAATTCTGACTTTAATTTAGAATGATTTCCAATATTTACAAGTACAAAATTGAGGGAAACACCTGAAATTGGCTTAGTTGAAATTGAAATTAATTTTTTTCTTGGAGGTCACACTTAAAATCAATTTGGTCTTTAATATAAATTAGGCCTCAAGAACAAGCCTACTACAACAATTTGAATTTCCCTTTGAAATTGATTTTATTTTCTACAACAAATGTAAGAGAATATTTATGGATATTTGCTTCATAAATTCATTGGTTTGATGATGGAGACACTTAAGGAATTTGCATCCCATCCAATGATTTAAATCAGTGCCCTGGAACAATTCCACCCTCCAAATGAAAACACTTTCTAGATGTAATTATCTGATAATAAAATGACTTGGCTACGATAGATAACCTCTACATCCAAGTGCCAATGATTTGACAAATGTGACCAAACAAATAGCTAGCCAAGAGAAATATATTTCTGAGAAATTTAGTCTAGCTTCTTGTGTAAAGTTCTGGAGAAATTTGAGGATAAAAGGTGAGAAAGTGCCTTCAATGGAAAGCACAAGTCGACCTCCCTATTTAGATTATTTTAGCCTATACCACATAATTGAAGATTCTTCCTCTTGGCACCAAAATACTACCCTTCTAATGAAATTGTAATTAGTTTTGGTCTTCCTCATGTAATGTAACTTCATCATTAATATATTTATTATATTCATTGTTATTTTATTTTTGGTCAAAGCATTTTCTTCATGCTTATAGAGTCAAAAATAAATTAATTTTTAATCAAATAAATTTTACTTGAATCATGTCCCATTTTAAAATTTGCAAGAAAAAGAATTTTGAATTTTATATTGAGTTAAAGTCCACCGAAACTGTCAAGTCGGCCCTCCTTGGGAATGAAGGGAATAATCTCAATAATGAATAGAATTATATATATTTATTATTAATTATTGAATGGATGATTACAATTGTGGGAGGACCTGGGCTTAAATTCCAAAGCTTTTAGTTCATTTGAATTCCAAAGCTTTTAGTTCATTTGAATTTTCATCAGTTCCAAAGCTTTTAGTTCATTTGAATTTTCGACAATTCCAAAGCTTTTAGTTCATTTGAATTTTCATCTTTTTGTTTTAATTATGGCATTACATTATCTCATTCATCTCACTACTATCCTCAGGGTAATGGCCTAGCTAAGTCAAGTAACAAAAATCTTATAACCATTATCAAGAAGATAGTAGGAGATAATAAGAGATCTTGGGACAGCAAAATCAAGTATGTTTTGTGGGCAGATAGAATTACTAAAAAGAAAGCTACTGGTAAAATTCCTTTTGAATTAGTTTATGGCTTGGATGTAACTTTTCCTGTGCACCTTAAATTACCAGCTTACCAACTCCTTAACATTTTTCCACCGATAAAGATGTTGTTCAAAACAGAATTGATCAGATTGTGGAGTTGGATGAAACTTGTAGGAAGGCTTTAGATAATATGTGTAAAAATTAGTCTAACATTAAGAAAAGATTTGATTAATCATCTCAATTTAGGTCTTTGCAGGTTGGAGGCATGGTATTACTTTGGGATCGAAAGAAAGAAAATCCCGGAAAACACAAGAAATTTGACATTTTGTGGCTGGGACCTTATATTATTAGAGGCATTGCTAGACCAAACTCATTCCACTTGAGCATGTTGGAAGGCGAACCACTTCACTTACCTGCGAATGGCCAACTACTCAAGTTATTCTTCAGAGATGACATCTGATGCCATTGGGCATCCTTTGTATTGTATTTCTAACCTTACTCCTTGTCCTTCCAACATTTCATTTTGTAGTTAGATTAGATTTAGTTTTCATGTTAAGTAGAATAATAAAGGATAGAAGAGCTTCTATTTTTCATGTGCTTAATGTTATATGATATTTGGATGGACGCTACTTATGTAATTTTGTGTGTTTCTTAGACGCAGATTATGGATTCTCACATTCCTTCAATGAAGCAACATGTCCCCAAGTAGAGCCAGATGTTGACCACACTGTGTCAACGACCCCATAGCAGTACACCCCCATTTTTGCAAATGGGACTCATCATGTTCGAGGTGTTCCCGCCATTCAGATTTCATCGATAGTCGACAGATTTATAAATGATGTAAATACATTCTACATGTTTATGATATAAATGGTCCAAGTAATACCACCATGTATGTAACAACCTAGGTAAGCCTAGTATTTTGGTGATGATTTCTATTCTATGAGGTTTTTTGTCTCACTGATTCATTTGTGTTTCTCGACACAAGTGATCGTCAGAGTTTTCCCCTCCAACCTCACCCCAAAGCTAGGGTGGATTTTGTCATCAAGATGCTAAGTGAGTCATAGTGTTTTCTATTGAGTCTTTGTAAAAGTATTTTGGGAATAATCCTAGCTAATTGGCTAGATTATTTTATTACAAGCTACTTGGTCTACTAGATCATGTTTTGAGTCACATAATTGGGTAGCAATTTGAGGGTCTATCACAAATGGGTATTCCCCCTTTATGTGTCTAAATGTATTTATCTTATGTAAAGAGGGTTGGAAAAATAATTAAATCCCCTCTCAGTCAATTAATTAAATTTTCTGGCCAAATTAGATTAAAAATCCTAAGCCAAAAATTTAATTAATTCTAAGTCCTAGGTGAGTTAAAATTCTTCAAAGGAAAAATTCGTGGGTCCTTAAAAAATAAATTTTTAAAGGTCTCAGGCCAACAGAATATTGAGAATTTCAAGAAATTTTGGACCCTTGGGCCTTAGTGGTTAAATCAAAGTCAAAAATTTGAGGTAATTAACTCAAAAATATTATTTTTGAGTTAATTAAAATGGAATTAAATGATAAATTCGAATTTCCTCAAAATTATAATTTCGACGGTCCAGATTAAAAGATAATTAAATATTTTTCGACAGTCGAAATTATTTTGATAAGAATCAACCAAACTATCTGTTGGAGATTTTATCTTATAAAGTAGAGGTATTTGTATGTCATTTGATTGGATCTTCGAATTGTGCGCTTGTTCTTAGAAGCTCTTGTATTTTTTTATCAATAAACAGAAAGAATTTGGGGTTACATACTTTGGTGTTTCTTTTCTAGATCTATGTGGTGATATTGTCTCTAAACTCTGCTACTTTTATTTACATTTTGATGGTTGATGGCTTTTATGGATTGATCTGCATACAGGTATCTTGTGTAGTTTTCTAGGTTTTCTTAAATTGCATTGTGATTTGACAGAAATATCAGTTATCTATGTTTCTGAAAGGTCTCATGGTTATTTTTTAAATCTCTATCAATCTAAAATTCACGTCTAAGTGTGCAGAGGTCATTATTCAAGGTTTGAGCATTTGGGGAAATCTTCAGTTAGATCAGTCAACTCTTAGATTTCAGAAATCTAAAAAAGCCCATTGTCTCCTAATTTCTAAAGCTATCTTACAAAAAAAAAAAAAAAAAAAACAATATATATATATATATATATATATATTTGGGTTTTCTTAGGCTTGTGCCTTTCTTCATTTCGTTTTTTAATTAATTGTGCAAAATGGTTTTAAATCTAACCATAAGGGTCTCTGATCTATAAAATAGCATTGTAAATCTCACTTATTTTTATTTTATTCAATGGGGTTTTTTGGGGTTTTTATTTTTGTGCATATATTGGGTTTTTTGGGTCTCTTTTGAATGGCTTTGTGCAGGTTGTACCGAGAGATTTTCAAGGAAAATTTTTAGATCTGAGCCAGATCTAGGCCCTGGAGGCTAAGATCTAGTCTCGGGATCGAATCTGGTTGCAAATCTAGGCTTAATCTCCTTTTTGAAGATTAAATAATTGCAGGTGCATTCAAATTTAAAGAAGAAAATTTTGATTCTGTGGGTAAAAGGAAAAATTTTAAAAGCTCTGCCTGTGTTTTCCTCTACAAAGTTGTGTATTCATTGCTGCGCTTTTTTTTTTTTTGGACTCTGTCAACTTCCATCCGCATCCTTGATCTCATGCTCTCCATCCATATGCATCCACTACACTACCAATTCTGTCCACAGCTCCTCATCGCATCCATCATCTGCATCCCTACATTCTCATTCAAACTTCGGCTACCATTCCTCTCTACGCGTCTTCATTTCTGTTTTCCGTACACTGTCCTTCGACCTGCAAACTGATCTTCCTCACACCCTCCTTGCCATCGATCCATCAATCCCTCAAACAGCTCCCTTTCCCTTACCATGTCCGCAGTCCTCACTGCTCCTCGCTTCCTTTCCATCCAACTCCTCTCACGCTGTCCATACATCGTTCATACACATCTCTACCTGCACACATAAAACAAACATTAACGCGTTTAAATTTTGGTTTTTTTTGTGTTTTATTTCAAGTTTAGACTCACGGTTTCATATTTTTTTAGAGGTTAGTTTAGTTTAGGTAGTGTTTGATTTTTTTTTGTTTGACTTTTTTTTTTTTTTTTTTTTAGACGTAGAAAAAATTTAAAATTTAAAATCTAATACTTTTTAACTTTTTCATCTTTGTATTTAGGATTTTATTTTCTTTAGATTTTTTAAGCTTTAGTTTTAGATTTAGTATTTTTTTTTTTTTTGAGAAAAATAAAAAATATAAAAAATTAAAATTAAAAAAGTCAAAAATTTTAACTTTAAAAAAAAAAAATTTAAAAATTAAAAAAAAAAAAAAATTGCATGGTCAAACGTGAGCTTTTAAATTTTATCTAAAGTTTGACTATAGGAAAATTTTATTTTCTGAATTGAAATTACTTAGAGTATCATTAAAATTCAGAATTATTGGAAATGTTTAGCATTTAGATTTGATGGTTCTCTCATGCTAATATTTTTTGTTTCGAAATTTAAATGGTTGGTTCGAAGTGTTTTCATGCTTAACTGTGGTTGATGATCATTAAACTATATATAAGTGTGGTTTTAAATTGCTTGGAATTGGTGATTAATTGCTTAGTCAACTTTGAGAATATTTCAAGTGATGATAAATTGCATGTCTTTATCGAACCATTAGAGGAATTTTGAGGTCTAAAATGGGCCTCCTAAGGAAATAATAAAATAATAGCTAAACCAATAAAATAATATTTATGAGCTTGCAATTCACTTTTTGCACCACAATCCATGTAACAATAGTCAAATTCAATTCAAAATTTGTATCAAAATAAAATTAATAAAAAAATTGTATTGATATGGCTATAAATAAGAATGAACTTTTCAAGAAAAAGTCATTATTATTGAACAACTAATGCATTTGTCCTTTGTATTTAAATAACTTAAAATAAAATATAAATATAAATTTATAAATTCTTAATTATATTGTATGTTATTAATTAAAATTTATATTATTTAAATTGTATAATAACATGTAATTAATATACTATATAAAAATAATACAATATAATATAATAAATGTATAGGGATATGCATTATTTCTTTCAAGAAATATGAAATGACAATAATATATTTTTATTCAAAAAGTGTGAAATGACATTTATTATGAGTACTTTACTTTGACTTTAAAAGTATTTAGAGCACTACCATGGTTAACCATGAGTTTTTATCCACCATTGAAAATGTGACAAGTAAATACCATACCTTTAACTCAAGCAATGCCACCTCAACCATTAGGGATGATGACATTCTCTAAAATGTGATTGGTTCTCATAAAGTGAATTTTGATTGTACATTTTCCTTAGAAGGCCTATTTTAGACCTCAAATTCCCCTAATGATTGTTGATGCATGATTACGAATGTGTTTTATCGAATATCGAATCTTATTATTGAAAAGAGTTTATCTTCCAATTTGATCAATTGAGCACTTAATTGAGGAATTAAATATTATCGTGGTAGATTGATTTTTTTTATAGCAGCAATTACCTATCAATTACTTGATTTTAATTTCATAACGGGATATTTTGACTCCACAAGGCACTGATTTTAAACTTCAATCTAATTGGATCTGTAAAATCTCATTAATCTTAACAAGTACTTGGCCATCTAACTGTGTCTCCTGAATTGGTTGGTTTCCAACTAGTTCTCCTTCTTCATTTTCATTAGGTCTACCTCCCTTAGTCTGCAAGGAGACAACTTATATAGAGAGATTAGGGATCAGGGTGACAGCCCCTGATCTGAGCCGTTGTCGCGGTGCCTAGAAATTTAGTGCGACAACACCTCCCTTTTCCCTTTTTGTATTGATGACCCCATTTATAGCTTAATGATCATAAAGGAGATGACAAGTGAACTCGATATTGTCTTTTTCATTTAGTTTTAATGAGGCTAAAAAAGAGTTAAAAAATACTCAGATATGTGTTTTTTTGTGAATTTTATAGTGATGTCAAAAAAGAGATAAAAGTACACTCTTTTATTCCTCATGGTTTAATGAGCATGAGAATAGAGAATATACTTTTTTCGTTGACTTTAATCTTCGCTAACAAGTAGGAAAGAATGGAAGATCTTGGCATTTTCAAGTACTTTAACGAGTGTGAAAAGATAGCAAAAGAAGCTCAATATTTTCATTATTGAAAAAGAATGAAAAGAATACCAAAAGGAATCTCATTCCAAAGAGACGGGTGGTATAATAGTAGCATCTAGTTCTGAGGCTAATGGAACCAACCTAAGCAAAGCAAGAGGTAGTGGCATGGTGTCTGGCAGTGGAAATCCATTCATCGTAGCAGCCTTTCTAAAAAGGTGAGATGGGTTGCAAGTTGGGGACAAGACTGATGCAAATGAAAGAGGTCGAGCATGGTTGCAAGGTTTGAAAGCAAGGTTGAGATAAGCAACATTATGGTAGTGCATATACTAATACATTAAAGGTTGTAGGCGTAGGCTTCCAAAAATATGTTGGGCATAGTTTGTTATAGATGACAACCAGTGTCATTAATATCAAAGGGAAATTCTCATATTGATGACATCAAATGGTGGAAAAGTGGCTCTAACTTTATTGATTTTTTTTGGTAGTTATGATGTCGAAATTAATATATGGATGGCATGGTTGGATATTCCTCTTCTTTGAGATATTTCCAACAATATATCACACTTGTCAAACTCTTTCCAGACAAGAAGATATGTCAGTTTGAAGTTGATAGTGGAAAAAGGAAAAAAAACACCAAATTTATTATTAAAAACACCAAATTTGTTAAATGTTGAGCATATTCAAACCAAACCAATGAATTTGAGGGAAATAAATGATGGATGACACGTGAACTTGTACACGGGTTAAGCGAATTAATGTTTGTGCATCTCAGGGCAGATCGAATTGTTAAAAATTCCATGATTGGTGGACGAAGTGTTAAGTTGTGTGAATTTTAACGAATGCCACATTCCCACATCATACCAATGTTCCAATGACACATGGCAGGTGTCAAGTGAACCCCGTGTTTGGATGACCCTTTGACCCCCCATTGCCAGTGGCTATGACATGGACCCTCTGACATGGAGGCTTAGGTGGTAGATTTGGATTGGATAGATGGAAATTTAGTGAAACATGGTAGCACAATATTGGTCTACGGATGGAGATGTGGAAATAATGACATATCAGTACGTGATGACATGGTGCCACTTGGCATGTTGAAATTACATTTTTGGTTGGCCAATTGGGCCAAATTTTGGTGACACATGGAACCAGTCAGAGATTTCCACATGTCGTTTGTGACAACATGATGATGTCAACATATGGATGACCATGGACCCCTAGAATTGGGTCACATGGTGTGGTCCTATGAATTTTCTTGAAGGTTGTATCCATACCCAAAATAGGCTCCCGCTCATGTATAAATACATGTTTGCATGGCTTCAGGTTATATGAACTTGGATGAGAGTGGAGTAACTTGTCAATTTCTTGCCTTCATGGCCAATGTGATCCATACCAAGGGATATGATGTGGCTCTCTATGCGTGATCTAACTTTTCATAGTATGACTATGGTTCTTCATATGACTAGCATGAATCCTGTTGTAGTATTTTTATTGGCACAAAGCTTTTTGATGTGGCTCTCTGTGCATGACCTGGTTGTTCATAAAATTATTGTGGTTCTATGTATGATAGTGATATGATTGGTGAAATTTTTTTTGATGTAGCTCTTCATGTGTAGCCTAGTTGTTTTTGGACTGAATGTGGTTCTTTGTACATTATCGGGATATTCGTAGTATGATTGTATGATTGGTGTAAATTTTTTGATGTGACTCTTTATGCATGACCTGACTATTTGTAGTATGAAAACATGATTTTTTCTCTCCATATGACTTGTGTGGCTATCAGCAGTATGATTGGTGCAAATTTTTTATAATATCTCTATGTATGTGACTTGGATATTTTTGGAATGATTGTAGCTCTTTGTATGTGACCTGGATGTTCATGGAATGATTGTGGCTCTCCTTTTGTGACCTAGTTATTCATGGAATGAGTAGCATGGATTTTATTACAATAGATATTTTCATATGACTGGGACATTCATGCCATGAGGTGAGCCCTGGTATTGCACCAAGAGTGTTGCAACTCCCAAGGGCTACTCAACTCTAATTAGTAACCTGGGGTTCGTATAAACTTAGAGGTGACAGTGCTATATGAATAGTAGATGGATTCTACTCATGCCACCCTCAACTAGGTATTTTGATTGGTAGTACTTCTAGGCCATTCCTCCTACTGGATTAAAGTGAAATTATCTAATTTAATGCATAGAAATACTTCTAATCTAATACAAAGAGAGTGCTTATCAACTTATACTTGCAATTTACATTGAAAGCAAATCATAAACAACTAACCTACTTGAAGAAAAGGATCAAGCTATCTTATGTGGAATCATTCATCTAACTATCCATCCATTTGAAATAAAGGAACTATTTTATCTTCACACACTTCATGAAACCATAAATTAAACCTCTATCTATTGATTCACTTAAATTGTACTTGCATGTGAACTATTGTCCTATTCAATCTAATTTTGAGATGAAATAAAACACTAATGCTTACTTTGTTTTTGCAGCAAGGAAGGAAGAAGATTTGGAGTGTCCTAGGGGTCTCTTCAGGTCATGAGTTCATATCTTGTGGTCAAATGCATCATATCCTAGGTTCAAATGGAAACAAGGAGAAAAATTAGAGTGGAAATGTTGATCTACAATGATGCTACAGGAAGCTGCTACAGGATCTGTATCTTTGTATTGCTACAAGAAGTCTTGAAAATTCTACAGGAATCAAGTCGAGAAGGATCTAAGGGTGAAAAGCATGGAAGGAAGGTGTGGAAAGGTGGACTTAGGTGAGTGCAGGGTGACCAACACCTTCATCCAAGCTCAAGGCCCTTGGAGGGCATGTTTTTCACTTGGAGGGAAGCTCATGGTGGTGATGAAGTTGATTTCACAAAACAGGGTTTTGGTGGCAGAATTGAAGGTTGGAGTGAATAAGGATGAAGTCCAAGATTACAGTGATTAAAGGGGTCATTTTCTTCAAGTTGTATATAGTCTTTCAACCACTACATACATCCATGCATTGATTATTGACAAACTAATATTTTTAAAAGTGGAAAAGATGAGTTGAATAGAAACTCTACTTAACCTATGCTAAAATTTGATCTAAGAAACATATCCAACTTATAACTTAGAGTAAGCATATGATGAACATGATAATCACACTTTTTAACTTTCCAATAAATCATAAAAAAAATATTTTTAGACTGTGGTTGGAGATCCTTCTCCTCATGCTCCCATGAGAGAGGTGAGAAAGAGAGGCTACAAGCATAGTTTTGATAGATTTTGTTGCTACTAGAATGCAAGAAAACTAAACAAAGTGTTGGAACATAAAATATAATATAAATACACCAGAGAGACTTAGCCAATGGATTGGGCCCTACCCCAAAAGCATCAACCCTCTGGGACTAAATCAATAATGGATCAAATAGCTTTTCATTATCATTGCATCAAAAGTATAATACATCCCATGATAGTCAAAAAATAATACTAATCATGAGCTCAAGAGCTACCTAGCTAAATACAAATTTCAAATCCCAATGAGCTCTTCTACATGTTTATTTATACAAACGGGTAGCTACCAATAACTCCCTAGAAAATAGGAATATGGTATCCTTGATCTCAAGAAGAGTGGAGCTTGGCTCCTCATAACTTCCACTTTCTTGGATGCCTTTGAACTCGAGCTGATGAAAGAGACTTTAGGTATGATCTTCGGTTGATTGAGGGAGTTAAGGAAGTGGGCAACCCTCCTACAAAATCTCCTTGTTGTCTACTTATAGCCCTTTGGTGGAAAATGTGTCAAAATTGGCTTTATTTCCTGCAATTAAATCATATTAGGTTACATTACATGACAAACATCTTTCACCCTTCTCACTAAGCATAATATGACAAAAATGTAAATAAATGTGAGAGATATATAGCTAATAAGCTAAAATATGGCATTGTAACCCCTTAAAATGTAACTATTGATGAGCCTCATCATCACCCCCCTACTGAAATGGTTTTCCGTCCTCTGATAAATCAGCTTTCCTTATTGATATCTTTTAAAGCCCTAATAGCCTCCCTGACATCCCAAGGTAGCTCATAGGGAGTTCCTTCTGGTGGGTGGAATCCTACATTCTTTTCTGCCTCAACCTACTCATTTCGTTCCTCTATCTAATCTCTCCCTTCATTCATCCCCATCAACAAAGGTGGGTTGAGCTTCAATCCTATCCATTATATCATCATTATTTTCATAGCTCTTTGATAGAAGGGTGAATTATCCAATGCATTATTCATTCTATTAGGAGAATGGTATTCTCTATGCTACAAGATAAGTGGTAAAACATGCCATATCCTTTGGCATGCATGCAAACTCTCTTATCCTAGCAATCTAGATATACCATCAAAGTGTGATATGGCTTGCCTTTGAGTCTCAATGTATCTAGGTGATAGCACAACATCATTTGATATTAATTGATGGTTGGTAATGATACCCCTGGGGCTCATTAGTTCTGCCCTGATTTGTAGAGGTTCTCTCTCCTCTCTTTCCATTACTCTTTTAACCTATGTTGCTCTTGCTTCTTCATGTGTTAGCCAGGATGTTAAGGCCATTAATTGCATATCACCCAATCTAGAATTAGTGTCCTAATTTTTCATATCAGTTAACATGAGGTTATGCATATAGAATTCAGACATTTTATCCCTTTTTCCTATACTTGGTTATCTGCAGAATTAAATGAATTGTCTATAGATATGAAAGGGTAGGGATCCATGTTGAGCTAATATTATGATTTGGAATTGTAACCATTGATCCCTGATATTAGATATATAGGACCTTGAAGGTTGTAAGTATTGCATGGCCTCCATGCAAAGACTTTCCATAGTGTAAATTTTTCCATAGTGTAAATTTGGGTGTCTTTTTCCTGTAGCTTCCCCTTTAGTCCCATGTTCTCTTTTTTCACTACTTGCAATTGCTCCTTCACCATAGATTCTCTAAGCCTTACATTAGCTAGCTATTTCCCCATTTTAATGATCCTTTCTTCCATCAACCCCACATCTCCAAAATTCTTTGACTTGGCGATCTGAATCTATCTTTAAGTGCGCCCTCTTTCTATCTCCAGCTCATAGAAGAGGGGGGTTGTGAATTTTTCAGGGATCAGTCTCCCTCCATCAATTAACTTGTAATAAGATCCAAAACTAGGTTGTGGGGTAGGTTCTTGAAACTCTGTGATATATTTTTAAAAGGTATTTAGGGAGGTTTTTATCTCTTGTAGTTATTTATGTTTAGGTCGTGCCCCTCTTGCACATATTTACCTTCTATTTGTGCACTCTGCCCCTCAATTTGTGCATTCTTCTCCTTTTTCTGTGCATTTTGATCTTCCTATAGCATTTCTTGTCCTTCCTGTAGCATGCTCTATTTTTCCTGTAGCACGCTATGTTATTCTTGTAGTGTGCCTTTTTCTTCATTTTTGAGGTCTTGTTGAAATGGCACTAAGAAATGGCACCCCAAAGGGGGATTCTGATTTAATTTTCCCTTAATTAAATTGGAAGAGAAATTGCAATTTCATCTCACGACAGCTTGTATTAGTTAACTAAGTCTTAATGTTTGAGTTATATTAGGAAATTCGAGTTGAGGGTCATAGAGTAGGCATGTATAGTTCTCCCATGATTTAAGGGGGTCCAGTTATAGTTATTTTTGAGTTGATATTAGTTAACCCAAGAAATTGAGTTCAAATCAGTTTAACTAGTTATAACTTATTGATGAGCTAGTGAGAGATCCAGTGAATTAAATTTTATTTAATTCACAAGTAGTGATCAATAATTTAACTGATAATTCGCTATAAATATTTGTTGCATGTCAGTTCTAAGGAAGGCCCAATTGAGACTGAGGTTAAAGGGATGATAACTACCAGTTGTATAATTAGAAAATTGTACAAGTCATTTATAGAGTCATGTGGAGGAAAAGGATTCATTATGAAATAAATTATAAGGAATTTCCTATTTAATAGGGAAACAATTCCTCCAGGAATGCGTGAGAAAAGCAGGAATTTATCTAAGAGAGAAAGCATTTTATTATTTCATGATCTTGACTTCAAACAATATATAGATAGCGGGGTTTTACGAAGTGTGCTTTCCCCAAATACATGTTATGTTGTGTGGTTGATTGTCTCTTTCTATTACTTCTTATGTGATTGTGCGATCATGTTTTTCTTCTGCAAACTGTAAAAGGATTCAGTATTTTGTTTTAGTACATTACAAGATCATATTGAATATCGTTGTTATATTTTATACATGGTATCATAGTGCCAAGAATCACAATAAGAAGAGAAGAACAAAGTTTGTTTTTATCAAGTTCAAATTTTCATATGTATTCTTCAGGATCCAACAGCAGATTAAAATGTCTTTCAATGGATTGAGACTCCAATATGCACTCAAGGGAAATTCAAATTATATTACATGGAGGGATAGGATGGAGGCAGTTCTCGAGGAAAACGAACTGAAGGTTTTCATAGATACTGATGTCCCAAAGCCCACAACAGTAGATGCTCAACTTCTTGATGCATGGAAAAAGAATGTAGCAAAGGCGAGAAGGATCTTGTTAGAGGGAGTTCGAGATCATATTGTCTCGACTCTCCATGGGAAGGTGACTCCATATGTGATGTGGAAAGCCTTGACAGATTTGTATCAGAATAGCAGCAACCATAAGAAGCTTGTGCTAAAAGACAAGCTCAAGAACATCAAAATGGAGAAAGGCGACATGATCTAAAAATACTTGACGAAGTTCACTTAGTTTCGATATGAGCTTGGAATTGTTGGGATAATTTTTTCCTCAGATGATTTGGTGAGCCTAGCTCTTCTAGGCCCTCCCAAGAGCTAGAATAACTACCATGAATTTGTGAATGGGAGGGAGAAGCTACCAGATTGGTAGCGGTTATGGTCTGATCTAGCACAAGAAGAAATTTGGTGGAGCACCAGAGATGGACCCTCATCAAAGACTGTTGATGAGGAGAATTGTGTCTTGGTTGGAAAGGTGAAGAAAGGAAAAGGGAAGTCATCCCATTCCAAATATGAGTCCAACAAGGTAGGCAAGAAGCGATACTTCTCAAAGGTAAAGTGTTTCAACTATCATGAGCATGGAAACTATGCCACAAATTGTCCACAAAAGAACAACAAGAAGAAGGGCTCGGGAGGAGCAGCAGGTGAAGCATTTGCTTCACAGTTCATTAAGGGAATTTTGAGGTCTAAAATGGGCCTCCTAAAAAAAATCTACAATTAAAATTCACTTTATGAGAATCAATCACATTTTAGGGGATGACATCATCCCTAATGGTTGAGGTGGCATTGCTTGAATTAAAGGTACTTACTTGTCACATTCTCAATGGTGGATAAAAATTCATGGTTAACCATGGTAGTGCTCTAAGTACTTTTAAAGTCAAAGTAAAGTACTCATAATAAATTTCATTTCACACTTTTTGAATAAAAATATATTATTTTCATTTCATATTTCTTGAAAGAAACAATGCATATCCCTATGCATTTATTATATTATATTATATTATTTTTATATAATATATATTAATTACATTTTATTATACAATTTCAATAATATAAATTTTAATTAATAGCATATAATATAATTAAGAATTTATAAATTTATATTTATATTTATTTTAAGTTATTTAAGTAAAAAGGACAAATGCATTAGTTGTTCAATGATAATGACTTTTTCTTGAAAAGCTCATTCTTATTTATAGTCACATCAATAGAATTGTTTTATTAATTTTATTTTGGTATAACTTTTGAATTGAATTTAACTATGGTTACATGGATTGTGGTGCAAAAAGTGAATTGCAAATTCATAAATATTGTTTTATTAGTTTAACTATTATTTATTATTTCCTTAGGAGGCCCATTTTATACCTCAAAATTCCCCTAATGTGGGTTGGACTTCAACTTGGTCGCATGCATAGTGAAATCGGTGATGGGTTATGTGTGTTACTTGGATAGTGGACCTTCATTCCATATTACCGACAACAAATAATTCTTTAGTAGCTTGGAGGAGAAGGATCTCCATATGCATATCGAGATGGGTGATGACGGGAGGTATAGTGCTACCGGTGTAGGTACAGTTACCTTTTAGAGGGAGTCGGGAAATCCACTGAGATTAAAAAATCCCATGTATGTTCCTGGTTTAAAGAAGAATTTGGTTTTTGTTGCTATGTTGGAAGATCATGGCTATGATGTAATATTTAGTGAATGAAAGTCGTTCCTTCAACACAAAGCGACGGGACAAGTGAAAAATATTGGGGCTTGAGTAAATAATCTCTACAAACTAGATGCGGAAGATTGCACAGCATTAACTGCTAAGGCAGAGAAGGTGGAGAGTCGAGACATAGGTGAGTTATGGCACAGGAGGTTGGGCCATCTACAACACATCGCTTTGAAGATCATGTAGCATATTTTACAGGACTTCCAAAAGGTACACATGCACAAAGAGACACATGCAAAGGGTGTACATTGGGGAAGTATACCAAATCCACCTTTCAGGATAGGGAAATTTGAGCCAAGGTGATCCTTAAGAAAGTTCACTTAGATGTGTGTGGACCGTTCTCAACAGCTTCCATAGAAAAGCAAATGTATTATGTGATTTTTGTTGATGATTTTTCAAGAGAGTGTTGGATTTTCTTCATGTAGAGGAAATATCAAACATTCTCCAAGTTTTGTGAGTTCAAGGAACTTGTTGATAAAGATACAGGAAAGGAGGTGAAGCCTCTAAGGAGTGACAATGGTAGAGAATACATCTCTAACGAATTCAATAGATTTTGTGCCTCAGAAGTAATTCTAAGAGAATTGATTGCACCTCTTAACCCACAGTAGAATGGCATTGTAGAAAGGAAGAACAAAACAATTGTGGGAGAAACACGAGATATGTTGCATGATCACAGCCTACCATTTCATTTGTGGGAAAAATAATGCAATACAACAGTATTCGTGCATAAAAAAAGTCCTCATCGGATACTTGGGATGAGTATGCCAGAGGAGGAATTTTCAGTGAAGAGACTGAATGTGTCATATTTTAAAATTTTTAGTTCATCTATTTATTTCCATGTGACAAAATATGTCAGGAAGAAGCTAGAGCCAACAGCAGAGTAGGGGATATTTGTGGGGAACACTGATACACCTCACAATTATCGGATGTACTTGCCATTACACAGGATGAAAATGTTCAGAAGAGATGTGAAATTTGATGAATACAAAGCCATGTAATTGTCCCTTGAGAGAGAGCTCGAGTTGGATGCAGTTGAGGATCTCTTGGCTCCAAAGGATGAACCTCGTGATGTGGACTAGCCACATGCAAAGGAACAGAGAGTCGTAGAAACCACTCATGAAGAGAGATCCGCCATATATGGAAGGAAGTGCACCAGAGAGGCTAACATATTATTGTTGGATGCGAGAGATAATGTGGGAGCACCCACATCACAGCACGGGAAAAGAAGGTCCCTAGAGTTGTACACTAGATACATGGATCTTATGAGCGAAGGTATTGAGGTATAACCATCATCTTTTGAGGAAGTAGTGTAGCAGCCATTGTGGGTTGATGCCATGGTTGAGGAGTATGACTCCATTATCAGAAATAGTGCATGGGAAGTTGTCCCAAGACCAGAGGGGAAGTCAATTGTATGATCCATATGGGTCTACAAGGTGAAGCAGGCATCATATGGGAGTGTGGAGAAGCATAAGGCTAAATTTGTGACCGGAGGGTTCTCTTGGGTGGAGGGGATTGACTATAATGATACTTTTGCACCAATCACAAGGAACTCATCTATTAGATCCATCCTTTCACTCTCAACACAGATGGGATGGAAGATACATCATATGGATGTAAAGACAACCTTTCTCAATGGAGTTATTGAGGAAGAAGTGTACATTGAGTAGTCAAAATTTTTTGAGACCTTAGATAGGGAGTCGCATGTGTGCAAACTCAAGAAAGCATTTTATGGGTTGGAGCAAGCACCTCATGCTTGGTACACCAGGATCGACAACTATTTCCCTAGGTTAGGCTTCACCAAGAGTGAAGCGGATGTGAACCTATATCATGTTGTGGTTGAAGGTAATATTTTGATTATTGTACTTAATGTCAATGATATGATACTGATAGGTGATGAGCAGCTCATGCAAAGAGGATCTTGAAAGTGAATTTTAGATGAAGGACATGGGGCTCTTACA
The DNA here is from genome assembly GCA_034641835.2 of Pinus albicaulis. Taxonomy (NCBI): domain Eukaryota; kingdom Viridiplantae; phylum Streptophyta; class Pinopsida; order Pinales; family Pinaceae; genus Pinus; species Pinus albicaulis. The sequence goes on from CM076575.1 coordinate 598,126,483, forward strand.
CTATTTCCTTGGGGATTTATTTGTATCTCAGGGCAATTATGCCAAGGAGATTATGAAGAAGTTCCACATGGAGGGCAGAAAACCCATGGAGACTCCTCTTGTGGGAAACTGGAGGAAGGAGGATGCTGTTTGGTCTCAATCTAGTCTCCTAAATTGAGCTCATTTAATTGTCAACCAGGGTTGGTAAACTGCTGAAGTGAAGTGTATTGTATGTACCTAGGTGTTTGTTTCTTAATGCGTTGTGTGTAGTTTTTTGTGATGTTTTTGGTCTTTTGTGATGATTTATGATGTTTTTGATCTTTTGGTGGCTTTATGTTCACAAGGAAAATGACTAGAAAGCTAATGTAAGGAAGCTAATGATTAAGAAAAACAGAGTGAAGCCTAATTGGTTGATGTCTAATGGTAAATGCAAATGCAATACTAAAAACATAATCAAATCTAAACTATGACTAAGCAAAAACAAATCTTGATAATGACTTTTAAGCAAATGATTCAAAACACAAACTCAACTTGTCAAATTCTTTCATCAAAGGCATTTTGAGAGAGAGCTTGAGACATGGTCAACTAAGTGTGCAAATCCTCCTAACTAAACAGTTAAACAACTAACTTATAATGATGCAACATTTTATCCTTGATTAGAGATTTGTTGAAGCATATTTGGAGTAAAACATTGATACCATCATAAGATCTTCTACTCTAAGACTAGTTTCTAACTCTATTCTGCAACTTAGTTTGATAACACTACACTTCACTCAAAGGTTATGGATTTTTGAAATAGTCTTTTGAGGAAATGTTTGTTTGTGAGATGATAAGGAAGTTGCAGAAGTACTTCAGGCCTTAAAATGATATTGTCTTATGTTCATGTGGTTATGAATCAATTGTAGATTTTAGAACAAGAAGAGGTTTGTAAATAATGAAGGCTATTTTGTTAAGTTTAACAACTGAAGTAATCTAATATGCAGTGAATGACAACTGAATATGGAGTGCAAATGCAATGAGTTAAGCTAAACCTGAACTTAAAATGTCACTAGCCTAAAACAGTGCTGAACTACAAGTCATTATCAAACTTAAAACAAAATAACTGAGCATGAGTTAAGTGCAATTAAACTCCGGAGTATCCTAACTAGGCTATCATGCATTATTCTATGGAATTATACAGTCTGTTTGTCCATCATGATTGGTATTTTGGAAGAGTTTCTTAGAACAATCCTAACTGTACAATTCAGTGCAAATGCAAACATAAATACTGAAAGAAATGAAAAACTAATATATCATAGCTATCTCCTACCCATCATTATGATATTTTGGAAAAGCATTTTAAGAGCAAAAACAGCTATGGTACTTAGTAAAAACACACAACTGAAGCATTCAAGATCACAATCATGCTTAAGACATTATAAGGATTTTTTGGAAGAGTTTCTTATTTTGGAAGAGTGCTTAGCATAAGTATAACTTTGATGGTGAACAAAAGAGATTACAATTAAATCCTACAACATTATAGCCATTTCCCATTCATCATTATAATCTTTTGGAAGAGCTTCTTCTTTTGGAAGAGTTTTTAGAACGAGTATAACTATAGTAGCTAATGAAAACAAATACGAATTCAAATTCAAAAACGTAAAGGTAGCTAGAATACTTATCTAAATTACGCAAATAAATCCGTACAGGGGGCAGGGGCCCTCTACCACCAGACGGAATCTAACTCCAAATCAAATCAACGCTTTCAAAACAACATTGTCTGCTTCATTAAAAGAGAAATAACTTGAACAGAGCAATCTGCGTCTTCAGAAATGTAGCACAGAATCTAAGCAAAATCTAGAACAAAATCTAGCCTAGCTCTCGGTTTCCCAAGTGTTTATATAACAAATCTACATCACAAGGCTTGCAACAATTCCAGGATCATTGTCTTTCCTTATCAAAATCACATTAGGACTTTTGAAGTGGCTGCGTAAAAAGGAAAAGGACATCTGGACTAAGACAGTCCTACTAGAAGTCTGCCTTCTTAAATGTGTTCCCACGTATCAAAACCATATCCAGAATTCGTTTCTTCCTTCATGGTGAGCAACGAACAATGTAGACATGACGTGGAATATACCCATATGCGGTTTTTCTTGAGAGGCCACCTGGAACATACTCAAACGTGAAGACAGCTGCAGAATCGCCGGTTAGCTACGGAATGTCTGCATTCTGCAGCTAGTTCCGGTCAAAATGCATTACAATGACAAAAATCATAAAACTTAGCAAGTCGGTCATGTTAATCATTCTAAAAGTAATTTTAACTAAATTCATTGATCAATTGGGTCTAGGATAGCAATGGACAAAGGAAAATGAGGTAAAGTAAGATGAAAGAAAGCACAATCTTGAGGCTCAACAGATGCTACATCAAGCGAAGTGCTGGATGCTATTGTTTACAGGAAGTTGGTGGGTTCACTCATGTATTTGGCGAACACACGACCTGACATATGCTACGCAATTAACCAACTAATCCAAGCTATGGTTAAGCCTACCAAGCTCTTTTGGAAGGCATGGAATCATGTTGTGATATCTCAGAGGCACTAAAGATTATGGATTATGGTAAAGACATATAGAGGGGGTGAAGCTTCAAGGATTAACCAATGCAGATTGGGCAGGGAGTCCATCCGACTGGAAGAGAACATTAGGAGGCATCTTCAGCATAGGGTTAGCAGCATTTTCTTGGTACAGGAGGAAACAAAGATTAGTTGCACTTAGTTTAGCAGAGGCAGAGTACATGGCAGTCAGTTAGGCAGCATGTGAGGCCATCTAGATGAGGAAGATACTTGTTCATTGTTTTGGTCAACATATGGATCCGACAGTGATACATTGTGATAACCAGAGATGCATCAAACTCTCGGTTAATCCAATATTCCATGAAAAGTCCAAGTATATTGATATATGGTATCACCATCTTAGATATTGTGCTCAGTGGAGGATTATGTCATTAGAGTACATTCGCACAGAGGAGCAAGATGAAAACATCTTGTTGAAGGTGTTGGCAAGAATAAAATTCAAATTCCATAGAGGTAGGATCGGGGTAGAAAATAATCCCTTTCTTGTTGAGAGGGAGTATTAAAATGTCACCAAGAAATGGCACCCCAAAGGGGGCTTCTGATTTAATTTTCCCTTAATTAAATTGCAAGAGAAATTGTAATTTCATCTCATGATAGCTTGTATTAGTTAACTAAGTTAGAATGATTGAGTTAGCTTAGGAGATTCGAGTTGAGGGTCATAGAGTATGCATGTATATTTTTCCCATGATTTAAGGGGGTCCAGTTACAATTATTTGTGAGTTTTAATTATTTAACTCAAGAAATTGAGTTAAAATCATTTTAACTAGCTCTAACTAAGTGATGAGCTAGTGAGAGGTCTGGTGAATTAAATCTGATTTAATTCCCAAGTAGTGGTCAATTAGTTAACTGATAATTCGCTATAATTAGTTGTTTCATATTAGTTCTAAGGAAGGTCGAGTTAAGACTAAGGTTAAAGGGATGATAACTATCAGTTGTATAATTATAAAATTGTACAAATCAATTATGGAGTCGTGTGGAGCTCAAGAATGAATTGTGAAATAAATTAGAAGGAATTTCCCATTTAATAGGGAAAAAATTCCTCCAGGAATGTGTGAGCAAGGCAGGTTGAGTAGAGGCTGAGAATTGTTTAAGGAATTGACTAATTTTTCCTAGATCGAAGTGAGACAGTTGGTAGAGTGTGGGAATTTCTCTTAGAGAGAAAGCATTGTATTGTTTCATGATCTTGACTTTATACATATTGTGTTGTGCGATTTATTGTGGCTTTATCTTACTTGTTATGTGATTTTGGGATCGTGTTTTATTTCTGTAAATTGTAGAAGGATTCAGTATATTTTTTTGTACATTATGAGATCAGATTGAATCTCGTTGTTAGAATTTATATAGGTTTGTGGGTGTTTATGGTTGCTTGAAGGAATTTTCTATAGTGGTGGGCCTCCTCACATAGTCTATTGGAGACTAAGTTTTGGACTTTGAAGAGGTTACCTCCTCAATTTTTCCCTCATATGGCCCTACCTCATATTCCTTATTTAGGGACTCCTCAATTGTAATTGGGACTTTTGTGGGAGTTTGTAGTCTCCCATGTTTTACTCTAGTGCTTCTTCTTGTCTTAAAGTATAGAGGGGCATGTCTTGGTCTTTTATTTTTATATTTTATAGGAGTGCCCAAGGTAGCTAAAGTGGCAGCTACATCATCCTCAGTGTTCCTCGATGACAGACTAGTTTGCTGAGGGGATATCTCAATGTTCTTTAGTTCAGTGGTCCCTTTCAGACTTAAGGCCTCCTCTTCCAGTTTTTCTTCCTTTTATTCCCCATCATCTCCTCCTTCTTCCTCTACCTCCTCTTCTTTTTCTTCCTATTTTTTCATTTCTACTTATTCTATTGTCCTTTCTATCTACTCTTCCTTTGTTTAGGTGTCCTTACCACCAAGGCTAGATGTAAGGGTTTCCCTGAGATTAATGCTTTGGATTCCTATCAGTGTCTCTTTTTCCATGTCTATGAACTTGGACCATGGGATAAGAATTTTTAACTTGTTTAGGGAATCCTCCACTATCAGCTTGATAAGGCCATGATGGGCTAAGTGTTGATGCTTTCCCTCTCCAAATTTTTGGCTCATGTCCCTAATGTACTAGAGGAGGAAGTATGGTACATTTAATATCTGGGAAAGAGACAAATATTCCTTGAATCTAAGCTCATGCAATATTCTAGAGTGTTAGACATATACCACACTCAATATTCCCTCAGAGGAGATGTATTTTAAAATATGATAAGCTACCTCATCCCATGGATGAGCCATGCTTTCTCTCCTAAACCCATTCTTATCTTCCATAGGTTTCTCCTTGGCACTAAATAAATTCTTCTTTGCAGTGGCACTATGGCCTTGTCTTCCCTATTCCATTTGATTCCTAGAGGCAGTGTGGTTACTCTACTGATCACTACAGGACTTTTGTTATGGTTAACTCCCTTACCACAGTGTTGGCATTGGAATTTTATTTTGAATTTAAGGCCATGGAAAACTAAAAATAAATGTCATCATCATATCCCTTTAGTAATTTGAAGAATCATATCCATTTATGTCTCACAAATATATCTACCAGGAGGGTGCAAATGAATTTTTTTTTTTTTCTGAAGTTTCTCTCCTGTTAAACCCACCCCCATCTCTTCTTGTTATTCTTGATTAAGTGAGAGAAAGATGTCTCTTTTATGACCTTAGTGTTCAATTCAGTGGTAGAAGAGGGTCACAAAACACTTATCATTCCAATTCTAATGTTTTAACCCCTACTTTCTTCACACATACACTCTTAATTTCACAATTTCATTACTACTAACTGCAAATTTTTTACAATAAATTGTGTGAAATTATAATGGAGATATGAGGGTGGTGGCAACTTAATTATTATTAATGGTTCTCTGAGATGAAAAATGGAAATTTTATGAACCAATTAGACCCATTTTTCTTGTATATACCCCCCTCGGCCTTCTTTTAGCACTCCTCGGCCTTCTTGTAGCAATCACAATGCTTCTTGTAGCAACAGCAGGTCAAGGTCTGAAGCTCCTTGGTGGCTTAACAAACTCGTCCTCTCTTTAAATGTTCTTGGAATGATAAAATATGTGAAGAGAAATGGGCTCAACTACATTATATGTTATTTTGAGTTGGCTTGGACTGTTGTGCTAAGTTGTCCTTCACATTAGGTTTCCTCATTTGGACTGTTGGTCCCACTTTAAGTGATCATTATCCTCTCCTCATAATCAACACCCACTTCTAGTGATCCTACTTCAACTGATGTGACATCCCCAAATTGCATGAAGACTCTACTAATGAATTTTAGTTCACTATTCAAGGGCGTCTAAGTTAATTGGCCACCCTCAGCTTATTAAATTCTTTCCTTTCTACATTCATTCATTTAGTCAATTACAAATAGGGAGAGGGTGAGATACTTCTATACCTCAGCCTACCTCATGGTCTAATTTTTGTAGGGCTGTTCATGCTAGAGTTGGACCATTGGAGTAGCACCAAAACAATTTGTTTTACTTCCTTAGTTTTTCTTGTTTGTCTTCATTCTTCTTGAGGTGCTTAACTGTGTTGTTTGTTGTGTGTGTGAAAGTACTTTGACGAGGCTCAAGTTGTTGTTGCTGGTGGAGAATACTTCTTGGAGTGTCATGGCTTCTTTAGAGTCACCTCACAATTTTTCCTGTCTCCTTAGATGATCAAAAAAAAATTGTGCTTTTATGGTGATTACACAGGCTTGCTACAAGAAGATGTTATCTTCCCGTAGCATCCCCTTATTTTCACTTATTAGACCTTAAATTTGCATGGGGTGATGAGGGAGAGTGTGGTAAGTTTTTAGGATATGGATAGGATGATGAAGGAGTAGTGTGGCCTTGGAAAATTGATGTGAAGGAACTCTAATTTTTTACTGAAAAAATGTTTTTACAGATGGGACAGAGTGAAGGGTTTGAGTGAAAAATATTTTTGAGTGATATGGTGGAGTGATGTGAGGATGATGGGTAATGGTTCGAAGACCCTCTTCATGATTTTTTTTGATACCACGTGACCGTTGGTGACTGATATTTCCCTTAATCCCCCCTCCTGTATCTTTCTAGATTCCTCCTTTAGCACCAGAGGGCCTTCATGTAGCAATAAAGGTCCTTCTTGTAGCACCACAAAGAGAGTGTGAAATTTGAGTTTTGAGCTCACAGGATGGTGGAGAGAAATGAAGAGGTGAGTAATGGTGTTGGATACGGAGTGAATGGATGGAGGAGTGAAGAGAAATGGTGGAATTATTTTTCCATGTGACCATAACATGCCACTGTTCATAATCCTATAAGACATAAAAAGGTTAGAAATCATGGTGTAATCTCATCTCCTTGTCTTTGTTTTTTCTTTCTCTTTTTTATTTTTTTATTCTTTTTCAAGATAAATGGGCTACCTCATAAGAGGTTTTCAACCCACAAGCCTACCCTAGGCGAATTATAAAAGTTTTCACTCAGGGATCTTTTATTCTTCTTCTCTTTTTTTTCTTTAGGACTGCCTCAGATAGGTTTTCAATCTTGGAGTTGGCCTTGGATGCCTCATGGATATTTTCACCCATGCCTCTTTATTTTTTATTTTTTCTCTTTTTCTCTAGGAGGGTTGTGGACTGGAAGCTATGAGGCTTCCAATTACATTCACCTCTCTGTTGATTTTGTTGATGAACTTTTCCTTAGACATGGGCCTCTTGTATACTTTTAGCTTATAACCATTTACAAGTAGAGGTATCCTCTCCTCATCAATGGTTCTGATCTGAAAACATCCACTATCATGGAATTTCTCTACCAGTTATGGGCCTAACAATATTTTCATCAGCTTCCCTTTAAATTCCTTGAACCTAGAGTCATATAGGAAATCTCAATGCCCTTCCTGAAATATTTTCTCCTTAACGTGCCTATCACACCAAACATTCCTATGCAATTGTATAAGTTCAGTGTGAAGGAGGGCATTCATTCTGAATTCATCCAAGCCATTCAATTGAAGTATCCTTTCCTTGTGTTCTCTTGTGACATCTAAATGCAATTTGGTTTATATTCTGAGAGTGTTATATTCAAATTCAATGGAAAGCAAATATTTATTCCCATGAACTAGATCATATGGAGTGAACCGAGTAGCTGTATTCCAAGTGGTATTATAGGCCCAAGTTTCCTCCACTAATCTATCTGCCCAATATTTCCTGTTGCTGCTCAACACTTGGTGAGGATGCTTTGCATTGCTCTATTGGTAACCTCTACTTGCCAAATTGCTTGAGGGTGATAGGTAGTAGATTTTTTGTGCTTGATATTATGTTGCCTTAGGATATTCTCAATCAAATGAGATGTGAACTAAGCCCCTTGATCCGTAACTATCTCCCTTGGATACCCAAATTTGTAGAAAAAAAATTCCCTTTAGAACTCAACAACTTTTTCTTTTGTTTCTACTTTGACAGCCTTTTGTCTCAGCCCACTTTTTCAAATAGCGAGTGCATGCTATGATGTACTTCCTTTTTTCCGGATGGTGGATCAATTGGCCCAATGAAATCCATACCCCACTTGTCAAGTGGCTCTAAGTACACTTGAGGTTGTAGAGGAATTTCATCCCTGGGTGTGGGTTTCACCATCCTCTGACATTGGTCACATCTGTTGGAATATATTCTTCCATCCTGATGGAGAGTAGGCCAATAGTAGCCAGCTTGCAAGGCCTTGAAATGTGTCCTCCTAGTAGCAAAATTAACCCCACAAGTCCCATCCTGACATGCTAAGAGGATTTCAAAGATTTTCTCTTCCCTGACATATCTCCTTAGAATCTGATTTTTTCCTAGTTTGAAAATATTGCCACCAATCCAAGTGAAAGGCACACTCTTTCTCACAATTCTACTATTTTACCTCAATGGTAGATTTGGAGGAAATCTCCTAGAAACAAGGTAGTTGGATATGTCAAAAAACTAGGGAGAGAGTACTGAGAAAGCAAATAGGTGCTCATCTTGAAGTTGATCATCGATCATCCCTTCATCATCTGCAGGAAAAGTGATTCTAGACAAAAAAAATACAACTACATTTTATTTCCCTAGCTTATCAATGATAGTGAAATAAAAATGTTGTAACAACAATAACCACCTAATAATGCATTAACATCAGGTTTGTTCATCAATTATTTAATTTTTGCATGATCAGTATGCACAAAATTTTGGTACCTAGCGATATAATGTTTGAACTTGTTCAAGGAGTGGACAAGAGCTAAAAGTTCTTTCTTAGTGACAGCCTAGTTCAATTCAACCTTAGACACATTTTTACTGATGAAGTAAATGCAATAGGGTAACATATCATCTATTTGTCCCAAAGCTTCCCCCACAGCTTTATCCAATACATTAGTGTGGATATGGAAAGGCAGAGCCCAGTTGGGACCTCGAAGTATAGGAGCATTGGTAAATTTTTATTTTATGATTTTAAAAACCTCTTGACAACTACTTCACCAATAGAACTCTGAGTCCTTGGCCAACAATCCAAACAATGGTGAAGCCACCTTACTAAAATCCTTGATGAATCTCTTATAATAACTAACCAAGCCCAAGAAACTCCTAACATCTCTCTATTTATGAGGGGAAGGGACCCTTTTTATTATAGCAATCTTGTTTGGGTCTACCTATATTCATGTCTGAGATATGGAGTGTCCAAGGACAGTCCTTGCCTTCATCAAGAATTCACACTTCTCAAGACTCAAGGATAGATGCATTTCAATGCATTTCCTCATTAATTTACCCAGATTAGAGAGGGCATCCTGGAAATCACATCCATAGGGAGTGAATCATTCATGTATATTTCCATAGAGTCATGGACAAGCTCAGAAAATATGCTCAGAACTACTTTTTGAAAAGTGGCAGGGAATTTCACATGCCAAATGGGAGAACTCATAAAAAAAGGTACCCCGAGGACATGTAAATGTAGTCTTGTCTTGGTCTTCAGGGTTGATATGGATCTAATTGTACCCACTAAATCCATCCAAGAAAGAGAAGAACTTCTTTCCTGCAAGACCATCTAAGACTTGTTCGGTGAAAGGCAATGATCCAAAATATTTTGCTTGAGATGTATGAAAGAATTACTTGTGAAAATTGTAGCTTTAAACAAGAAACTTTAAAGGCATAAATGGAAAAAGAGAGAAGCAAATAACATCATGCACGAAGACACTAGATTTGATATCGGAGTTCGTCCAGAAGGGACTACGTCTCCGGCCCCTCCTCAAATAGTGGGGAGGCCCTGCTTTCATTAAATGGAAAAAATGAAAGTACAAGTAAAAAATGAAGAATTATGCCCTTATACCTGCCCAATCTGAAAATGGCTGAAAATTTCATACCTATAATGACAAAATGGGTAGCATTGTTGGATTTGTGGCATCGAGTAGTGCAGAATCCATATAAAACTTGTCCCAATATGACAAAGTGAAAATCTGACCCCTTTGAAAAAATGGCTCAAATCATGGTTCTACCCCCACCTGCACACTGCTCAGGGTTCCACTGACTCGTTTTCTGTGCCCCCTCCTATTTTTCCTTGGGTGAATTGCAAATGAAGGCTTAAATAGTACGTGTTGGGTGGACTTTTAAAAAAGGTTCGGTTGGAGAATTGGTTTAGGATCTGAATTGAAAGGGAGGGGGTCGGGTGGTCAAACCTCGCCCCTTCTATTTTTAAATCAAAATGGTTCCGTATTTACTTTGAAAAATCTGCAGCATTTGAAAAACTTTTATTAAGTTGATGTGGTTGGGGGTCAGGCCCGCATTGGGTGGCTTGCCCCCTCATCTCTCCCGTCGTTGGCTCCGTGTATGCAATATGCGGTGAGTTAATGGCTTGGATGGTGGTGGGGTTCACAACCCCCACCCCCATTTAATGTTTTTGTTGCCATGTATTACGGTCGGGTGGTCGGCGGCGGGGTCATGACCATGGCCTGCCCTCCATTATATTTATTTTTTTCCCTTATAATAAAAATTGGTTGTTTTTAAAATATTGGGATTTTTTACCGAAGGAGACGTTTTAACTTTCTCGCAAATTCTCCCAGAATCTGGCCAAGTTGGCCGGAATCCAGTGGCCGGATTTCTTCCAAATTGTCGCCTCATTAAGTTGCCACATCACCAAGTCAACCCTCGAACTTTGAGTGCTCCTAACTTCTTCATACGGACTCGGAATTAAGTTTCGTCTGCGTCGTTGGAATTAGAATGACGAGATCTACAACCTGAACCTGGTTCGAGAGACTTTCAAACACTTTTATTTTTGAGCCTTTTGTACTTAAGCCACGTGTACTTGTACCTGTTTAATCCACCTGGATCAGGCAAATGGAAATGGTATTTATTTGTGGCCTTTTTCAACTCTCTATAATCAACACATATTCTCCACTTCCCAATATTATTTGGGACTAATACTAGAGGTGAGTCCCATTCACTATTTGAGATGGGGTATATGAACCCTGCACCCAACAAATTTTTTAATTCATCCTTCACTATCTACTTCAAGGCTACATTCATTCTCCTTTGAGGTTGGAGCATAGGCTTTCATCCATATTTGATGTAAATATGGTGAGTACAAACTAATGGATGCACCCCTTTCATCTCTTTATAATCCCAAGAAAAAGCATCTAAGTGCTCTCTTAGCATTTTTCACAATTGTTCTTCTTATTTGGCCGAGAGAGAGGGATTGACTTTTAAGGTTTTGGATGGGCCAAATTATACAATATTTACAAGTTCAGGGCTTGATTCAACTGAGCATAGCTCATTCCAAGGACTACTTCCAGATTCTCTCAATAGTTCATCAAGTGGAATGGTAGTGGGGGATTGGCTCTGAAGGATGTGGTCAATGAGGTCCTCATCATCAAGTTGCCCCCCTTTGATAACAACATCTAAGGTATCGATTGGGTATGGTGTTGCATGGTACATTTCATCATATTCCTCATCCTCCATCCACAAAGGTATATCATGTTCAATAGAAGGTTGAGCGAGAGGATATAATATCATTTGTTTTCATAAGGTCCCATTATTTATGGTCATGTTCCTAGCCCTACAATTGATATAGGCATCAACAATGGCCAACCAAGGTATTCCTAAGATAATAGGAGAACCATTAAACTTGGTTTTGGGCTAAAGCACCAGGAAGTCAGCGAGATACTCCAAAGAGTTAATGGAGACCATAACATCCTCAACAAATCTCTCAGGAGTTATTGTGGATCTATCTGCAGTTTGTAGCACTCTAGTCGTCTTTCTCAAGGCTCCTTGTACGTTGAGCTTCAACATGGTTTCTTTAGTCATCACATTGATGGCAGCCCCAAGATCAATCAATGTATGAGGAAAAAATATACCATCAATGTGCACATCCACTACTGGACTTCTAGGGTCAAGGTATTTTGGGAGAATCACTCTACCCAACATAAAATTAGATAATCTACCAAAAAAATTGATGGTGGGGGTGTCTCTCTTCCTTCTCTTGGTATTTTTGAATAATTTCTCCTTGATAAGCTTATTATAGATGGAAACATCCTTAATATCTTTGAGAAGGGGTATCTTGACACACAAGTTCTTCAATTCTCCCAGAATTTCAATCTCTTAAGGGGTTTACTGGATAGGATGGATCAATATCTCAGGAAAAGGAGGTGGATTTACTTTAGGGGTACTTTCTTCATTTTCCTCTTCAATATCTTTAGGTGGAGATGGTATATGGTTATCTGGGAGCACTCTTCCAAACCTAACGTTAATCTCTTGGATCTCCACAATATAGGAAAGGTAAGATGTCTCTCCATTGTAGACCATTTGTGCATTTTTGTTATTTGGGTTCAGATTTGGTTGAGTAGGCATCTGAGGTTTCTTAGGTGGAGAAGGATGAGTGAGTTGTGTTTGAGTTTGGGGTGGAGGTAGTAAAGCAGGAGGTTGGTTGAGTTTAGGCATCCACCCTTGTGATGGGCTGCTCAATTGAGGAGGTTGGGGAGCATATGGATGAAATGGTTGACATGTTGAGGATGATATGGCGGAGAATAAGGCTAAGAAGGAGGTGTGGGACATGATGGATGAGAAGCGGAGTACCAAGGCTACAAGGTTTCTTTTTTATTTGAATTGTAGTAATATTAAGACACACCTTTCATGCCTTGTTGATATAGTCAAGGTCCTTGAGGCCTCCTTTGATTGATGAAGAAGAGTCACTTTGGTCCACCTTCCACCCCTTGCTATACATCTTGTAGGCTTGGTAAGGAAGCGAATTTGTCTATTACATTTTTTTCTTCACATACTTAGAAGACTTATATGACATTCACTGGGCATTCATTCTAAGGGTGCATTCTAGTGCATCTAGGGAAAAATATAGCTAGGGATCTCTTTGCCTCCTCTTGTTTCCTCTTGATATGCATGGTATCCATTTTCAATGAAAATGTGTGCATCATCTCACTCTTAAAATCATCCAACATGTTCCCTATCTCTCTTTAAGCATTAGGTGAAGGAAGACGCATTGGCCAAGCCTTGGTTACTTATACCCTTTTTTCTGGTTTCCCTAAAATTGTTTATGAACATAGTTTTGATGTCATCATAGGAAAACTGATAGATATCCCCTTTGGATAGCATGTTGAGGGTTTCCTAAACTTCCTCCCTAATTCTTCGGAGAAGGAATAACTTGAGTGATCCAGGATCAAGGGTGCATTTGGCCCTCTTGTAGTTAAGTTGAAACCTTTCCTCATAGTCTTCTAAATATTCATCAGGCCCTAGGGTCATTCTAAATATTTCTACCTTGGTTTCTTTGGGCCTACAATAGTATTTGTACTTGTTATTAAAGGGCTCTTTCATTTGGGCCCAGGTAGTGGTGATGTCCCTAGGCATACCCATGAACCAGTGAAAAGTTGCATCCTTGAGGATATATGGGAACAATTTCAAGTTTTTTCCATCTGAGGCATAGTCATAATTCCTACAAACAACAACAAACTCAAACGTGAAATTTTCTTGGACCTCATAAGTTAGGTCATCGAAGTTTGGAAGGGCTGAAGGGCTATTTTTCATCTTAGTCTCTACATTGGTTTCTCTAATATGAAATACTTCATGGTTTTTTTTCTCCGCCATAGCTTGGACAGGAAAAGTAGGTTCTTCTTCTTCCCCAATAAGTTCTTCAAATATTCCATGGGGCTCACCTAGAGGGTATTCTAACTTAAAACCACAGAAGAAGAGTGAAGTTTGATTGTGTGAGGATGTGGGGATTTTGGTATAAATTTTCCTTGGTTGTCCCTACTCCTACGAGGCATGAAAGACATATTTTTTCTATTTTTCTCACTTTTTCAAAACTATATGCAAAATAAAAAGAAGAAAATAATACTTAAGAATAAACAAGCATCTACTTAGACACCTCCCCGGCAACGGCACCAAAAAGTGGTGAGCCCTGGTATTGCACCAAGAGTGTTGCAACTCCCAAGGGCTACTAAACTCTAATTATCAACCTTGGGTCCGTACAAACTTAGAGGTGACAGTGCTATATGCACAATAGATGGATTCTACTCTTGCGACCCTCAACTAGGTCTTTTGATCAATAGTACTTATAGGCAATTCCTCCTACTGGATTAAAGTGAAATTAGGTAATATAATGCAGATAACTAATTCTACTCTAAGACCAAGAGACTTCCTATCAACTTATACTTGCAATTGACATTGAAATAAAATCATAAATATCTAACCTAATTGTATAAAAGGAAACTATGATATGTGTAGTCATTCATCTAACTATCCATCTATTTGTAGTAAAGGGACTATTTTATCTTCACACACTTCATCAAACCATAAATTAAACCTATATCTATTTCTTCATTTAACTTGCACTTACATGTGAATTGATTTCCTATTCAAGTTAATTCTGAGATGAAATAAAACATTAATGCCTACTATGTTTTTACATCAAGGAAGGAAGGAGCTTTGGAGTGGACTAGGGGTATCTTTTGGTCATGACTTCATAGTTGGGGGTAAAATGCATCCTATCCTAGGTTAAAATGGAAACAAGGACAAAAAATGGAGTAGAAATGGTGATGTACATCGATGCTACTAGAAGTTGCTACAGGATCTCTGTATTGCTACAGAAGTCTGGAAATTCTACAGGAAGTAGGACAAGAAAAATATAAGGGTGAAAATGATGGAAGGAAGGTGTGGAAAGGTGGGAGAAGGTGGAAGTAGGTGAGTGACGGGTGACCAACACCTCTAGCCAAGCTCAAAGCCCTAGTAGGGCTTGTGTTTCACTTGGAGGGCTGCTTAGTGTGGTGATGAAAATGACTTCACAAGGCATGGTTTTGGTGGTAGAATTGAAGGTTAGAGTGAAGAAGGATGAAGTCCAAGATGACAGTGATGAAAGGGGTCATTTTCCTGTCACTGTAGAGATTCCTGCAGCCACTACATACATTCATGCATTGATTATTAACAAAATAACATTTATAAAAGTGGAAAATATTATTTGAATAGAAACTCTACTTCACCTATGCTAAAATCTGATCTAGGAAAAAAATCCAACTTTTAACTTACAGTGAGCATATGATGAAAATTTTAATCACACTATTTAAATTTCAAATAAATCATAAACAAACTATTTTTGAATTGTGCTTGGAAATCCTTCTCCTCATGCTCCCATGAGAGAGGTGAGAAAGAGAGGCTACAAGCACATTTTCGATAGATTTTGTTGCTACTAGAATGCAATAAAAATAAACAAAGTGTTGCAACATGAAAAGAGAATATAAATACACAATAGGGACTTATCCAATGAATTGGGCATGTTGACCACACTTTGTCAATGACCGGCCCATAGTAGTACACCTATTTTTTCGCAAAAGGGATCTATGATGTTCGAGTGTTTGTGTCGTTTAGATTTCATCATTCAACCAACAATTTTGTAAAATATGTAAACCCATTCTACATGTTGATAATGTAAATGATCTTATTAGGACCATCATGTATGTAACAAACTAGGTAAGCCCAGTATTTTGGTGACGATTTTTATCCTAGGAGGTTTTTCATCTCACTGATTCATCTGTGTTTCTAGAAAAAATGGTCGGCAGAGTTTTTCCCCTCTAGCCTCACTCCAAATTTAGGGTGGATTTTTTCGTCAAGATATTAAGTGAGGCCTAGTTTTTTTATTAAGTCTTTGTAAAATTAATCTAGGAATGACCCTAGCTAATTGACTAGATAATTTTATTATAGATTGTTGGGTCTACTAGGTCATATTTCTGAGTCGCAGAATTGGTCAGTAATTGAGGGTCTGTTACGAATGGGTGTTCCCCCTCATGGGTTTAATGCATTTATCTTATGTAAAGAGGGTTCGAAAAAATAATTAATCCCCTCATGAGTCAATTAATTAAACTTTTTGGCCAAATTAAATTAAAAATCCTAAGCCAAAAATTTAATTAATTTTATGTCCTAGGTAAATTTAAATTTTTCAAAGGCAAAACTCGTGGGCCATTGAAAAATAAATTTTTAAAGGTCCCTGGCAAAGGGAACATTGAAAATTTTCAGAAATTGTAGACCCTTGGGCCTTGGTAGTTAAGTCAAAGTCAATTTTTGAGATAATTAAATAATTTTTTTTTTTTTTAGTTAATTAAAAGGGAATTAATTGAAAATTTTGAAATTCCTCAAAAAATAATAATTTCGACGGACGAGATTAAAATATGATTAAATCTTTTTCAACGGCCGAGATTACTTAGTTAGGGATCAAGCGAACTAGCCATTGGATACTTTACCTATAAATTAGAGCTTAGTGTCAATCTGGTGATCATCCAATCCCTTGATCGTGTGCTAGCCCTTAAAGCTCTCCTGTAATACTTTCTGTAATAATATAAACAAAGTCTTTGGGGTTTTATTTGATGGTCGTGTTCCTCTTCAGCATTTTATGGTAAACTTGTTCTTTATATTCTGTTGGTAATTATTTCAATGAATTGTTGATTAATAGCTCTTGTAGAGTAATCTGTTGCACAGGTATCTTTCTTAGGTTACTGGATTTAGTGTAATAATTTTGATTGGATTGAGTTAGCAGGTATCTCTAACTCTTGAAAATTTCATTTTTATGTTATGTCTCTATTGATTTAATAATTTAACTTTAAGTGTGCAAAAATCTCTCGGATTTAGAATTGGGCGTTTGGGGAAGTCCTCGGCTGGACCAGCTGAATCCCAAGGAAATAAGATCTAAAGAGCCCTCCAAATCTAATTCTCCAAGCTTATCTTAAGTTCCATTTTTGCGGGGTTTTTCTAGGGCTTGTAGCTAATTAAAAAAATAAAAATAAATAAATAAATAAAATAAAATAAAAATAAAACTTCTATTGGATTTACAATTAGATCTAGCTAGTAAGGGCCTTGTATTTTCAGATCTGAGAGCGAAGTCAGACTTACACTCCTCAGATCTGATAGATATCCAACTATTCTACATAGATATGTAAATACATTGTATAGACCGGTATTTTTAATTGTGTAAATATTTAGAATTTTTTTTTGTTTTCTGAATTTTAACTTGGGATTGGGGTTTCATTTTCGATTTCTTTACATGTGTTGGGTTTCTGGTTTTGTGCAAGTGACATTTAAGGGATTTCAGAGAAAAAAATTTTGATCTGAGACAGATCTAGGCCCTGGAGGGTAAGATCTGATCTCAAGATCGGGATTATTTTTTGCAGGGATATTCAAGTTAAATTTTTTTTAAATCTGTGTTTCTAGGTAAAATTAATTCTTGGACAGAAGGAAAGTTTCGATGTTTTTTTTTTATGCACTAGTTGTGCCTGCATTTTCCACTTGTGCGCTACCTTTCTTCCTGAAATCTCCACTGCTTTTACCCCTCTGCTGCATGCTGCTATTTTCTTCATCTCATCCCTTCTCCCTCGTTGTTCATTTCTGCTCCTCTTCTTTTCTCTTGCTGCCATCGTCCTCATTCCCACTCATTGCTGCATCTTCCTTTTACATTCCACAATCCCTTTTCCTTCCCTCGTGCACATCCCTACTCCACCATCCTTTTTGCTGCCTATGTGTGCCCTAAACTCCATCCTTCATCCCCCATCTGCGTAAGCTCTCCTTGGTGCTCTAACCCGTCACTTTCTTTCCCTCATCGTAGTTGCCTTCCCTTCTGTGTGGGTCTGCCTACGTGTCGGCCTTTCCTTACCTTCTTCTGCCTCGTGTCCGCTCCATCTCACACACTTTCGACCCTCCTTCATAACCTAATCACAATTCATACCAATAAAACATAACATAACATTTTATTCTTTTTGTAATGTTTCAATTTAACTTTTCCTTTTCATTTTTTTTTTTTTTTTAGTTTTCAATTTAAAATTTTAAAATAAAAATTTTTCTTAACTTACAACTTTAAAAAATATATATTTAAAAACTCGATTTTCTTATTTTTCATTAACCTTTGTAAAAAATTTAAAAAATCAAAATTTTTAGCTTATTAACTTCTAACTTTTGTAAAAAAAATTATTAACTAGCAATTTAAAAAAAAAAATAAAAAAAAAATATATATATATATATATATATATATATATATATATATATATATATATATATATATCTTTTGTATATAAATTTAGGGGCCATTTATATTTTGAAATTAAGGCTTTCGGAGCTATTGTTAATGTGGTAAAATTTTAAGCCCTCAACGAAAATATTTAGTTGTGGAGAAATTTCTATAGTTGAAATGATTTACATTTTTTTAATATCCTAAGTTTGACTATAGGAGAAATACAAAATTTTATTGGATTTGCATTTTTTTTAATATCGTTTAATCCATAAAGTGCTTGAAAAAGTGTTTATTTAGCATTAAAATTTCATGGGATATCTTGATGACTAATTACTGAGATTTAAGTGCTAGTTAATTTCATATGTTTCAGTTGGGTTTGATTATCATTGGCATCTGAATTTTTAAATGTCTTCTATCGATTAAAATCGCCTAATGTGTAATTAACTCTTGTTTCATTTACTTGAATTTGGATATTTATTCAATATTAATGTTTAGGAAATCTTTCGAGTAAGTGTGATCGATATCTTATTTTGAGAGCTTTATTGGGGATCTATGACGAATTGTATATCTTTTGATTGAGTAATTGAGGATTTTTACATCACCTCTCATCTTCGAAGCTTGTTTCATCCCGCTCCTTCTCCAAATCATTTTCCTTGCATTATGCATTCTAATTTAGCATTGCATATAGGATAGTTATTCATCCCAGCAGTAATTTCTCATCAAGTACCTGGTTCTAAATTCTTATCAAGATAGTTGACTCCATAAAGCACTGGTATCAATCATCTAAATATAATTGAATCCTTTAATCTTGCTAGATCCTTTACAAATATTTTTTCATTTAATTGTGTCTCCTGGTTGGCTGGTTCCCGACTAGTTCTCCTTCATTTCGTTTCCATAGGGTCTACCCCCCTTAGTCTGCTATAAGGAGACGACTTAAATAGAGAGATTGGGGATCAGGGTGACAGCCCCTGATCTGAGCCATTGTCGTGGTGCCTAGACAATTTGTGCGACAACATTTTTTGGCACTATTATCGGGGATAGAGTTTTTTTGTCCTTGGTCTCAACGACATTTTCTAATTTTCTAATATATTTTTTTTTCGCCATTCATTAGCCCGTCACACGGCATAACATTTCTTGGCATCATGTTATCTCTTCATCTTTTCATTACCTTATCTTTTGTTATCTCACTAATCTTTTCATTTTCTCCATCTGCACCTTTAGCACCTGGAAATTTTAGTTGGTTTCTTGTTTGGATGGTAACTCCACTTATTCATCCATAATTTCTCAGACAAGAAGCCCTCCCTGATATCCATATGCTTTCTCCCTAACTAATTTTTCAGTTTTTCCATTTGGGATATTGGAGCTAGATTCATGTTCAAGTGGAAACTCCATTTCTTTCATTTCTAACAAGAATTTCTGCTGTAAGCTCGCATATTGTGGATATTTCGATTTTTCTTGAGCAAGGATCTCTCTCTCTAGCATATTTTTGGCCCCTCCTATCCCTTCGAACAAGACATCATGGACTTTTTCACCCCTTCTAACTTTTCTAATATTCAAGGTTATCCAAATGACCTTCCTAACAATGGCATGGACCTATGGCCTTCTTTCCAAGGAAATAATGCGGTTAGTGCTACGGCTCATATAAAAGAATTTAGCTCTTGGTTGGGTAAATATGTTAGAGGTGTTGACTATAATCATGAGGATGTGAAGATGAGCCTCTTTTTTCTTTCCTTAGAGGAAGATTCTTTGGATTGGTTTACAAATAAACCTGATAATTCATTTAATTCATTGCAATCGATTATTAATGCTTTTACGGACAAGTATGGAGACAAGAGAGAAGAAACTCATCTGGTTAGAGATATTAGTGTCATAGAGAATAAAGAAAATGAAACAGTAGAGGAATTTAATAAGAGATTTAATGATATTATTAAATAATTACCTCAAGATTATAGACCTCCTACCAGGTTCCTTTTTTATGTTTATATCGATGCCTTTGATGTTGATACTTCTTATGAGTTGAGGCTAGCCAAAGTTAATGATTATAAGGTTGCCCAGGTTTTAGCTTAGGAGATTGAAAAGGATAAGAAAGCATCTGGAATGTCCAAAACTCCAGATTTTGATAGGTTTTTTACAAGATCTAAGGGAAAATAAATTAAATAATTTGATGAATACCCTGTGCTGAAATTGATGCAAAAACTTGAAAGCATGGAACTTGATCAGGAAAAGTTAATATCTAATCATTATGAACAAATAGGTTTCTTACAAGCTAGGTTGGTCCAAATGGAAGGATCTCAGGCACAAAATTTCCAACCTAGAAATAATAATGCTTTGTAGAAGAGAGGCACATCTAATGAGCAGAGACTGCCAAATCAACTTGAGTCTGCAGCTCTACCTTATTGTAGAGTTTGCAATGCTCTTCATGAAGAGGTTACTTTCCACGTTGTCAAAAGGATCATAGATAGTAGAATGGTAGGGGCGAGCCATCAAATTAATGTTTTTGGTAAGGACTATCAAATTCATATAGAAGATCATGAAATTCCTATTAAGGAATCATCTTAGAGGATTAAGGATATGCAACCCAATTATACGCAAATGATTCAAAACATGGAAGCTAACCATATCAATCTTCAAAATAAGATAAATGACATGGAAGAAAGTCATGCCCAAGAAATGAATTTCATGGAAAATAGGTTAAATATCATGGAAGTTAATCATTCTAATCGAGTGACTGTTATAGAAGATCATGAAATTCCTGTTAAGGAATCAGCGCAAAGGATTAATAATATTCAACCCAATTATACGCCAATGATTCAAAACATGGAAGCTAACTAGATCAATCTTCAAAATAGGATAAATGCCATGGAATAAAGTAATGCACAAGAAATTAATGTCATGGAAAACAGGTTAAATATCATTAAGTTAAGAATTCTAATCGAGTGGTTGTTATTCGTAATAAGTTGGAAAAAATGGAAATATTGCACATGCATAATTTCCAAACCAATTCAGAATTGTCAGCAGATCATAGGCCTCCTAGTTTTCTGAAGCAAGCTCCATCCTATTATGAGGAGACCATTTCTTCCATTGAGAAGTGGTTGATTGAAGGTGACACGGATAAAAGGAAAACCGAAGAGAATCAAGTTAATACATGTGAAGTTAATCCATCACCCTTGACAGAGAAGATGCAGAATTAAGAGAGGCATGTCACACATATCTTGAATACTTTGTCTGAAATTTATCAAGCACAATTTCCACATCATCAGAAATATAGCCTGCCACAAAGAAAATCCTGAAGCAAAAAAGAAAACTAAAAAGAATAAGGAAGCGGTTTGATTCATCTAATGGCTGCAAGCACTCGATTTTAGGATAAGACAAAATCCAATCGTTGCAAGATCAGACATGGAACATCTGAGAAGCAACCCATAGACTTTCCTAAAAGCAGAAAAATGCTCAGTATGCACTATATTGAACACATTTGATGCCACAGGGCATCCTTTATATTGTATCTCTAAACTTACACCTTGTCCTTTCAGCATTTCATTTTGTAGTTAGAGTAGATTTACATTTCATGTTAGTAGAATAGTCAATAAATTAAGAGCTTCTATTTTCGTGTGTTCAATGTTATATAAAGAATTTTTTATGGGTGCTACTTATATAATCTTGTGTATTGCTTAGATGTATATTTTGGATTCTCACATTCCTTCGATGAAGCAACGTGTCCCCAAGTAGAGCCAGATGTTGACTGCACTTTGTCAACGACCCCATAGTAATACACCCATTTTTTCGCAAAATGGATCTATCATGTTTGAGTGTTTGTTTCATTCATATTTCATTATTCAGATGACAATTTTGTAAATATGTAAATATATTCTGCATGTTGATAAGGTGAATTATCTTAGTATGACAATCATGTTTGTAACAACCTAGGTAATCCTAGTATTTTGGTGATGATTTCTATCCTAGGAGGTTTTTCGTCTCACTGATTCATCTGTGTTTCTAGACACAAATGATCAGCAGAGTTTTTCCCCTCCAACCTCACCCCAAAGCTAGGGTGGATTTTTTCATCAAGATATTAAGTGAGTCCTACTGTTTTTATTGAGACTTTGTAAAAGTAATCTAGGAATGAACTTAGCTAATTGGCTAGATCATTTTATTACAGATTGTTGGGTCCACTAGGTCATATTTCTGAGTTGCTGAATTATTCAGTTATTGAGGGTCTATTACGAACAGGTGTTCCCCCTCATGGGTTTAATGTATTTATCTTATGTAAAGAGGGTTGGAAAAAATAATTAATCCCCTCATGAGTCAATTAATTAAATTTTCTGGCCAAATTAAATTAAAAATCCTAAGCCATAAATTTAATTAATTTTATGTCCTATGTAAATTTAAATTCTTCAAAGAAAAAATTCGTGGGCCCCTGAAAAAAAAATTTAAATGTCTCGGGCCAAGGGAATATTGAAAATTTTGAGAAATTTTAGACCTTTGGGCCTTTGTAGTTAATTCAAAGTCAATTTTTTGAGGTAATTAACTCAAAATTATTATTTTTGAGTTAATTAAAAGGGAATTAATTGAAAAAATCGAAATCCCTCAAAAAAAAAAAAAAATCGACGGACGAGATTAAAAGATGATTAAATATTTTTCAACGATCGAGATTACTTAGACGGGGATCAAGCGAACTAGTCATTGGAGATTTTACCTATAAATTAGAGGTTAGTGTCAGTATGATGATCATATGATCTCTTGATCATGTACTATCTCTTGAAGCTCTCCTGTAATAATTTCTGGAATAATATAAACAAAGTATTTGGGGTTTTATTTGATGGTCATGTTCCTTCAGCATTTTATGGTAAACTTGTTCTTTATATTATGTTGGTAATTATTTCAATAAATTGTTGATTAATATCTCTTGTAGAGTAATCTATTGCACAGATATCTTGCTTAGGTTACTAGATTTATGGTAAGAATTTTGATTGGATTGAGTTAGCAAGTATCTCTAACTCTTGAAAAATTCATTTTTATCTTACTTCTCTATTAATTTAACCGTTTAACTTTAAGTGTGCAGAAATCTCTCGAATTTAGAATTGGGCATTTGGGGAAGTCCTCAGCTGGACCAGCTGACTCCAAAGGAAATAAGATCTGAAGAGCCCTCCAGATATAATTCCCCATGCTTATCTTAATTTCTCTTTTTGTAGGGTTTTTCTAGGTCTTGTACCTAAATTTAAAATATATATATATATATCTTAACTTTTGTTGAATTTAAATTTGGATCTCGCTAGTAAGAGCCTTAGATCTTCAGATCTCAGAGCGAAGTCAAACTTACACTCCTCAGATCTTATAGATTTGCAACTCTTGTGCATAGATCTGTAAATACTTTGTATAAACCTGTATTTTTAATTGTCTAAATATTTAGAAATTTTTTTAGTTTTTCTAACTTCTAAGTTGGGATCGGGGTTTCATTTTTTATTTCTCTACATGTGTTGGGTTTCTAGGTTTTGGTTTTTGGTTTTGTGCATGTGACATTTAAGGGTTTTCAGAGAAATTTTTTTGGATCTGGGATAGATCTAGGCCCTGGAGGGTAAGATCTAATCTCAAGATTAGGATTATTTTTTGCAGGGATATTCAAGTTAAATTTTCTTTTAAATCTATGTTTCTATGTAAAATTAATTGCTAGATAGAAGAAAATTTTCAAAAAAATAAAAAATTATGCACCAGTTGTGACTGTGTTTTCCACTTGTGGGTTGCCTTTTTTCCTGGAATCTCCATTGTTGCTCCCTCTTTGCTACACGCTACTATTTTCCTCATCTTTTCCCTTCTCCCTCGATGTTCATTACCACTCCTCTTCTTTTCTCTTGTTGCCATCATCCTCATTCCCACTCACTGTTGCATTTTCCTTCTACATTCTTGTTGTCCCTTTTCCTTCCCTCATGCAGCTCCCTACTCCACCCTCCTTTCTACTGCCTGTGTCTGCCTTAAAATGCGTCCTTCATCCCCCATCTGTGTAGGCTCTCCTCGCTGCTCTAACTCGTCCCTTTCTTCCCCTCATCGCAGTTGCCTTCCCTTCCATGCGGGTTAGCAGGTATCTCTAACTCTTGAAAATTCCATTTTTATCTTATGTCTCTATTGATTTAATAGTTTAACTTTAAGTGTGAAAAAATCTCTCGGATTTAGAATTGGGCGTTTGGGGAAGTCCTCGGCTGGACCAGCTGAATCCCAAGGAAATAAGATCTGAAGAGCCCTCCAAATCTAATTCTCCAAGATTATCTTAAGTTCTATTTTTTCAGGGTTTTTCTAGGGCTTGTAGCTAATTAAAAAAAATAAAAATAAAAAAAATAAAAATTAATTAATTAATTAAATAAAATAAAAATAAAACTTCTATTGGATTTAAAGTTAGATCTGGCTAGTAAGGGCATTGTATCTTCAGATCTGAGAGCAAAGTCGGACTTACACTCCTCAGATCTGATAGATATGCAACTCTTCTTCATAGATATGTAAATACATTGTATAGACCGGTATTTTTAATTGTGTAAATATTTAAAAAAAAAAAAAATAGTTTTCTAACTTCTAACTTGGGATTGGGGTTTCATTTTCGATTTCTTTACATGTGTTGGGTTTCTGGTTTTGTGCAAGTGACATTTAAGGGATTTCAGAGAAAAATTTTGGATCCAAGACAGATCTAGGCCCTAGAGGGTAAGATCTGATCTCAATATCGGGATTATTTTTCCAGGGATATTCAAGTTAATTTTTTTTAAATTTGTGTTTCTAGGTAAAATTAATTGTTGGACAGAAGGAAAGTTTCGATGTTTTTTTTTTTTATGCACTAGTTGTGCCTACATTTTCCACTTGTGGGCTACCTTTCTTCCTGCAATCTCCATTGCTTCTCCCCCTTTGCTGCATGCTACTATTTTCTTCATGTTGTCGCTTCTCCCTTCTTGTTCATTTCCACTCCTCTTCTTTTCTCTTGCTACCATCGTCCTCATTCCCACTCATTGCTGCATATTCCTTCTGCATTTTTTTGTCCCTTTTCCTTCCCTCACGCACATCCCTACTCCACCATCCTTTCTGCTACTTATGTGTGCCCTAAACTACATCCTTCATCCCCCATCTACGTAAGCTCTCCTCGGTGCTCTAACCCGTCACTTTCTTCCCCTCATCGTAGTTGCCTTCCCTTCCGTGTGGGTCTGCCTACGTGTCGGCCTTTCCTTACCTTCTTCTACCTCGTGTCCACTCCATCTCACACACCTTTCGACCCTCCTTCATAACCTAATCACAATTCATACCATAAAACATAACATAACATTTTATTCTTTTTGTAATGTTTCAATTTAACTTTTCCTTTTCAATTTTTTTTTAGTTTTCATTTTAAAATTTTAAAATAAAAAATTTTCTTAACTTACAACTTTAAAAAATATATATTTAAAAACTCAATTTTCTTATTTTTCATTAACCTTTGTAAAAAATTTAAAAAATCAAAATTTTTAGCTTATTAACTTTTAACTTTTGTAAAAAAAATTATTAACTAGCAATTTAAATATATATATATATATATATATATATATCTTTTGTATATAAATTTAAGGGCCATTTATATTTTGAAATTAAGGTTTTTGGAGCTATTGTTAATGTGGTAAAATTTTAAGCCCTCAACGAAAATATTTAGTTGTGGAGAAATTTCTATAGTTGACATGATTTAAATTTTTTTAATATCCTAAGTTTGACTATAGGAGAAATACAAAATTTTATTAGATTCGCATTTTTTTTAATATCGTTTAGTCCATAAAGTGCTTGACAAAGTGTTTATTTAGCATTAAAATTTCATGGGATATCTTGATGAATAATTACTGAGATTTAAGTGCTAGTTAATTTCATATGCTTCAATTGGGTTTGATGATCATTGGCATCTGAATTTTTAAATGTTTTATATCGATTAAAATCGCCTAATGCGTAATTAACTCTTGTTTCATTTACTTGAATTTGGATATTTATTGAATATTAATGTTTAGGAAATTTTTCAAGTGTAATCGATATCTTATTTTGAGAGCTCTATTGTGGATCTATGACGAATTGTATATCTTTTAATTGAGTAATTTTTTGGCATCTTCATAATTGACACTCTTGCTTAAGTACTTAGTGGGTAGATCAGATTATTTGTAATCTAAGTGCTTTAGGATTTTTACATCACCTCTCATCTTCAAATCTTGTTTCATCTCGCTCCTTCTCCAAATCATTTTCCTTGCATTATGCATTCTAATTTAGCATTGCATATAGGATAGTTATTCATCCCAACAGCAGTTTCTCATCAAGTACATGGTTCTAAATTCTTATCAAGATAGTTGACTCCATAAAGCACTGGTATCAATCATCTAAATATAATTGAATCCTTTAATATTGCTAGATCCTTTACAAATATTTTTTTGTTTAATTTTGTCTCCTGGTTGGCTGGTTCCCAACTAGTTCTCCTTCATTTCATTTCCATAGGGTCTACCCCACTTAGTCTGCTATAAGGAGACAGCTTAAATAGAGAGATTGGGGATCAGGGTGACAGCCCCTGATCTGAGCCATTGTCGTGGTGCCTAGACAATTTGTGCGACAACATTTTTTGGCACTATTATCGAGGATAGAGTTTTTCTGTCCTTGGTCTCAACGACATTTTCTAATTTTCTAATATATTTTTTTTTCCATTCATTAGCCCGTCACATGGCATAACATTTCTTGGCGTCATGTTATCTCTTCATCTTTTCATTACCTTATCTTTTGTTATCTCACTAATCTTTTCATCTTCTCTATCTGCACCTTTAGCACTTGGACATTTCGGTCTGTTTCTTGTTTGGATGGTGACTCCACTTATTCATCCATAATTTCTCAGACAAGAAGCCCTCCCTGATATCCATATGCTTTCTCCCTAACTATTTTTTCAGTTTTTCCATTTGGGATATTGGAGCTAGATTCATGTTCAAGTGGAAACTCCATTTCTTTCATTTCTTACAAGAATTTTTGCTATAAGCTCGCATATTGTGTATATTTTGATTTTTCTTGAGCGAGGATCTCTCTCTCTAGCATATTTTTGGCCCCTCCTATCCCTTCAAACAAGACATCGTGGACTTGTTCACCCCTTCTAACTTTTCTAATATTCAAGGTTATCCAAATGACCTTCCTAACAATGGCATCGACCTATGGCCTTCTTTCCAAGGAAATAATGCGGTTAGTGCTACGGCTCATATAAAAGAATTTAGCTCTTGGTTGGGTAAATATGCTAGAGGTGTTGATTATAATCATGAGGATGTGAAGATGAGCCTCTTTTTTCTTTCCTTAGAGGAATATTCTTTGGATTGGTTTACAAATAAACCTGATAATTCGTTTAATTCATTGCAATCGATTATTAATGCTTTTACGGACAAGTATGGAGACAAGATAGAAGAAAAGCATCTAGTTAGATATATTAGTGTCATAGAGAATAAAGAAAATGAAATAGTAGATACTTCTTATGAGTTGAGGCCAACTAATGTTAATGATTATAAGGTTGCCCAGGTTTTAGCGTAGGAGATTGAAAAGGATAAGAAAGCACCTGGAATGTCCAAAACTCCATATTTTGATAGGTTTTTGACAAGATCTAAGGGAAAAGAAATTAAATAATTTGATGAATACCCTGTGCTGAAATTGATCCAAAACCTGAAAGCATGGAACTTGATCAAGAAAAGTTAATATCTAATCATTATGAAAAAATAGGTTTCTTACAGGCTAGGTTGGTCCAAATGGAAGGATCTCAGGCACAAAATTTCCAACCTAGAAATAATAATGCTTTGTAGAAGAGAGGCACATCTAATGAGCAGAGACTACCAAATCAACTTGAGTCTGTAGCTCCGCCTTATTGTAGAGTCTATAATGCTCTTCATGAAGAGGTTACTTTCCATGTTGTCAAAAGGATCATAGATAGTAGAATGGTAGGGGCAAGCCATCAAATTAATGTTGTTGGTAAGGACTATCAAATTCCTATAGAAAATATCATGAAATTCCTGTTAAGGAATCATCTTAGAGGATTAAGGATATGCAACCCAATTATACGCAAATGATTCAAAACATGGAAGCTAACCAGATCAATCTTCAAAATAGGATGAATGACATGGAAGAAAGTCATGCCCAAGAAATAATTTCATGGAAAACAGGTTAAATATCATGGAAGTTAATCATTCTAATCGAGTGACTATTATAGAAGATCATGAAATTCCTGTTAAGGAATCAGATCAGAGGATTAAGAATATGCAACCCAATTATACGCAAATGATTCAAAACATGGAAGCTAACCAGATCAATATTCAAAATAGGATAAATGCCACGGAATAAAGTCATGCACAAGAAATGAATGTCATGGAAAACAAGTTAAATATCATGGAAGTTAAGCATTCTAATCAAGTGGTTGTTATTCGTAATAAGTTGGAAAAAATGGAAAGATTGCACATGCATAATTTCCAAACCAATTCAGAATTGTCAGTAGATCATAGGCCTCCTAGTTTTCTGAAGCAAGCTCCATCCTATTACGAGGAGACCATTTCTTCCATTGAGAAGTGGTTGATTGAAGGTGACATGAATAAAAGGAAAACCGAAGAGAATCAAGTTAATACATGTGAAGTTAATCCATCACCCTTGACAGAGAAGATGCAGAATTAAGAGAGGCATGTCACACATATCTTGAATACTTTGTCTAAAAGTTCTCAAGCACAATTTCCACATCATCAGAAATATAGCCTGCCACAAAGAAAATCCTGAAGCAAAAAAGAAAAATAAAAAGAATAAGGAAGTGGTTTGATTCATCTAATGGCTGCAAGCACTCGATTTTAGGATAAGACAAAATCCTATTGTTGCAAGATTAGACATGGAATATCTGAGAAGCAACCCATAGACTTTCCTAAAAGTAGAAAAATGCTCAGTATGCACTATATTGAACACATTTGATGCCACATGCATCCTTTGTATTGTATCTCTAAACTTACACCTTTTCCTTTCAGCATTTCATTTTGTAGTTAGAGTAGATTTACATTTCATGTTAGTAGAATAGTCAATAAATTAAGAGCTTCTATTTTCATGTGTTTAATGTTATATAATGAATTTTGTATGGACACTACTTATATAATCTTGTGTATTGCTTGGATGTAGATTTTGGATTCTCACATTCCTTCGATGAAGCAACGTGTCCCCAAGTAGAGCCAGATGTTGACCGCACTTTGTCAACGACCCCATAGTAGTACACCATTTTTTCGCAAAAGGGATCTATCATGTTCGAGTGTTTGTGGCATTCATATTTCATTATTCAGATGACAATTTTGTAAAATATGTAAATCCATTCTGCATGTTGATAAGGTGAATTATCTTAGTATGACCATCATGTTTGTAACAACCTAGGTAATCCTAGTACTTTGGTGATGATTTCTATTCTAGGAGGTTTTTCATCTCACTGATTCATCTGTGTTTCTAGACACAAAAGATCAGCAGAGTTTTTCCCCTCCAACCTCACCACAAAGCTAGGGTGGATTTTGTCATCAAGATATTAAGTGAGTCGTAGTGTTTTTATTGAGTATTTGTAAAAGTAATCTGGGAATGAACTTAGCTAATTAGCTAGATCATTTTATTACAGATTGTTGGGTCCACTAGGTCATATTTCCGAGTTGCTGAATTATTCAGTTATTGAGGGTCTGTTACGAACAGGTGTTCCCCCTCATGAGTTTAATGTATTTATCTTATGTAAAGAGGGTTGGAAAAAATAATTAATCCCCTCATGAGTCAATTAATTAAATTTTATGGCCAAATTAAATTAAAAATCCTAAGCCATAAATTTAATTAATTTTATGTCCTAGGTAATTTTAAAATATTCAAAGGAAAAATTCGTGAGACCTTGAAAAAAAAAAATTTTAAATGTCCCGGGCCAAGGGAATATTGAAAATTTTGGGAAACTTTAGACCCTTGGGCCTTTGTAGTTAATTCAAAGTCAAATTTTTGAGGTAATTAACTCAAAATTATTATTTTTGAGTTAATTAAAAGGGAATTAATTTAAAAAATCGAAATCCCTAAAAAAAAAAATCGACGGACGAGATTAAAAGATGATTAAATATTTTTCGACGACCGAGATTACTTAGACGGGGATCAAACGAACTAGTCGTTGGAGATTTTACCTATAAATTAGAGGTTAGTGTCAGTGTGATGATCATATGATCTCTTGATCATGTACTAGTTCTTGAAGCTCTCCTGTAATAATTTCTGGAATAATATAAACGAAGTCTTTGGGGTTTTATTTGATGGTCATGTTCCTCTTCAGCATTTTATGGTAAACTTGTTCTTTATATTATGTTGGTAATTATTTCAATAAATTGTTGATTAATATCTCTTGTAGAGTAATCTATTTCACATGTATCTTGCTTAGGTTACTAGATTTAGGGTAAGAATTTTGATTGGATTAAATTAGCAAGTATCTCTAACTCTTGAAAATTTCGTTTTTATCTTTTTTCTCTATTAATTTAACCGTTTAACTTTAAGTGTGCAGAAATCTCTCGAATTTAGAATTGGGAATTTGGGGAAGTCCTCAGCTGGACCAGCTGACTCCAAAGGAAATAAGATCTGAAGAGCCCTCCAGATATAATTCCCCATGCTTATCTTAAGTTCTCTTTTTGGAAGGTTTTTTAAGGTCTTGTACCTAAATTTAAAAAAAAACAATATATATATATATATATATATATATATATATATATATATCTTAACTTTTGTTGAATTTAAATTTGGATCTCGCTAGTAAGAGCCTTAGATATTCAAATCTCAGAGCGAAGTCAAACTTACATTCCTTGGATCTGATAGATCTGCAACTCTTATGCATAGATCTATAAATACTTTGTATAAACCTGTATTTTTAATTGTCTAAATATTTAGAAATTTTTTTAGTTTTTCTGACTTCTAAGTTGGGATTGGGGTTTCATTTTTTATTTCTATGCATGTGTTGGGTTTCTGGGTTTTGGTTTCTGGTTTTGTGCATGTGACATTTAAGGGTTTTCAGAGAAATTTTTTTGGATCTGAGACAGATCTAGGCCCTGGAGGGTAAGATCTGATCTCAATATTAGGATTATTTTTTGTAGGGATATTCAAGTTAAATTTTCTTTTAAATTTTTGTTTCTATGTAAAATTAATTGCTAGATAGAAAGAAATTTTCAAAAAAATAAAAAATTATGCACCAGTTGTGACTGTGTTTTCCATTTGTGGGTTGCCTTTTTTCTTGGAATCTCCATTGTTGCTCCCTCTTTGCTACACGCTACTATTTTCCTCATCTTGTCCCTTCTCCCTCGATGTTCATTACCACTCCTCTTCTTTTCTCTTGTTTCCATCCTCCTCATTCCCACTCACTGTTGCATTTTCCTTCTACATTCTTGTTGTCCCTTTTCCTTCCCTCATGTAGCTCCCTACTCCACCCTCCTTCCTGCTACCTTTGTGTGCCCTAAACTGCATCCTTCATCCCCCATCTGGGTAGGCTCTCCTCACTGCTCTAACTCGTCCCTTTCTTCCCCTCATCGCAGTTGTCTTCCCTTCCACGTGGGTTTGCCTTCGTGTCGGCCTTTCCTTACCTCTTGCTCGATTTATTCCTTGTTTCCTTGTGCCTGCTCCATCTCACACACCTTTCGAACCTCCTTCATAACCTAATCGCAAGTCATATCATTAAAACATAACATAACATTTTATTCTTTTTGTAAAGTTTCGATTTAAAATTTTTTAACTTATCCTTTTTATTTTATTTTTAATTTTTAATTTTCTAGTTTTCATTTTGAAATTTTAAAATTTAAAAAAAAAAAAAAATTAACTTACAATTTTACAAACAAACAAACAAAAACTTAATTTTGTTTATTTTTCATTAACCTTTGTAAAAAAATTTAAAAAATCAAATTTTTAGCTTATTAACTTTTAACTTCTGTAAAAAAAAAATTATTAACTAGTAATTTTTTTTAATTTCCTTTTTTTTTATCTTTTGTATATAAATTTAAGGGCCATTTATATTTTGAAATTAAGGTTTTTGGAGCTACTATTAATGTGGTAAAATCCTAAGCCCTCAACGAAAATATTTAATTGTGTAGAAATTTCTATAGTTGCATGATTTAATTTTTTTAATATCCTAAGTTTGACTATAGGATAAATACAAAATTTTATTGGATTCGCATTTTTTTTAATATCGTTTAATCCATAAAGTTCTTGGCAAAGTGTTTATATAGCATTAAAATTTCATGAGATATCTTGATGAATAATTTTTGAGATTTAAGTGCTAGTTAATTTCATATGCTTCGCGTGGGTTTGATGATCATTGGCATCTGAATTTTTAAATGTTTTCTATCGATTAAAATCGCCTAATGTGTAATTAACTCTTGTTTCATTTACTTGAATTTGGATATTTATTGAATATTAATGTTTAGGAAATTTTTCAAGTAAGTTTGATTGATATCTTATTTTGAGAACTCTATTGTGGATCTTTGACGAATTGTATATCTTTTAATTGAGTAATTTTTTAGCATCTTCATAATTGACACTCTCGCTTAAGTACTTAGTGGTTAGATCAGATTATTTGCAATCTAATTGCTTTAGTCTTTTAACATCACCTCTCATCTTCAAATCTTGCTTCATCTTGCTCCTTCTCCAAATCATTTTCCTTGCATTATGCATTCTAAGTTAGCATTACATATAGGATAGTTACTCATCCCAACAGCAGTTTAACTTCAAGTACTTGGTTCTAAATTCTTAGCAAGATAGTTGACTCCATAGGGCACTAGTATCAATCATCTGAATCTAATTGGATCCTTTAATATTGCTATATCCTTTACAAGTATTTGGTCGTTTAATTGTGTCTCCTAAGCTGGTTGGTTCCCAACTAGTTCTCCTTCTTTCTGTTTCCATAGGGTCTACCCTCTTAGTCTGCTATAAGGAGACAGCTTAAATAGAGAGATTGGAGATCAGGGTGACAGCCCCTGATCTGAGCCGTTGTCGAGGTGCCTAGACAATTTATGTGACAACAGGGTCGTATCCCAAAAGTATCAGCCCTCTAAGACTGAATCAGTAATGGATCAAACACCTTCTCATTATCATTGCATCAATAGTCTAATACATCACATGATAGTAAAAAAGCTAATATGAAGCTCAAGAGCTAACTAGTTGAATACAAATTTTGAATCCTAATGAGCTCTCCTACATGTTTATTTATACAAATGGGTAGCTACCAACAGCTCCCTAGTAATTAGGAATATGGTCTCAATGATCTCGAGAAGAGTGAAGCTTGGCTCCTCATAACTTCCACTTTCTTGGATGCCTTTGACCTCAAGCTGATGAAATAGATCTTAGGTGTGATCTTGGGTCAATTGAGGGAGTTAAGGAGGTGGAAAACCCTCCTAAAATCTCTCCTTGTTGTCTACTCTGAGACCTTAGGTGGAAAATGTCTCAAAAATGGATTTATTTCCTACAATTAAATCATATTAGGCTACATGACATGACAATCATATTTGACCCTTCTCACTAAGCATGATATGACAAAAATGTAAATAAATGTGAGAGAGAGATATCTAATAAGATAAAATATGGCATTGTAACCCCTTAAAATGTAACTATTGATGAGCCTCATTAGCATGGCTACTATAAGAAGTTTTTTATGTGGTTATTTTTGGGTGTGTGTTATATTTTTTCCACGACTAGTCGTATGTGTGGGGGGTCACAGGAGGGATTGTCCCCCCTGTTTTTTGCATTAGGAAATCAAGGGCGTCACAAGGGGGGCGCATGCCCCCCTATCAAGGGGTTTTTAGGGTGCAGTATCCCCCTTGCACAGAGTCCAGGGAAGCACCCTGAGGAAAAAAATTTTGACCCTATATTAGGTGGGCAGACCTACCTATGGTTTTCTGCATGGGTTTTGCACATGGTTTTGGGCATGATGGTTCTCTGTCCATAGTATTTTGTAGATCCAATCAAGATAACTATGGTTATGTTCTAATCCAGGGTTAATGGATTGGATTTTATTGAACATTGAAAGGAAAATAATGAAAAAACAATCTGGTAGTCCCGGTTTGGGGACCCGGGGGAAATCCTATAGGTATATTTGTTTTATGTTTATGTTCTCTCCATTGTTTATTTTCTGATTTTAATAATTCATTTGCGGGTAATTTCAATATAGGGTTAAAACCTACAATTCTTTGTGCATGACCTAGATTTTCACAGTGTGAATGATATAGCTCTCATTGTAAGGAAAATTATTGGTATGGATCTCATTACAGTGGTGTGATACAAAGGTTTTTGACATGGATCTTTGTGCATGACGTGGATGTTCATAGTATAATTGTATGACTTATATGGATCGCATTGTAGTTAGTATGATTGTGATCAGTATGGCTCTCATTTTAGTGCAATGACGCAAAATTTCTTGATGTGGCTCTCCTCATATGATGCAAAAAAATTAACATGCCTCTGCATATGTGACCTAGCTCTTCGTGGTATGATTGGTATGGATATTGTTGAAGTGGCTCTCCATATGTGACATGGATCTTCATGGTATTATTTTTGTACAAAAATTTTGACAAGGATCTCCATAGTATGAATGTGTTATAAATATTTTTACATGGCTCTCCATGTATGACCGCTCTCATCGTGTGACTTAGGTCTTTTTTCTCTCCATATATGACTTGGATTTTCAAAGACATGTTTGTTGCAATGTATTTTTTGGTATGATTGGAAGTAAATATATCATATGAATATCCTCTTTGACTGTTTAACAAGTAACATGATAGCACAGTTGGTATTTTTCTTTGTTATGCCACGGTAAGTCGAGGGTTTGAGCTTAGTCGGGTAGGTCAAAATTTTATTTTTCCCATAAATGTGAAAATTGTCGAATTATTAAAATACCACTAGTGTGCATTCTATAGAATGCACACTAAAAGGGTGCATTTGGTAGGAAGTGCACAAAAAAGATGCATTATGTAGAAAAAAAAATGCAGAACATCTTTTTGGGTTATTTAGAGGGCCAAATTGAATTTTGAAAATGGAATTTGGTTGAAATTATTTTGTGATTTGAAATAGGGGAGATGTAAACATATTTTTGAGAACAGGGGGACATGGTTATTGTCAATATGAACTTATGAACAAGTTTTTGAGATGAATAAGTTGTTGAATATTTATTATTAAAGAAGACGTTGATTTGTATGCACTTTAAACTTGTGGAAATAATTTGAAATGTTGTGAAAACTGGTCCACATCGGTTTGAAGAAACATTTGGGTGTCTGCATTAAGGTTGGTGCCTCAATCAAGTTGGAGCTTACTGCAAGTCAGTTATTTTTTCGAGATTGATTCCTCAATCAGGTTGAGTCCTACTACAAGTTGGTTCTTTCATATTTTCGTTAATGGTTCCTCAATCAGGTTGTATCCTACAACAAGCCAATGCTTGCACATATTTGGGGGTTGGTGCTTCTAGCAAGTGGTTCCTACAAATTTATTTTCGGGGGTTGGTGGCTCTAGCAGGTTGGTGCCTACAAATCTATGTAATCTCAATCTAAACAAAATAAAGATATTTGTGGTTTTCTCCGGCAATGGTTTCCACATACATCCAATGTTATCTTAGGTTGATGTGATGTGTTCTTTCATGAAGACAAAATATGTTTACAATTTTAATTGATTATGAAATTGTTTAAGTTGATGAAAATTGACCATTACATTGATTCACCCCACCCCCTCTCAATAAAATAATTAATCTAAAAATTGGTATCATAGTATGCTCCTTTAGAAACAATTAATCATTGGAAGGTTGATCAAGGAAGATGATCATTATCAGACCTTCAAGAAAACCTCTTCAATTTGATGGAAAAAACTATGTTTTTTGGAAGATAAGAATGGAAACCTATATCATGTCCTTGGGAATAGATGTTTGGGTGGTTATTGAGAATGAATATCAAGTACCTACTACTACTCACACTGATACAACTAGTAAAGTTCTATATACATCCAATGCAATAACCAAACATGCCATATTATGTGGTTGATCAGATATTGAGTTTGTCAAAGTAATGTATTGCAATTCATCCAAATAACTATGGAACGGGCTCAAAACTTGTTTTGAAGGGGATAAAAACGTGAAGGAGGCCAAGCTATAAACTTACAGAGGTTAGTTTGAAAGTATAAAAATGGAACAAGATGAAAATATTTCTTCATATTTCCTTCGAGCATAAAATATTTCCAGCTCTATCATTGGTCCTGGTGAAGAAGTCAAGGAAACTAAATTTTTTTGAAAAATATTGAGATCACTTCCTTTGAGGTTCAATCCTACAATATCAGTATGGATGTCCTTCTTGGAGCCCTTATTGCATATGATCTAAGGTAGAAAAAGGACAAGACAAGAACCAAAGAATCCACATTCAAAGAAACCAATGAAGGAAGCAAGCATGGAACTCAAGAAGACTCTATTGATGAATCAGTAGACTAAGAAGCCAAATTTTTCAGAAAACTAAAGAAGGGAGATGGAAAGTTCAAAAGGTAAGCCGCTTTCATTTAAAATTTTCAAATGTGGAAGAATATGACACTGTGCTTATAAATGTATGTATTTAAAAATGAATCATAATGATGATGAAGTGAAATTCAAATCTAATGATCATAATCAAAGATGAAATGCAAAAAACAAAAGCTTGTACTCAAAGGAAGAGAGTTATTATGAAAAAAATGGAAGTTTGATTGATGACGAAAGAGGAAAAGTAATGTTCATAGTTGAAGAAGAAGAAATTGAAGAAAAAGTAGAACTTAAAGGAATCCTAAGTGCATTGAAGGAACTAAAGTCTCTTATAAATATGGTGGATCAAAAATAAAATCAATTACAAGACAGAGATTGAGATGTAGACTCTATCATCTCTTTCAAACTTGAACTAGAAGAAGCTAAAAGGATAAAGGAGTTCCTTTTAGAATAGCTAAAAAAAAGGAAGAACTTTGTGAAAATTTGGAAGAAGAAATTATGATTTTTAGAGGAGAGTTAGATCAAATCAATAAAAACTTGAATATCCTTCAAGGGTTTGATTATTATATCACATCCAAAGGTCTCCCCTCCTCAAAGCAGGTCTTGGTTACCAGATAAAGAAAATATTAAGAGCTATGTGCATACACTCATTAGATCCAACAACAACACAAATAAATATTCAAATAAAGTGATGTATTACCCCAAGCATGTTCACTTCAACATCTCAGATGACAACTAGAAAGACACCAGAAATCAACAAGATACAACTAGCCCAAGTAAAGAAAGTTTAAGGACCACCATACATAAAATATTCCCAAGAGATTTATAAGTAGTGGTGGAATGGCTATCAAAGATAAACAAAGATATGAATCTCTTCTAAAGAACAAATTCAAAAGAAATGATTCATTAATAAAACTCCATGCAGCCAGGTATCAAAATATGTTTTTTGGTCATTGTCGCTCGTGCAGTAAATTTGTACATAAAGCAAGGGATTGTAGAACCTATTGATGGGCCTATAAGTTAGACATAAATTAAGGTCCATATAACCTTTCTTAGACACATAAAATATATATTAAATCTCTCCTTATACACTTAATAATGTTTTTTATGCTTTAATATGTTCTTAGGAAGGTTTAAAGATAATTTCATATGTGTGCCTAATATTACTTATTTTTGTAGAATATTGTGAGAATATTGGGCAGGATATGAAGATTTGGAGAAGGAGATAATTTAGGGACTTGCTCCCTACTATTGGAGGATCAAGATTAGAAAATAATTGAACAAAATATCATGAAATTATTGAGAAATTCTAGAGAGATTCTATAAATCCGATGATTGAGAAAATCTAGGAATGTGTTCCGTGTCTTTTACTGCAAACTCCTAGTGATTGGAACTAGAGCCACCATTTGAGGGATTTTGGAGGGGATTATTCCTTCTTTAAAGGGGAATGCTTCCTCATCATTTTTTATAAGTACCAATTTGAATTGGCCTCTAGGGGCATGTATTTTTTATTCTTATTGTGGAGAAAACTTGTTTTCTGCAAGCTCTACTTTCTTTTTTGCAAGGATGTACTTGGACTGATTCAATAATGAATATTGGTGCCATTTTTAGCTTCTAAAGCTTTGTTTATTCCATAGGAATCTGAGTCCTCCTTGGGCTTGCCCATCCCAAGAGTCTCAGAGCCCTCTTTCACAATTTCTTTATGTTATTTTCCCTTCTTATTCACATGCTTCACTTATATTTGTTTTGCATATTTCTATATTTAGTATTTTTCTTTTCTTGCTGTAGGATTGAGTTAAATTATTTAAGTGAGTTATTTTTCAGGTTTTTTATACGTTCAAAAGCATTATTCATCCTTATAATAACTTTTTAAGTTCATATTAATCATTAAACTAC
The DNA here is from genome assembly GCA_034641835.2 of Pinus albicaulis. Classification (NCBI taxonomy): domain Eukaryota; kingdom Viridiplantae; phylum Streptophyta; class Pinopsida; order Pinales; family Pinaceae; genus Pinus; species Pinus albicaulis. The sequence goes on from CM076575.1 coordinate 598,164,894, forward strand.
TTGGATTTGGTTACTAGTTCACGAATATAAGATTTCTAGAAATGCCTTGTAGCGAAATAGTAGCAAATTTTTGCTATTTTTTAGAAGGGGTTAATGAGATCCATTTGACTTGATTCCACTTGGAATAGGTCATAATAATTTTAAATTTGATAATAAAAAAATTACCCCATTGTATTTTCACTTGATTAGGTTAGGCATTTGATATATTAACTAGCTCACTAGTTCTTGAATTTCCAGATTTTAGAGTAGTAATTTTCTGTTATTTTTTAGCATGTGTGAATAGGATTATTTTGGAGTGATTCCACTTGGAATGGAGACCTAAGACATCGTACTTACTAAAAAAATGTTTCCCATACCATTTTCATCTGATTTAATTGGTCATTCGGTGAGTCATCTCCAAAACAGAGTTTCCTGTAGTACTCTTGTAGCATGTGTAAACTCGACCATATTTGCTCCCAAATTTTGGTTGATGTCTCTTAGGTTTGATTTCTAACCCCTAGGACCTAAATGCATGATTGAGGAAGAATAAACACCATTTAGTACATTCATTTTCGCAATTATATTAGGTATTTTTATTTGAATTCATGCTCTTAGGATTTCAATTACAAATTGTTGTTATTTCCTAGGATTAATTTCTTTTCAAAGCAACACTTCCATTTCTGCAATTAGTTTAGGCTTTGATTCCACGACATTCCTGCCATTACATCAGATCAACAAAAGAAGGACAAGTTTTATTCTGCACATATAGTATCGATACCTCTTAATTTTGTACGAACCCTGAGTTAATAATTAAAGTTGGTAGTCTCGATAGTTGCAGCATTCTTGTTGTAATACTGAGGCTCATCACTTTTTGGCATCGTTGTCGAGGAGGTGTCAAATCATGCATTTTTTTTCTCCCCTAGTTGATTCATTTATTTTATTTCTATAAAAAAACAAAAAATTGCATTAGGCATATTTTATTTCAAAACAGAAAATTGCATTGCATTAGAATTCTTATTCAAAAAAATATTTAAAAATACTTCTCCAACACCAACCCCCCCCCCCCCCCCGCCCCCATTTGAACATGTGGTGCAGTAAGAACCACACCACCATCCAATTTTATAGGTAGAAGAAGAAGAGGCGGTAGATAAGGTAGAACAAATTGATGGAGATGATGATAATGAAGAAGATCCTCTTGGATTTCCCATTCAATATACTGATGACAGTGTGCATATAAAGAAGATCCCTCCATCTTTCCTTCCCAAATTCCATGGTACGAGGTCAGAGGATCCAGAAACCTTTCTATTTGAACTTGAAATACTTTGTAGATCTTATGGATACTTAGCAGCAACTCAAAAATTCAGATTGTTTCATGCAACATTGAAGGATAAACCTCTTAGGTACTACTTCAATAATATCATGGAATTATATGCAAAAGACTTTTCTAGAAAAATATAAAGATCATGATGTTAAAGAATAAATATTTAGAATGAATCAAAAACAAGATGAGAGCCTTAAACATCTAATAGATAGGTTCATGTTTAATGTTAAGAGGGAAAAATTACAACATTTAGGATTTGACAAACTAAAAACCCTCTTACTTAGAACAATTAGGGATGAGTGGATCGATCTCCTTGATCTCATGAGTAGAGATGTATACCAATTATCATTTGAAGAAATTTGTGAAAAATGCAAGCGCATATCAAGAGGAAGGGAAAGAGTAAGTAAATCAGCATCAACATTGGTAAGTCAAGATGAACTTGGAAACTTTCTTGATAACTTTAAAACAGTAATTCTTAGCAATTTAATTGAACAAGTAGAAATGTTAAGAATGAAAAATGAGAAAAACGAAGATACTGATATTTGTGTTATCCATGCAGAATCATATGCTACTAAATATTATCCATAGTTACCAAGGTTTAAGGAAGTTTACCAAGAAGACAATGGAGCAAGTCAATCACCAAAGAAGATATGTTATGTAGCTCCAAGAAGACCATGGCAGCCTAGTAAACTTGATATGATGCAAGGAACTACTTCACAATTTCAAGCTTATTCACATTCATCTAAAACTAACTGGAACATAATCCCTCCTTGGCAACCTTGGCCATCTCAACCCCAAGACCAATCTTGGCAAAAAGGTTGGCAAGGACCTTATGGGAAAAATCCACAATATCCTCAATATTTTCTTCAATATCCTCCATACCCAACTCCATGTTATCCGTATTGTTAGCACTGGTTTTGATTCCTTTGAAAGTTGCCCTCTCCGTCATTTTATTTGGCCTCTTGCTCCTTATGCTTCAATTTTTCTCGCCACTTCTCGCTACTCCTCATCATTGTCTTTGATGCTTTCCTCATTTTCATTTTTTCCAAAATGCTAAAGTCCAGCGTTTCATTTCTTTCAAAACCCCCTTTTAACTATTAAAATCCATTTTTTATAGTTAAAATGAAGCTCCGCCCACTCCACAGCAAACCTTTTAAATATATCATATATTATATATGTGATATCACTTACCGCACTTTATAACATTGAGGACCCCTTACCCTTTCATCGCAATTGGCCTGTCGTAGTTTCAACTTTCATTCATGTTGCAATTTTTGTCCACTCCTAAACCCCCCAATGCAATATCACTTATCACTATCGCACAATTGCACTTTCTCCTAGAACCTACCTTACCGCTATCATACAATCACTTATCGCTATCGCTATTTCGCAATCAGCATATCGCAAAAATCCTTACCACCTTCACTTTTCGCTTCATAAATTTCTCAATGCGATAATGGTGGGACCCATATTGCCCTTTGATATGCCTAGAATACATTATAAACCATTTTTATTATGATTTGTGTGTATTTTTATCATATTACCATGACTTAACGAAATATTCACTTTCCAATTTTAAAAGCCTTTAATGGGGCCTACCCCATTGCAAATCGCATTTTGCATTACTTACATTTTCCATTCACCTCCGCCTTTCCTTTTTCCCGATTGCGATATAAAGTGGGACCCTTTCCCTACCACGTCACCCTTTCCCCACCACCCATCACACATCCCAATCGGTGATTTTTATAATTATTATTAAGATATTGCAAGTTAAGTATTTTGTGTTGCGATGCAATGTAGCTGGGCAATGGATGAGGTAAATCTTCGAAATTGCGATATTTCAATCTGTCGTGTCTCCCATTTCCATTGCTAACTCCCAATTATATAGGGCCCATCATTGCATCACCTATCCCATATGCATTAACTACCACTCCGCTACCCCCCCCAAAAAAAAAATTGTTTTCCTCCCGCTTGTGTCTTATGCTTAAACTTTTCCGACCTCGATCTGCGATTGCGATATATCTATAAAAGGTTTTCTCCTCTCGCTCATGAAATCCGTTCTTTCTTTTAATCCACCTTCATCTTTATCATGACAAACAAGAAACCAAAGGAAAGGAACAGTGGTAGAGTTTCTCTTAAAAAAATTCTACCATTACTCTCAGCACCAGCACGTTTCTGCGAGGCATCAGGCAGCATTCAAGGAACAACCACATGTCACTTTCATTGTTGTTTACACTTTCATTGTTGTTTACCAAAATAGAGGAGGAGTCTTCCTATAGAATGCCACATCATACAACAACTTCGAATTGTTATCCTTGATTTTTTTTATTTTTTTTATTTAATAGCACTTTGTATTAAAGTTTTAGGATAAGCCTCATCTCTTGCACGAGATCATAATAACTTTTGGGAATAGGTTTACGCTTTTTGTGGGGATGACAGTTTTATATTTTTGTATATATGTGACAAACTGCTATGGAGAGGGGGGGGAGATGGTTGGTGGCATAGGACCTAGTGCCCTGACCCTGTTGCTGATCCTCATGATATTCCTGAAGTTGTGTATTGTTGAACTCATAATATATTCCAGTTACACTCTTGAGGATTCACAAAACCATATGGTGTGTGTATTTTTTTCCCTTCTGTTTTTACATACTTTCTCTACCTTTCTAGATTTATCATAAAAGTTCTATCTTATGCTTTTATAAGTCTTGTGAACCTCCAAGACATATGGATCTATTTTTGTACGTCTTGTTCCAATCTTTCCTGGTTCAGTATGAATTGAATATTGTTCATAAGCATTCCTTAAGGTGGACTTAAACCTTGTTTCATATTTTTATAAGTATTTTGATCTAGCATGCATTTTAATATGTTTTTTTCAGTCTTGATTCACCAAGAATTCCTGATTCATGAGGTCATGTTAGTCAGAAGCATTCCTTGTAATGGGATTCTTCAAATGTAAAGGGACACTCTTATAAGTCTTTTAAAATCATTTTTTCACTATACATTTAGATCTGGAATTTGTGTCATTTTTTCCTCCCATCAGTGGATTTCTGTCCTACAGACCCGTTGTCTTTCTCTCAGTCTTCTAATCATTGAACTAAAAAATTTTCTACCACATCATATATACAAGTGCCCTCATATGTGTCAGAGATTTTTTATCTATTCAACGTTCCTTTTAGAGTGCTTGAGATCCAACCACTTTCCAAGAAACCCAATAAAATCATAATAAATTTCCTTAGAGCTTAGGATGTGTCTAGTCAGGCACTTGAAGTATTCCAAGTGTTGATTCCAGTGCTAGCATCTTTTGGTGCATCTACCAGGATATGAAGGCCTTGAAACGAAGTATTCTCCTGAGTCTATTGTTTTAATTGCTAAAGATCGATTCTTGAAGGTGAACAGGAATTGATAACTTGAATAGGACTGCATTTTTTCACCTAGAGAATCTATTGTTCCAGATCCAGTGGCGACTTAACAGGGATGCAAAGATCAGATTTTCAGTGGAAGTTTTGGATAAAAAACTACACCTTTTGGAATTCTGAAAGGGATATCATTACAGGGGTAGAATTTAATTTTTTGACTCATTTAGTAGCTGGCGATTTGGAGTCTTCTTATAGTATAGACATTCAATGCTTTATGAGTATCCCACGTTGTGATTATTTCATCATGAGCTGCTCTATGTTATGATATGGATTCTTTTAGTTTTACTCTTAAGATTTAGAATCCATATGAGGTTTTTTCAACTATTTGAATGTTTGTATGACAAGTTCCATATTACATGAAGATTTCCATTCAAATCATATTAGAAGTAGAGAAATGAATAAGCTGGTTGTTTTGAGAATTTTTACAAAATGTTAGAGTTCATTTATCAGTTTGAATTTAATTTTAGTTTGGAGAAATAATTTGCTGAATAGAAATGATGGTTTGAATCCATTACCCAATGGCTAGGAACGCTGGTATTTTTGAATTAATGAGCAGGATCGCTAGTTGGAGAGATAAGAGTTGGATTCAAGGCACTAGTCTACAGTTCTTGATAGCCTGTAGGGGGTATATCATCCCCAATTAGAGCCACTGTTAGCACTGGTTTTGATTCCTTTGAAAGTTTCCCTCTCCATAATTTTATTTGGCCTCTAGCTCCTTATGCTTCAATTTTTCTTGCCACTTCTCACGAAATCCTCGCCATCCTCTTCGATCCTTTCCTCATTTTCATTTTTTCCAAAATGCTAAAGTTCAGTGTTTCATTTCTTTCAAAACCCCTTTTTAACTACTAAAATCCATTTTTTATAATTAAAATGCAGCTCTGCCCACTCCACCTCAAACCTTTTAAATATATCATATATTATATATGTGATATAACTTACCGCACTTAATAACATTATGGACCATGTTGACTACACTTTGTCAACGACCCCATAGCAGTACACCCCCATTTTTTCAAATGGGATTCATCATGTTCGACGTGTTCGTGCCATTCATATTCCATCAACAACCAACAGTTTTATAAACAATGTAAACCCATTCTGCACATGTATTATGTAAATGATCTAAGTAAGGCCATCATGTATGTAACAACATAGGTAAGCCTAGTATTTTGGTGACGATTTCAATCCTAGGAGGTTTTTTGTCTCACTGATTTTCTTGTGTTTTTCGACACAAGTGATCGGCAAAGTTTTCCCCTCTAGCCTCACCCCAAAGCTAGGGTGGATTTTGTCATCAAGAAGTTAAGTGAGTCCTAGTGTTTTCCATCGAGTCTTTGTAAAAGTAGTTTGGGAATAATCCTAGCTAATTGGCTAGTTTATTTTATTACAATCTACTTGGTCTACTAGATCATGTTTTGAGTCACAGAATTGGGTAGCTTTTTGAGGGTCTATACGAATGGGTATTCCTCATTCATGTGTCTAAATGTATTTATCTTATGTAAAGAGGGTTGGAAAAAATAATTAAATCCCCTCTCAGTCAATTAATTAAATTTTCTGGCCAGATTAATTAAAAATCCTAAGCCAGAAATTTAATTAATTTTAAGTCTTAGGTGAGTTAAGATTATTCATAGGAAAAATTCATGGGTCCTTAAAAAATAAATTTTTAAAGGTCCCAGGCCAAGGGAATATTGAGAATTTCAAGAAATTTTAGACCCTTGGACCTTGGTGGTTAAGTCAAAGTCAAAATTTTGAGATAGTTAACTCAAAAATATTATTTTTGAGATAATTAAAATGGAATTAAATGATAAATTCGAATTTCCACAAATTTATAATTTCAATAGTCCAGATTAAAAGATGATTAGATATTTTCGACGGTCGAGATTATTTTGACATGGATCAATTGAACTAGTCGTTGGAGATTTTATCTTATAAATTAGAGGTCTTTGTCAGTCTTTCAATCATCCGATCTTTGAATCGTGCATTTGTTCTTAGAAGCTCTTGCGATTTTTTTTATGAATAAATCATAAAGACTTTGGGGTTACAAATTTTGGTGTTCCTTTTCTAGATCTATGTGGTGATATTGTCTTTAAACTTTGCTACTTCTATTGGCTTTTGATGGTTGATGGCCTCTATGGATTAATCTGCATACAGTGATCTTGTGCAGTTTTTTGGGTTTCTAAAATAACATTTTGATTTAACGGAAAGATTAGTTATCTATTTTTATGAAAGGTCTCATTTTTATTTTTTAATCTCTATCAATATTAAATTCAGATCTAAGTGTGTAGAAATCGTTTTTTAAGGTTTGAGTGTTTGGGAAAGTCTTCAGTTAGACCAGCTGACTCTCAAATTTCATAAATCTGAAAAAGCCCATTATTTCCTAATTTCTAAGGTTATCTTACGGAATATTTTTTGCAGGGTCTTTCTAGAGCTTGTGCCTAAATAAAAATAATTATCTTAATTTTTTTGAATTTAAAGTTAGATCTAGCTAGTAAGAGCCTTAGATCTTCAGATCTGGGAGTGAAGTCAGACTTCTACTCCTCAGATCTGATAGATCTGCAACTCTTGTGCATAGATCTGTAAATATATTGTATAGATATGTAATTTACATATGTAGATCTGAAGTTTTATAACATAATCTTGAATTCTAACATTTGGGTTTTTAGGATTTTCACTATTTTTGTACATATTGGGTATTGGGTTTCTTTTTTTCGCTTGTGCAGGATTAGATCTGAAAAATCAGCTAAGGAAATCTTCAGATCTGAAAAATCAGCCAAGGAAATCTTCAGATCTGAAAAATTAGCCAAGGAAATCTTCAGATCTGAAAAATCAGCCAAGGAAATCTTCTGATCTAAGCCAGATCTAGACCCTGGAGGGCAAGATCTGGACTCAATATTTGTTTGCAGAAACATATCTGAAAAAATCAGCCAAGAAAAACTTCAGATCTGAGGTAGATCTAGACCCTTGAGGACGTATAGGCTTTTGAGGCTATATTTACAAGATTTTGGTCTCCAAATTTCTAATTTTCAAGCGGCATCATTATCCCAAAATTTCAAGAAGTTTCAACGATGGGATTTTCAAAGCCTTGGGCTGAGGGTTTGATCTCTAAACCCTTATTTTCTGCAAATTTTATTACAACAAGCAAATCACAAATAATTAGGCCCTAAAAACACATTTTATATGGTCAAAATTATTTAGAACTGCAAAATCTTCATTTTCAGAATTTTTTACCATTTGGGCATCTTTAAATTTGCCTAGATATGATTTTGAAGTTTGCTGTAAATTCTTCATAACTGTGTAAAATCAGATCTGAACATTTCTGATGCATATCCTAAATAAGGTCTAAAAATTTTGAATTTTCAGTTTTTGAGCAAAACTTACTATTTTTAGACATTGTGAAGATCATTTTCAGTATTTTCAGTTTGCTGTTCTATTATCATTTTATTGTTGTTATATACTTATCAGTTCTGAAAATTACTGAATCAAACTCTCTTAAAGCCTTAAAATTGAAATTTTCAAGTTTCTATATATTTTTGCTATTTCTGGAAATATTTGGTAGTTATTTTGGGCAGTTTTATTTATCTGATCTATCATTGTTTCACTGCTGAAATAAAAATATCAGATCTGAAATTTCACTTAATCAAGCCCTAAAAATTGATTTTTCTTCAAGTTCTTCAATTTTTACTATTTTTAGTCATTTTGGGCATTGGTGTCGGCATCGTTTGTTTGTTGATCTATGGTTTAAATTACTGCTGCAATTTATATTTCAGATTTGAAATCTTGCTGAAGAATATATTCTAAGTTTGACTATAGGTTTCTGAATTGGAATTATTTGGAATATCTTAAATTCGGAAATATTGGAAATATCTAGCATTTAAATTTAATGGTACTCTCATGATAACATTTTTGTTTCAAATTTAAATGGTTAGTGATTAGCTGTGGTTGGTGATCATTAAGCTATCTTTAATTGTGATTTTAAATTACTTGAAATCGGTAGTTAATTGTTTAAATCAACTTTGGGAATATTTCAAGTGATGATAACTTGTGTAACTTCATCAAACATTGTTAATGCGTAATTGTGAGGGTGTTTTATTGAAAATCATTGTGGTTGATTGATTTTCATAGCAGCAGTTACATATCAATTACTTGATCTTAAATTTATAACGGGATATTTTGACTCCATAAGGCACTGGTTTTAAAGTTTTAAATCTAATTGGATCTGTAAAATCTCATAAATCTCAACAAGTATTTGGTTATCTAGTTGTGTCTCCTGAATTGGTTGGTCTCCAACCAGTTCTCCTTCTTCATTTTCATTAGGGTCTACCTCCCTTAGCTTGCAAGGAGACTGCTTAGATAGAGAGATTGGGGATCAGGGTGAAAGCCCCCGATCTGAGCCGTTGTCGTGGTGCCTAGACATTATGTGCGACAACAGACCCCTTAACCTTTCATCGCAATCGGCCTGTCACAGTTTCAACTTTCATTCATGTTGCAATTTATGTCCGCTCCTAAACCCCCCTATGCGATATCACTTATCGATATCGCACAATTTCACTTGCTCCTAGAACCTACCTTACCATTATCGTGTAATCACTTATCGCTATCGCTATTTTGCAATCGGCATATCGCATAAATCCTTGCCACCTTCACTTGTCACTTCATAAATTTCCCGATGTGATAATGGTGGGACCCATATTTCCCTTTGATATGCCTCGAATACGTTATAAACCCTTTTTATTATGATTTCGGCGTATTTTTATCATATTACCATGACTTAATGAAATATTCACTTTCTGCTTTTAAAAGCCTTTAATGTGGCCTACCCCCTTGCAAATCTCATTTTGCATTACTTACCTTTTCCATTCACCTTCGCCTTTCCTTTTTCCCAATTGTGATATAAAGTGGGACCCTTTCCCTACCACGTCATCCTCTCCCCACTGCCCATCGCACATCGCAATCAGTGATTTGTATGTTTATTATTAAGATATCGCAAGTTAAGTATTTTATGTTGCGATGCGATGAGGTAAATCTGCGAAATTGCGACATTGTGATCTTCCATGTCTCCCATTGCCGCTGCTAACTCCTTATTGTGATATATGTAGGGCCCTCCATTGCATAGCCTGTCCCATCTACATTAACTACCACTCCGCTACCCCCCCACCCCTCTGTTTTCCTCCAGCTTGTGTCTTATGCTTAAATGTTTCCGTCATCGATCTGCGATTGCGATATATCTATAAAATATTTTCTCCTCCTGCTCATGAAACTCTGATATTTCTTTTAATCCGTCTTCATCTTTATCACAACAAACAAGAAACCAAAGGAAAGGAACAGTGGCAGAGTTTCTCTGAAACATATTTCTACCATTGCCCTCAGCACTACCACATTTTCGCAAGGCATCAGGCAACATTCAAAGAAAAACCACACGTCACTTTCATTGTTGTTTACTCTTTTTGTAGAGTTGGTTGCACCATAACAGACGAGGAGTCTTTCTATAGACTACTACATCATATAACAACTTCGAATTGTTAGCCTTGATGTTGTTTATTTTGATTATGTCATAGCACTTTGTATTAAAGTTTTAGGATAAGCCTCATCTCTTGCACAAGATCATAATAACTTTTGGGAACAGGTTTACTCTTTTTGTGGGGATGACAGTTTTATATTTTTGTATATATGTGACAAACTGCTATTAGCGGGGGGGGGGAAGGGAGGGGGAGATGGTTGGTGGCCCAGGGCCTAGTGCCCTGGCCCCGTTGCTGATCCTCATGCTATTCCTGAAGCTGTGTATTGTTAAACTCATACTATATTCTAGTTACACCCTTGAGGATTCACAAAATCATATGGTGCGTGTATTGTTTTCCCTTCTGTTTTACATACTTTATCTGCCTTTCCAGATTTATCATAAAAGTTTTATCTTATGATTTTATAAGTCTTGTGAACCTCCAAGACATATGGATATGTTTTTTTAAGTCTTGTTCCAAGCTTTACTGATTTAGTATGAATTGAAGACTGTTCATAAGCATTCCTTAAGGTGGAATTAAACCCTGTTTCATGTTTTTATAAGTATTTTGATCTAGCATGTATGTTAATCTGTTTTTTCCAGTCTTGATTCACCAAGCATTCCTGATTCATGAGGTCATGTTCGTCAGAAGCATTCCTTATAATAGGATTCTTCAAATGTAAAGTAAGACTCTTGTAAGTATTTTAAAAGCATTCTTTCATTATACATTTCACATCTGGAATTTGTGTCACTTTTTCCTCCCAGCAGTGGAATTTTGTCCTATAGACCCACTGTCTTTCTCTCATTCTACTAATCATTGAACTACAAATTTGCTACCACATCATATATAAGAGTTCCATCATATGTGTCAGATCTTTTTTATCTTTTCAACATTCCTTTCAGAGTGCTTGAGATCCAACCACTACCCAAAAAACCCAATCAAACCATAAGAAATTTCCTTACAGCTTAGGATATGTCTTGTCAGGCACTTGAAGTAGTCCAAGTGTTGATTCCAGCGCTAACACGTACCATCCACCTCCACCACAACCACGACCTCAACCACATTGATCGCATAGATCCACTCCCACTAAACTACATGTACCACCATTTCCAAACCCACACAATGAAGTTTTTTAGCCCACTTACAATGTTGAGGTACAATACTACCAAACATATCCTCTTGATCTAAATAGTATTCATCTTAGTTCAAGAAAGGTATTGCAAAAAATAAATTTTCTTGATTTCATTGAAGGATAACATCCATAATAAGAAGATTCAAGTGAGGAGATAAAAGAATGAGGGGTTGCACTTGATGAAGAGAAAACATCATAATCGGATATTGAGAAAGTTCCCTCATGTTTACCATCATATCCTCCAAGTGTTCAAGAGGATAATCAGAAAAAAGAGGAATATTTGAATGTCATGGTAGAAAAGGAAATCCAAGATTATCCAAATCAGCAAGTGGACTGGGGGTATCACAACCATAGTTAAATATGGTTCCAGACAGTCATTAAGTTGCAGCAACACACTCTTCTTCAACAGTACTTGATACAATCGCAATCAAAGAAATTCATCTCTCATATTCAGGTACATGTCAAAGCATGTATTTCAAGTGTACACATGATTTTATCTGTCATTTTTATGTGCACATGGATCCTTTGGAAGTATTCCTATACTTGAAAGAGGTTTTTTTTTTTCAAGTAGAGTAGGATAGAAAAAAATTTTAAAAAAAGGGAAAAGAATAAAATGTCAAGGTGAAAACCTAAGTTTTGAGGTGCATAGATTGGCTTACTGATTAAAAACCTCCATGAGGTAGTCAATGGGTTGGAAAAAAGAGAACATAACAAGAAAAATAAAATATCCTAGGTGAAAACCTCCTTTGAGGTGCATAGATAGACCTACTAGTTGAAAACCTCATTGAGGCAGCTAGTATGCCTAAAGTTTTAAAAAAAGGAAAAAAAGAGAAAAAAATGAAAATAAAACAAATGTATTTGTTCCATGTATCTCTCTCTAATGAATGCAGGTGCTCTCCAACCTTTGCAAGTAACAAAAAAAAACAAATTGGCACCAAAAGAAAATTTTGGTCAAAACCCTAGACAAAGGAATTCAAACTTGGACTTTCTCCTCCTTTGCTCAGATGCTCCAAAAGGACCTAGGTCATGCCAATCCATCACCATCATCCATTTCCAACATCCATCCATATTTTCGAAGTTTTTCTCATTCATTTTCCTCGTTGTCCTAAAATGCTACAGAAAACCCTATTTTTTCTACAGGAAACTCCTAGTTTTCAGCAGAAAAATATTTTTATTATAACTCAGAAACCGTACATCCATTTTCTAGATTATTTCATGGGGAGATTCATATATATGATGGTAACATGCTCAAGAAATTTCAGCACATTTCGGTGAACAGTTTGTGAGAAATCAACCTCCATCACCTACAACCATTTTTAATTTTTCTCGATATTTATACATCCAATGGCTGAGATTTTTTATGGGGAGGTGCATAAGGATGATATTAATATGCTCAAAATATTTTAGGTTAATCTGATATACTTTTTTAGATCCATTCCTAAAACAAGTCTGCTACAAGGGGGTTGTCCTGAAATAGTTTTTAGCATAATATTGTTTTTATTATATCTCAAAAACCGCATCCATTTGTCTATTTGTTTCAGGGGGAGATGCATATATATGATGGTAACAAACTCAAATAATTTCAACAATTTCTGGTGCATAGTTTGTGAGAAATTTACCTCTATCACCTACAACCATATTTTATTTTTCTCGATATTCATGCATCCGATGGCCGATTTACGGGGAGGTACATAAGGATGATAGTAATATGCCCAAAAAATTTCATGTCAATCTTATATACTGTTTGAGAGCTATGACTAAATCAAGTCTGCTACAAGACAGTTGTCCTGAGCAACCTGTACAGTCACATCAAAAATTAGCATCAATTTTTTTTTGCAACCATAGAGCAGAAGATTCATCCACCTTGAGCATCATGAAACCATTTCTGAAATAGAGAAGAGTACACCCTCCTTAGGAAGCATTCCATCCACTCCACCAATAGAATATTTAACATTGGGAGAAGACTGCACACACAAAAAACTTTATCAGTCAAAAAAATCATCATGCTATGAAGACTTGTACAGAAACAAAATCATCAACTACAACACTCACATCATGAACATCTCAGCAGTAGCATTTTATCCAGGGATGTGAAGTAGCAACAACAACAAAAACAAAAACCCTAGAAGACCTCCATATTAAAGGTTATCAGCAATAGGACCTCAATTATATTATCACATGCAGCTTCAGTAGCAGCTTCAGAACCACCAAAGGCAACTTCAATAGTCATATCAACAGCTTCAATATCACCTGAAAAAATAATCGAGGGTAAGGCTCATGTATGCAATCATATAAACCTTTCTTTGAACCTATTTTAGCTTAAGAAAACATTAAAAATGTGAGAAGGAAATTTTTTTTATAGCCAAAATCAGTAGCAAAGCAGCCTCAGCCTTATCTAACAATTAGCTTCACTTTTCCACCAAGACACACACACATGTGGGAGAGGAACAATACAAAATTAAATAGGACTTGAGAAAGTGGATAGTAAGCAGTTAGTTGTGAAGGAAGACAAGGAGTGTCAAGGGGTAACTGAGGGCGAACTCAGTTAACAAAAAAATAACTCTGAGTTTATTTTGCATGCAATAAGAGAAAAAAATTGAAAAAAAAAAAAAAAAAAATTTGAAAACAAAATAAACGGTAGACCCACCACCTCTTGGCATGTGAAATAGAGTTTCTATAGGTGAAATAGGGCTTCTACAGGCGAAAATTTTCTACAGGAAGACAAATTTGCTACAAGAAGTTAACCAAGACAAATTTTGTTGATCAAAGGTGGTTTTCTTCCTCACTTCTCTTTCTCCTCTACTTACATACACCATGAACCACTCTAGCAGGCACCCCTTCATTCATTTCACCCCTCAGATAGGTATAAATTTCATTTTTTTCTCCTGACTATAATTGCTACAGGAAAGTCCAACAGCTATAGGATTCATGTAGCACTACAGGAAACTCTTGTAAATGCTACAGGAAACGCATTCATGAAGGGAGGAGCTCTCTCAAGTATTTTTGAACTTCAAGGAGAGTGTGATAATTTATGTTGTCTATACCTACAACTCCTAACCCCTTATTTCACCTAGCAGCTAGATCACCTATACCTTGGCATGGGACCTCTCCTCTTACCTCTCCATCACTCCATAAACCATTTCCCTTCATCTCTAAGGAATTTGGAGTCCCAAGAAGCAGAGAGAAGAATGATATAGGAAGTTGAAATGTTTCCTATAGAAATTATGTATATGGCACAGCAAGGTCAAAATCTGAGGATAAGTTGGTAAAGATGGCTTCCAATTAACACCAGCTGACTCCAGGAGGATGAACACACCGGCAAAGGCAAATGAGGACCTCCATGAAGCACCTGCAAGAAGAAATGAAAATAGAATAGTAAGAAGATCAGTAAGAGGAGAAACACATGGACCAATAAACAGAGAATGAAATAGGCCATCATACATGAAGAACCACAAGGCAAGGAGGATGAATAGGTTGCTCAGAGGATGAGCAACAGTTTCAGTAGGTGGTATGATGGACCTATAAATTAGACATAAATTAAGGCCCATCCAACCTTTATTAGGCACATAAAATATATATTAAATCTCTCCTTCTACACTTAATAATTTTTATGTATGCTTTAATATGTTCTTAGGAAATTTTAAATATAATTGCATATTTGTGCCTAATATTACTTATTTTTGTATAATATTGTGAGAATATTGGGCAGATTATGAAGATTTGGAGAAGGAGATAATTTAGGGACTTTCTTCGTACTACTGGAGGATCAAGATTGGAAAATAAATGAAAAAAATGTAATGAAATTATTGAGTAATTCTAGAGAGATTGTAAAACTCTGATGATTGATAAAATCTAGGAATTTGTTCCCTGTCATTTACTGCAAAATCCTAGTGTTGGGAACTAGATCCACTATTTGAGGGATTTTCGAGGCGAAATATTCCTCCTTTCAAGGGGAATGCTTCCTCGTCTTTTTTTATAATTACCAATTCGAATTGGGCTCTAGGGGCATGTATTTTTTAGTCTTATTGTGGATAAAACTTGTTTTCTGGTAGCTCCACTTTCTTTTCTTGCAGGGATGTACTTCGACTGATTCAATAATGAAGATCGGTGTCATTTTTAGCTTCTAAGAATTGGTTTCTTCCATATGAATTTGAGTCCTCCTTGGGCTTGGCCATCCAGTAAGTCTCAAAGCCCTCTTGCATAATTTATTTATGCTATTTTCCCTTCGTATTCACATGCATCTCTTATTTATGTTTTGCATATTTCTATATTTAGTATTTTTCTCTTCTTGTTGTAGGATTGAGTTAAATGATTTAAGTGAGCTATTTTTCAGGTTTTTTATAGGTTCAAAAGCATTATTAATCCTTATAATAACTTTGGAAGGTCATATTAATCATTAAGCTACTTGGATTTGGTTACTAGTTCATGAATATAAGATTTCTAGAAATGCCTTGCACCGAAATAGTAGTAAATTTATGCTAGTTTTTAGAAGAGGTTAATGAGATCCATTTGACCTGATTCCACTTGGATTAGGTCATAATAATGTTAAATTTTATAAAAAAAATTACCTCATTTCATTTTCACTTGATTAGGTTAGGCATTTGATATATTAACTAGCCCACTAGTTATTGAATTTTCATATTTTCGAGTAGTGATTTTTTGTTATTTTTTAGCATGTGTGAAAAGGGGTATTTTGGAGTGATTCCACTTGTAATGGAGACATAAAACATCCTAATTACTAAAACAAATTATCCCATACCATTTTCATCTGATTTACTTGGTCATTCGGTGAGTCATCTCCAAAACAGAGTTTCTTGTAGCAAAAACAGAGATGCTTGTAGCACTCTTGTAGCATGTGTAAACTCAACCATATTTGCTCCCAAAGATTGGTTTATATCTCTTAGGCTTGAATTCTGACCCCTGGGACCTAAATACATGATTTAGAAAGAATAAAAACCACTTATGACATTCATCTTCACAAATTAGATTAGGTTTTTTTATTTGAATTCATGCTTTTAAGATTTCAATTACAAATTGGTGTTCTTTCCTAGGATTAATTTCTTTTCAAAGAAAAACTTCCATTTCTACAATTAGTTTAGGATTTGATTCCATGAAATTCCCTCCATTACATCATATCAAAACAAGAGTAATACATTGTATGTTGCACATATAGTATTGATACCTCTTAATTTTGTACAAACCTCGAGTTGATAATTAAAGTTGGTAGCCTCGGTAGTTGCAGCATTTACGTTGCAATATTGAGGCTCATCACTTATGCCACAAATGACTATGAAATATATATAATATATTATTCGACTTCCAAGAAAAAATTTGTGGGAAATAAAATAAGAAATTATGGTAGTAGTTCATTCTATCCAGTATTCAAACCCAATATAAATTGTTACAAGTGCCACAATGAATGAAATATAGTACATGATTGTAGAATTGATTTGAGATGGTTCAAGGGAGAAGGACTCTCTAATAAATCAAGAATTAAAACCAAGGCATGGATAATTAAACAAGAAAAACCAAGGTTGGGTTTGATCACTCAAATTTAATCCATTGGTGATAGCTTATTCAAGAATATAAATGTTTGAAATGAAAATTGAAGAAGCAAGAATATGTAGGATAGATGAATTTGAAGGAAATGGGAGACTATAATATTGAATATTCCAAGGAATTTGAGTGGTTCATGAATGGATATTGGGACACATATAGTGGATCAGACATTTGTGCAGATGATTTTTGTAAGTGATATCTTAGATGTAAAATGTAGGGATGATATGGGAAAGATAAACTATCGGTGAGTATGACTACAATATTTCAGTGGGTATATACAAAAAGAGACGTCATTCACAAGAAGGAATGTCTTGCTAATCTTAGCTAAAGTGTATAGAGCTTCTCTCTAATGTTCATAGAAATAAGACTTCATAGAAATAAGGATAGAATTCATTCACATGAAGAACAGGTCCACGAGAAAAGTCATGAATAGTTATGTAGTATTGATAAGTAGTCATTGATAAGAAACCATATTTAGTAGGCCCCTTTACTATTGATTTCAAAGGGTGACAGAAAGAAGACATTGAAGGAGAAATAAAGAATAAATTGAAATACACAACCGACTTTAGACTAGCATCTTGACACAGGGAGTTACTAGAAACTTGATAGGGCGACTTACCAAAAACACGATAGGGGGATTTCAGTCTATTTCATTCAATGACCATCAACGTCTGGTGGTGTTTCCATCAATGAAAAAGGGGGGTATTTTTGGAAATATTGTCTTCATTGATGGAAACTAGTATCATTGATGTCTGAGGGAAATTCAAAGGAAGCAAATTTATGACATCACATGATGACAAAGTGGCTCAAATTTTATTGTTTTTTTGTTATAGTTATGTTTCTCAAATGAATCTATGGATGGAATGGTTGGATATTACTCTTCGAGACCTTTCCAATGACATATCACACTTGGTCAAACTCTTCCTAAATAAGAATCTATGTTAGTTTTAATTTGACATTAGAAAACGAGAATAAACACCAATTTATTTTAAAACACCAAATTTTTTAAATGTCAAGAATATTCAAATTATATCCATGAATATTTGGTAAATAAATGGAAAATGACCCATGAACTTGTGCACCAGTTAACCAAATTAACATTTGTACATCTCAAGGCAGATTGGATCGTTAAAAATTCCATGAATGGTGGATGAAGTGTTAAGTTTTGAAAAGTTTAACAAAGGTCGCATTCCCATGTCGAACCAATGTACCAATAACACATGGCAATCAGGTGGACCCCGTGTTTGGATGACACGTGGACCCCTCAGTGCAGGTGATTGTGGCGTGGATTCTTTGGTGGAAAATCTAAATTGGATAGATGTTAATCTAATGACACATGGAAAAATAATACTAGTTTATGGATGGTGACATGGAAATGATGATATAGTATTATGTGATGACATTTTAGCACGACATGGTGTCATGTGGCATGATTAAATAATGTTTTTGTTTGGCCAATCGGGTTGAATTTTGGTGACATGTGGAACCAAACAAAGAGTGTCATGTGATGGTTGTGGCATCATGATGATGTCAGCATAAGGATGACCATGGCCCCTAGGTAAATTTCACATGGTGTGGTCCCATGAAGGTTCTTGAAGGTTAGCCCCATACCCAAACTAGGCCCCCGCTTGGTTATATGAACTCGGATAAGAGTGGAGTAACATGTAAAGCTTATTCCTTTATGGTCCAGCTGAGGTAATGTAGTTTCGGATGTCATGGGTTTAAAACTATATCTATGGTATGGCTTTCCATGTGTGACCTAGACCTTCGTGGTATATCTGTATGACTAGTATGGCCCTTGTTGTGGCTATTTTTGCTTAATCTGGTTGTTCGTACCATGATTTTGGTTCTCTGTATGACTGGTGTGGATCCCATTGTAGTATGTTGATTGGCACAATTTTTTTTGATGTGGCTCTCCGTGTCTGACCTGCCTATTAGTAGCATGAATATGGTTCTCCATATGACGATGATATGATTGGTGTAAAAAAAAATTATGTAGCTCTCCATGTGTGACATGGATGTTCGTGGAATGAATATGCCTCTCTATGTGTGACCAGGCTATTCATAATATAATTGTATGATTGGCACAAAGTTTTTGATGTCTCTCTTTATGCATGACATGATTGTTCATAGTATGACATCATGATCGTGGCTCTCCATATGACTAATGTGGCTATAAATAGTATGATTGGCACAATTTTTTTAATATAGCTTCACTATCGAATGGATGTGTTTGTTGATTTTCCTATGAATTTTTCTTAAAGAATGATGGTTTGAACCCATTTTTCCTTTGCTCCATCTTGCTTATCTTCTTTTCATTCCAAGTCCTTTGGAAGGTTGGTTTATTATTTCTCTATTCATAGAGTTATTCTACCTTCCTCATGGCCTCATCCAACATCCTTGATTCATCAAATTTAATTATGTCACATAGTCTAATGGTGGTAACCCACTCATATATTTTTGTATCTTCAACTTTTAATCCCTAATAAAATCTACATACCTTAATATTCAATGAATTTAAGGCCATACTCTTCCATACTCATATTTCCCAACTTGAGCTCAAAAAAATCCTACAATTTCCTTTTTTAGTAATGTTTCAATAGGTATTTCCTTAAGAAGTACTTTTTAAATTTCTTCCATGATTTTTTTCTTTCGTCCAGTTGTTTTACTTCTTTGAGTTGCTCCTTCAATAGATTATCCTTCCCATTCAATTGATATATGGAAATGTGTTCCTCTAAATTGGATTATTTATCATTTAGTTGAAAGTACTTTTCTATTTCTAATAGCCATGCTTCAACCTCCTCTCCTTTCTTATGTTCACTATTAAATGTGGGAGGTTTAATATTCTTAAGTTCTCCTTGAAAACTATCCAAGTCATATATTCTTCTAGGTTGCCTCAGTGGTGATATTCTTGGATTACTTCTTGATTCTAAGAAAACATAAGCTCTCTTAGTTGACTTTCTTTATGCATAATGATGTTTCCCAAAAACACTCCTAGAGTTCCTTGAATCTCCAACATGTTTCCCCTGACGTGTGATTCATGTGTGTTTACCTGCCTAGAATCAAATCTCTAGTCCATTCTCATTTGTAATTTATTTAGGCATTTTAGAATCTAAGTATCAATTTGTTTTTGTTACATTATCAGTCTTTCATTATCAACTTTGTAGCTAAGCACCTCCATTTTGAGGCTCCTCATGGTTTCCTCCTAATATTTTTTCCTCACACCCATCCTATGCCCATTTGACTCTATTCTAGCATTATCCATGCTAATATTCATGGCTTTTACCTCCTCTTCCTAACTATATGATGCTTGAGTGTCTTACATACACCTATTCTTCATGTTGGTCTTGCCTTTAAGACACTTGTAGCCTTCTTTCGAAAATTTCACAAAATTCCTACCTCAATCCAAAATTCAAGGTTGATGGGCATATTCCCCTTCTCGATAGATTTATATTGACTATCTAATTTCCCAAATATGATTCCCAAGCTAGAAGTCACATGGCCTCTGAAATTTTTAGCCTATTTACCCCAATTTCCCTTATTCTGTAATAGCGCACTATTTAAATTTTTTGACCAATTATGTATTCAAATTTCAAATCTAGCTCTATCGTTGTGTTCTATGGTCCCATATCTTTCCATTTACCACTTCAGCACTCCATTTTTAGCTATAGTTGTTAATTTACACCTTGTTTAAGTGATTGTATACACTATTTTTCCTTCATATTTTTTCAGTCATAACTCCTTCATTTTAACTTTGTTTCACAATTATAGTGTGTCGTTGGAAAGCACTCTCCAAGATATTTTATTTGAGCTACAAATAGTCTTTTTGTCATTGCTAAAAGTATTTTTCATGGTTTTTCACTATCTAAAAACATCATGTAAGGCCTAAAAAAATTCCTTATAAGCTAATGACTAGAAAATTAGCAAAGATCCAAAAAAAAATTGGTGAAATTTTTTATTTGTTTTCTCCCCTATGCCAATCAAATATTTTTGTAATTATTTTCTATAACTATCTTCAAACACACAACCTCCCCTATGTACATATACTTCATTTTAAGGTAACTATTAATACAAATTTTGGTTTTTAGTTACCATTTGACATGACCCGGCCTATAGAGCTTCCCTCAAACACTTGGCATGCATGTGGCCTTTCCCTTTTGCATGTCGGTCCCCACTTACGCCCCATAATCCACGTGGGCCCTTCCATGTGGTAGTGATTAACTGGATATAGCTACACTCAGGGTCCATTTCCACTTTTCAATACAGTGAGCCACTTGGCCCCTCCCAAATCCGATAGATGATCTTGAGGTAGATCAACAACTAAATTATCATCGGGTGAAAAAATGCATATAGGCTTCCAATAAATTACCCCCAAATGAATCTAATAGCCAAGATTTATTTGAACTTGTTAGGGTTGGAACCTAACTCCCTTTATTAATGTAATAATCCCAAGGGGCCCCGTAAGATTTATGATTAGTTATTTTAATAAATAAATCTAGTAAGCATTGTAAGTGGTTGACCCGAATTAGAGAAAAGGGAACAAAATTAGTTATAATAGGCCATAGCTAATAAATAAAGTGGTTAATATATATTGTATAAGGGTCCATGAGTACTAAGGGTTTTGGGTCTCATGAGACCATATATTGTTGAATATATTAAGGGAATTATTGCCTGGTGTTGTTTTAATTGAGATCTTCTTTATTGGAGGTTGTCCCCTCGAAGAGGAAAGTGAACAATATTGCTACAAATATTAATTGAATATTTCCATTTTTTTCATTACTGTGTGTTGTTTTCTATGGTATCTCTAGCATGTTTAGCACTCTGATATTTTCTTAAGGTTTAGCATACTACAAGTATTAGAGCACGTTCCCGGGCTAGTCGTACCACCTATTTTATCAAAAAAAAAAAAACTAGGCTAGAGACATGTTCTAGCATATTTAAACTATAGAGATATGTTGTTACACACATCAATATGTAGTTGGGGAAGCATACATGTAGTTTCTATAAGAGGTGTTCATCTATTTTGGACTCCCTTGTAACCCATGTTGGTATCCCTTCAAGTAGTAGTGCATCAAATAGCACATGTACACGAACTACACTTCCATGTACTTTGTTATATCGGAAACCCCCCAAGGTTACCCTGAAACCAAACTTAGATAAAATTTTCGGTCATCTTGTTGCTACAGCACACCGATAAAAACACTTAGGGATATTACTCTCATGGATCAAAGTTAGTTAGTAGTATGGTTAAGGGCATGGTTGGTCCTCCTTAGTTAGTGCTTTGAAAGTTTGGGTCAAGTATTATTGTTGGACCCCAGGCGTATATTGTGATATGCAGCACCTAACACTCCTTTACTGCCATAGTTCCCTCAATTATTGTTAATTGGTTGTCACACTTAGTACCATCCATGATTTTAGGTTTCTTCCAGTGAAGTATTGATTAGTTTGGACCACCAATTTCCTACACATTTTGCATTATTTAGATTTTGGGATTTTGGTCACCACAATATTTGTTAGCTAAGAGTAGTACTCCTATCTGGGTAAAAAAAAAATTGTGGTCCAAAAATTCTTCTTGCAAGAGACCTATCCCACATCATTTAATATGGTGAGCTCATCATATCTATACTACCCACTAGTAAGCATCCATTTTCCCTACAATCCCAAATTTTTGCAAAGTGATTTCTAGTGACCTACATCAACAGCCTCCTTTTATTACACCCATTATAGCCATAATAATTTTAAGTAAACAAAAATTTTGACCTAGGAATTTGTATGGTAACTACGAGGGCTAAATCTATGGAAAACCTCGAGAAAAAAGTGGAATACCTCCAGGCAAGTATCACCACGAAAAACAAATATGCAGTGCAAAGGCCCCAGAACCCATACAACCACACATTAAGGCTAAAGGCCCCATGAGGGAGGGTAACCATGTCGATGGAAACTTTGAATAAGAATCTAGCCACCATCGATATGAGGGGTATCATCATTTCCACAGGGGTCACCAACATTCTAGCAATAAGACACCCAAGATTGAAATGCATAAATTTGACGACTCTAACTCAGCAGTGTGGGTGGAACATATGAAACAATATTTTCAACTCAACAATATCTAAGATGATAAAACCAAGCTACATGTGGGATCTCCTTTTTTGTACCAAGAACGCTAGTAGTGGTGGCAATGGCATCAGAAATTTTACGCAAGAAATCCAACTTGGAATATGTTCTCTAAATCCATTTTTTCTCAGCCCTATAGGGACTCTTACTTTCCAGTCACCTCAACAAGCTCAAATAATATGGTACAGTAGGAGACTACATCATGGAATTTTAAAAACTGGTTATCCAGACCGGGGGTTTAGGGGATGCTTTTGTATGGAATGTTTTATCAGTGGCCTCAAGGAATTCATCCAGACACATGTTAGAATGCAACAACTGGCTACTTGGTTTGAATCTTGCCACAAATATTCAGATGCATAAACTAATATTAATTATCAATCTTGTCTTCCTTCATTCACATCATAGGCATGTCCCACCCCTACTGGTGGTCCCACCCAAACCCTTAAGGTGCAAAAGGTGTCGTGAACAGAAATGGATCAAAGGAGAAGACAAAAAGTGTGTTACTATTGTGAAGAAAAATATTCCCCAGGCCATAAATGCAAGGAATAGAAGTTCTTCATATTGACACAATTGAAAATATCCTAGATGATGAGGCCCAACCTACTAAAGTGTTTAGGGAGGATGCAGTGGAACCCCAAGATATTATAGCATATGCTCACTCGATGAACCAATTATATCACTCCATGCATTAGCAAGTACTTCTTCTCCACATACACTTAAATTTAGAGGCTTTATTAAGCATCGACTAGTGGTGGTGTTTATTAAAAGTGGTAGCACATACAATTTTGTCCATAAATGGGTTGTTGATGTTGTGCATTGTTTTGTGCGAGTAGTATCCAATTTTCTGGTCCTTATAGTCAATGGGGGGACCATGAAATTCTAGCTCCAGATGGGGTACTATCCCCTTAAAACACAAAAATTTTACCATTGAAATGGGAGGTTGTGACATCGTCCTCGGAGCTGAAGGGCTTCAAACACTAGGCCCCATTACCATGGAATTATAAGAGATATATATGAGCTTCAAACAAAATGGACATGCTCATATGCTCTGAGGACTCCAAGTAGGTGATCTGACTATCATCATCTCACATACAATGGAGAATATTTTAAAAAAGGGACACCATGGGGTAGTTGCTAAATTCATTACAATTCAGGCCATTGAATCAAGCCCTGCCAACATTCATCCAAATCTACAAAAGGTGTTACGTCAGCATCAATAGGTTTTTGAAAAAACCAAGTAGCTACCCCATTCTAGGGGTGAGCATGATCATAGCATCCCTTTGATTCTAGGTATTCAGTCGCCAAATTTCCACCCCTACAGTTATCCATTTGCACAAAAGATTGAGATTGAAAATATTATTAAGGAGCTACTCAAAGAAGGCATTATTCATCCTATCACCATCCCTTATTTGTCCCTAGTGGTAATGGTCTTAAAGAAATATGGGGAGTGGTGCATGTATCCTAACTTCAGGGCCCTCCACAAGCTCACAATCAAAGAAAATTTTCCTATTCCAATATTTGATGATATCCTTGATGAACTCTATAGTGCCCAGTTATTTACCAAGTTGGATCTTCATTCAGGCTATCACTAAATCAGAATGAAAGTACCATACATTCCCAAGATAGCATTCAGAACCAATGAAGGTCACTATGATTTCTTTGGTCTTTGTAATGCACCATCCACCTTTAAAATTCTCATGAATCACCTTCTCAAAATATATTGCATAATTTTTTTCTTGGTCCTTTTGATGATATACTCATCTATAGAAAAATATGGGAAATACATCTTCACCATGTTAACCAGGTATTGCAACTTTTGAAGGATAGTAAATTATTTGTCATATTTTCCAACTGTTATTTTGGAATGGAAGAGGTGTAGTAATTGGGACACATTGTGGGTTGTGAAGGAGTATGGGTGGATCCAAAAAACATTCATGAAATGCAAGATTGACCATAACCTTGGACCTTGAAAATTCTGCAAGGATTTTTGGGCCTCACAAGATACTATCACAAATTTGTTACAAATTATGGACGCATTTCTAGACCCATTACAAATATTCTTAAGAAAAATGAATTCATATGGATATAAGTATCTCAGAATAACTTCGTATATCTCAAAAAGGCCATTTGTTCCGCCCCTTTTTGGCCCTCTCAGATTTTACAAAACATTTTTTGATCAAACGTGATTCCTCAGGGACCAACATTAGAGAAGTATTAATGCAAGAAGTTTGACCAAAAGCCTTCACAAGAAAAAAATTAGGTGGCAATAATTTGGGTTAATCTACATATGAGAAAGAAATGATGGCCAACCTACATGAAGTAGACACTTGGTGGCCATACTTTCTTGGAATATGTTTCTAGATCTGAGCTGACCATCATAGTCTGAAGTATTTTTGGAGCACTGTTTATCCTCTCCACAAAAAAATAAAAGGCTTACCAAAATTTTTGGCTATGACTATGAGATAATCTATAAGAAGGCTCAATAAAATGTTGTGGCCAAAGCATTTTCATGACAATTTGAGGAGGACTAAACCCTCTTATCCTTATCCTTACTCATAACATCTTGTATTGAGGAGGAATTCAATGAATGGATTTCCCAACCATTATAGCATCCCCTAGTAGATTTTCCATGTAAATAAAAAATACCAAGCCTATTAGAGAACTTTTGAGGTCTAAAATGGCCCTCCTGAGAAAATGTACAACCAAAATAAATTTTATAAGAACCAATAGGATTCAAGATGATGATGATGTCAACCATGGAGGATGATTCACCATTTTTGGGGTAAAAAATTAAACAGATTAAAAAATAATAAAACTACTTTTTCAACTTTTATTTTCAACTTATCTCCCTGAGGTTTTACTCAAATTTCGAGCGGGAGTAATCATTTGATGCAAAATTTAATTCTTCATCCAAGGAGTACCCATGTATCAGGTTCCATCAAAATTATGCAACATGGGTACTCCTTAGATGAGGAATCAAATTATGCATCCAACAAGTGTTCCTACTCGAAATTTGAGTAAACTCATAGGGAGATAAGTTGAAAATACAGTTGAAAAGCAGTTTTTTTCTTTTTTCCCTCTAAAATTTGATGATGTAATATAATATTATTTTATTGTGTCCACTATTATTTTATAATTTCCTTAGGATGCCCATTTCAGACCTCAAAATTTCCCTGATGGTCATAGGACACGTATTCCAAGATGAATGGTGGGAAAACATTATAGTGGGAATTTATTGTGGTTTATTTATGGCTATGGAAATTAGAAAATTCATTGGCAAAAGAAAAGAGGCAATAATTGGTATTCAATTATCATAAATAAGGAAAATAGGACAAAAGGTAGATGAAGATAAACAATTTTTCATGCGACATAAATTAGAGGAAAAATGAAGGGAAATGAATAAAATAGAGGCATCAATGATAAAAAGGCATTAGAGAAACAATTCACATCTTTTGGCTCAATTTTTGGTCATTAAATTTTTTTTTAGTTCATTTTTTGCTCTCTCCTTTCATTATCTCTCTCATACACTCTTGCACACTTAGATTATTCTTGGATCACTCTAGCATTCACCTGAATTTCGAAGAAGACAAGCAAGAAAGCAAAGGAAAGCAAGGGAGCGCAAGGAGATAGTTGGATTGGAAGTTACAGCTGGATTGATTCGCAGGTAACATGTTTCATGTGTAATCTCCTTACTGATTTATGGATGCATGATGCATGCATACGACTACTTGATTATGTGTTTTCATTGGCATGGAGATATTCCTGGATTAGCAGTGATTTTAGCCTTTCACTTCCATTTCCTGGATAACCATGGTGTAGTGGATTCCCCTTTTGGATTTTCTGATTGGTTCTTAGGTTCCCTATGGCTATGGGTTGGAACAAATGTTGTGGAGACCTGAAACAGTTTGGGTTCCATGGATTTTTTGGGTTGGGAAAAATGCTTTGGAGCCCTGTGACAGCTTGGGATTAATGGAGAATGTGGGTTGAGTTACTATTTCTTGGAGCCCTGGACAACTTAGGTAGAGACAAATCTAGTTGTTGTTAGTGATTTCTGGACCGATAAGGTGAAATCATTGTGGTTGAGGGTTGAGGTCGTTTGACCTATGGAAGCTCTGATTTGTTTTGTTTTTTTTTAACCCTTATGATACCACATTCATGTTTCGAATATGATTCAAGGGTGATTTGTTGAAAGCGAGATTTGGTTAAACCCAATATATGGTCGGGTGGTACGTGGAAGTCCCTGAATTGGTTGGAATTTGCCTATGTTAATATCATATATATCCCTATTGTGATCTATAAGAATTTTATTTATTATGATGGTGATTTTATGTCTTATTTTATTGAAAATGTAGCAAGAAACTCCTAGTTTAATCTTCCCTTGATTAAATTAGGAGAAAATTGAAATTCCACATCAACAGACAACTTGAATGAGTTAAATGAAGTGGTATAATTTTTATCACTTAGTTAGATTAGTTACTTAGAGTTGGGGGCATGAAATTTAGTTGTGTACAATGATTCCTAAATTTTAGTGTCCTAGCTTGAGTTAATTTCAGTTGTAACAATTTAATTCAGTTAAATTGAGTTATGGTCAATTAAACTAGTTCCAATTGTTGGAGAAACTAGTGGGAAGTCTAGCAATGGGGTATAACTTCATTTTTTAACCAGTTAACTGATCAATTAGCCTAAATTAACTTATGCATGCATAAAATTTGATTTACCCAGTTGAGATTGGATTTCAAAGGCAGTGTACTATCATTTGTAAACTATTCCAAGTTGTATAGGTGGTGCATGCAGTCAAAGAAGGACCTAAAGGAATTGTGCAATCCAGATTGAGGAATTTATAAATAATAGGGTCTAATTCCTTGAGGAATGATGAAAGGAAATATGAGCTTAAAGGGCTTGAAAATTGGCTAAGTTTTGGCCAAAGTCATTCAGTCAGGCAGAGGATAGAAGATCAAGTGTAGGTTGTGCTCAAGCTTGAGCAAGCATATTGTATCCATCCATATTCTTAGATTAATGCAATACAAATAGGAATGGGTTTTGAGTAGTTCCTTTCCCTTAGATAAATATTTGTGTATGTGTGTTAAATGATGATGCATGTTTTGATATGTGTTCTCGATCGTGAATTTTCTTCTGTGGATGAGTAGTGTGGATTTGAGTCTTATGTTTTAGTAAATTACATGAGCAGTTTTGAATTTACATTAAAATTATACATATTTTCTAGAAGATAATGGGTTAAAGGAATTCATTGGTAATTATGTACATAAACCAGTAACAGTTGAAGTTGAGAACCAAGCAGATTGGAAGAAGAGTGTAGCCAAGGCAAGGAGGATCATATTGGATGGAGCACAAGACCATATTGTCTATAATCTCCACAGGAAAGAGACTATGTATGAAATGTGGCAAACATTGATACATTTGTTCCAGAATAGTAGTGACCACGGAAATTTGGCACTCAAGGACAAGCTTTGGAATATCAAGAAGAAAAAGGGTGACACAATACCACAGTACCTGAGCAAGTTCACACAATTTCGTGATGAACTTGGGAGCATTGGTGTTACGGTTGTAGAATATTATCTGGTAAGCCTAGCACTTCTAGGCCTTACAAAGAGATGGCACACCTACCAAGATTCATTAAATGGGAGGGAGAAGCTACCAAATTGGGAAATATTGTGGTATGATTTTGTACAGGAGGAGATAAGGTAGAACACCAGAGATGGGACCTCATCCAATTGTGAGGAAGAATAAAATTGTGCCTTAGCTGGAAAGTAAAAGAAATGGAAAGGGAATAAATACCAATCCAAAAGAGATTATATTCAATGGAGAAAGAAGAAATACTTTTCCAAAATCAATTGCTTTCAGTGTCATGAACTAGGACATTATTCCATGAAGTTACCACATAAGAAGGTGGGAAATAATCCCTTAGGAGGAGAGGCAGGTGAAGCTTTAGCTTCATAATTGGAGTTGTACTTCACCTAATTGCATTCATGGAAAGCATAGTGATGGGTAGTGTGTGGTATCTGCATAGTGGTTCCTCATTCCATATGACTGGAAACCGAGAATTTTTCAGTGACTTGGAGGAGAAATACCTTTAGATGCACATCGCTATGGGAGATGATGGGAGGTATAACATGACCGGTATTGGTATAGTTACTTTTCATAGGGAGTATGGATCCCATCTCAGGCTCAAGGATGTGATCGTTGTTTTTGGTCTAAAGAAGAATTTGGTTAATGTCGTTGTGTTGGAATATCATGGCTATGATGTGATATTCAAAAAAAGGAAATTCATTCCTGAGAAACATCTCCACAGGATAAGTGAAGCAAATTTGCGTTCATGTGAAGAACCTATAAAATTTGAATGTGGAGTATTGTGCCACTTTGAGCACAAAGGCGGAGAAGGTGAAGATATGATATATTAGTGAATTATGGCATAGAAGACTTGGTCATTTGCATCATGATATTTGAAGATCATGCAGCGTATCACCAAAGGCCTCCCCAACGAAGCACTAGAGCAGTAGAATACATGAAAAGGGTGTACCTTGGGGAAGTACACAAAAGCCACCTTCAATGATCGGGATAGCAGGGCGCGTAATCCTTTGATAGCCTCCATTGTTAAGAACAGGTATTATGTTATATTTGTAGATGAATTCTCATTGAAGTGTTGGATTTTCTTCATGCAGAAGAAAGACTAGAAATTCTCCAAGTTTTTTGAATTTAAAACACTTGTGGAGAAAGAAACTGCAAGGAAAGTGAAGGCTCTCAAGAGTGATAACGGTAGTGAATATGTGTCGAATGAGTTTGAAAATGTATGTGCAAAGGAAGGCATTCAAATGGATTTGAAAGAACCCCACAACCCACAGTAGAATGGGGTGGATGAGGGGAAGAACATAAGTATTTTGGGAACAGCAAGGGTGATATTGCATGACCAAGGCATATCACTACATATGTGTGTTGAAGCATGCAACACAATGGTATATTTGCAGAACAGGAGTCCTCATCAAATTCTTGGGATGAGTATACTACAAGAAGATTTTTCAGGGAAGAAACCAAATGTGTCACACTTTGGGATCTTTGGATTATCATTTTACTATCATGTATCCAAGGAATCAAGGAAAAAGCTAGAGTTGATAGTAGAGTTGGGCATATTTTTGGGGTACACAAAAACACCTCACAACTATTATATGTACTTTCCCTTTCTCAGGATGACATTTGTTTGTAGAGATGTAAATTTTGATGAGGAGAAGGAAATTAAATGTTCTCTTGAGAGGGAGCTTCGGTTGCATTCAGATGACTAGCTTTTGGCTCCAAAGGAATAACCTCAACATGTTTTGGAGCAGCCACAAGCATAGGAGAAGAGGGTGGAGACACCCACTCAAAAAAAGACATAAAAAGAAGTAAGGAGTGAACCAAGGAAGCTGGCATATTATTTCATGATGTTAGAGAGAATTTGGGAGCACCCACATCATAGCGCAGGTAGAGGAGGTCATTGGATTGGTACACTAGCTACATGGCTCTGATGAGTGAGCTAGTAGAGACAGAACCATCCTCATTTGAGGAGGCAATGCAGCGACCTATATGGGTTGATGCCATGGTAGATGAATATGATTCCATTGGCAGAACCAGTGTTTGGGAAGTGGTCCCAAGAGCATAGGAAAAATCAATGGTGGGTTTGAGATGTATATACAAATTGAAGCAAGCAACAGACGGAAGCATCGAGAAATACAAGGCTAGATTTGTGGCCAATGGGTTCTCTCAAGTGGAGGGAATTGACTATGAGGATACCTCTACTCCAGTAGCAATGTACATTTCTATTAGATCAATTCTAGCACTTGCAACGCAGATGGGATGGAAGATTCATCATATGGATGTGAAGACGGCATTCCTCAATGGAGTGATTTAGAAATAGGTGTACATTGAACAATCAAAAGGATTTGATACCTTCAACAGATTCTTATTTGTGTAGACTCAAGCGAGCATTGAATGGAATGAAACAAGCACCTCTTGCTTGGTACACCATGATCGACAGTTATCTCACCGGGTTGGGCTTCAACAAAATTGAAACAGATGCAAACCTTTACAATATTGTTGTTGAAGGTATTTTTTTTATTATAGTATTATATGTTGATGATTTGATTTTAACCAGTGATGAGAAGTTGATCATTTCTTGCAAATATGATCTAGCAAGATAATTCGAGATTAAGGAGATGGGACTCATGCATTATTTCCTCGGTTTGGATGTATGGCAAGGAGATCGAGAATTGTTTGTCTCTCGAGGAAAGTATGACAACGAGATATTGAATAAGTTTCACATGGAGAATAGAAAACCCATGGGCACTCCTCCAACAGGTAGTTTTAGGAAGGAGGATGCCACTTCAGGTGAGGAAGTGGAGTCTACTATTGACAGGTAACTTGTGGGTTCAATTATGTATTTGGTGAACACTCAACCAGACATGTTTTAAGCAGTTAACTAGCTTAGTCAAGAAATGGTTAAGCCAACCAATTTGTATTAGAAGGCATAAAAACATGTTGAGATACCTCAGAGGAACTACTCAGTTTGGACTTTGGTACATATGGACAGAGGGAGTGAAGCTGCAAGGCTTCACAGATGTAGATTGGGTAGGGATTCCATCATACAAGAAGATCACATCAGGAGGAATTTTCATTGTTGGGTCAATAGTAGTTTCTTGGTACAAGAGGGAGAAAATATTTGTGGCACTTAGCTAAGCAGAATATGAATATATAGTTGCTAGTAAAGAAACATGTGAAGCGATATGGATGAGGAAGATTCTTGTTGGGACATTGGTCAGATGATGGATCCTACTGTGATTTACTGTGACAATCATAGTTATATCAAACTCTCTAAGAATAGATTTTTTCATAATCTATCCAAACATTTCGACATTCGGTATCACCATCTACGAGATTGTGTGCAGAGGTGGATCATGTTGTTGGAACACATTCCTACAGAGGAAAAGGATGAAGATGTTTTCACAAAGGCTTTGTCAAGAGGAAAAATTGAATTCCATAGAGTCAGGATTGGCATATTTTCTAATCCCTTTCTTGCTGAGAGGGAGTGTTGAAACTGCAACTAGAAATTACTAATTTAATTTTCCCTTGATTAAATTACAAGAAATTTGAAATACCACATCAACGGACAACTTGAATGAGTTAAATGAAGTGATATAGTTTTTATCACTCAGTTAGATTAGTTAATTTGAGTTGGGTGCATGAACTTGAGTTGTGTACAGTGATTCCTAAATTTTAGGAGCCTAGGTTGAGTTAATTTCAGTTATAATAATTTATTTCAGTTAAATTGAGTTATGATTAGTTAAACTAGTTCCAATTGTTGGAGTGACTAGAGGCGGGTCTAGCAGTGGGTGTAACTTCTGTGTTTAACCAGATAACTAATCAATTTTCCTAAATTAACTCATGCATGCATAGAATTAGAGTTACCCAGTTGAGACTGGAGTTCAAGGGCAGTGTACTATCAGTTGTAAATTATTCCAAGTTGTACAGGTGGTGCATGAAGTCATAGAAGGACCTAAAGGAATTGTGCAACCAAATTGAGTTCCTTGAGGAACATTGCAAGGAAATAGGAGCTTGGAGGACTTTAAAATTGGCCAAGTGTTGGCTAGATTCAATCAGTGAGGCAGACGATAGAAGATACAAGTGAAGGTTGTGCTCAATCTTGAGCAAGCATATTTTATTCATCCAAAATATTTGATTAATGCAATACATATAGGACGGGGTTTTGAGTATTTGATTTCCCTGAGATAAATCTATGTGTATGTGTTTTAAATCATGATGCATGTTTTGATATGTGTTCTTTATCATGAATTTGCTTCCGCATATGAGTAGAGTAGATTTGAGTTTTATGTTTTAGTAAATTACATGAGAATTTTTGAATCTACAATAAAATTCTACATATTTGTCATGGTTTCTATTCTAGTTATATGATGTATTTTATCTATGGCTCTTGTCATGTTTTGATAAGTTTTTGAAGTTTCTACGGGAAATCATCCTGGAGGGGGAAAACCACGCCACCACCCTCCATCAATTACCTCGGGAGCAGATGAGGTGGTGGATGCCTCTCATAATTTTGCTAAGTAGATCACTCTAATCGGGAATTATTTAAATTAATTTTTATATGATATGAAAACAATAAATTTTTAACGAAAAAATTGTTTGTACTTTTATTAATAAAAACAAAACACAATATAACAAATTAAATTGAAACAATTTATTAATTTTTTTATTTTTTACTTTTTATTACTTTTTTTAAGTGAGTTAACATTACATTATCTCGATGAAAAAAAATTATGGGACGATGGAGCTCCCTCTGAAGCTAGGGTTTGACCGAGTGGATATGAGTACAGCAAGTGAGAGGCAGATTATGTCAAGATCACCGCCCAACATGTTGATGGGCATCAAGTTCTTCGTATGATGAGTCAGATCACAAACTTTCACATTGCAAACTTTTCCAAAGTAGTTTCAGAATGTATTCTATGGTCTTTCAAATGGAAAAGAGGGATCGGTGCAATCTCTACGAGTTTTTGGCTCAAGGTAAATCTGGAAGTTTTTACTATGGTAGAAGATGGTAAAAGAACAGGGGAAGGTAAAGTTGGACCCATATGCATTGGACATTTTGGCAGTCTGGGGCCTAGAGCCCAATCAGCACAATCTAGCAAATTTTAATCCTCCAACTAAGAATTATATTGTTCGCATGGAATAATTCAAGGGATCCCTGAATCTAGGAAGGGGAAAAGTAGTTTCTACAAGAAAAAAAATATCAAGTGGATTTCTAGCTCATTCCTAAGAAGGAAATTTTTCAGGGAAAGATGCATTGCTATCAAACTTGGATCCCCTTCAACAAAATTCTCATGTGGAGCATCTAGTAAGTTTCCCCTTTCGTTGTCCCATTCATTTTCTCAAAATACTACTTCACTAGAGGATTGGAAGACATAGTCAAGAGTTGTGGACTATGGACAAGCAGTGGAGATCCAAAACCACTCAGTGAGGGTTTTGAGGGAGGACGGGATGGATTTTTCCTTAATAGAGATATTTGGTCATAGAAATCTGCCACTACTATGAGGGCTCTACCTCAAAACCTTGGAGAAGGAGGGGATATGATTATTGTGGTGGAGGTTGGTAGCGTGGGGATGAATCTGGAGGATTGGGTGAAAACCTTGCTAGAATTTGAGAAAAAGAGCAATCAGGGATATCCATACTTGGGTATGTAAGTGAAAGGTTGAATAATCCATAGTCTCACTTGTTAAATGGTGGAGTCTTAATAGGAGGTGATGGGACTGAAAACCCTAAGGACAGAGATCTGTGGTTTGGTGCTCACGATTAGCATGAAAAGGAGGTAGGTCATTCTGGAGTGGCAGGAGAACCCTTTCGAGTGGAGGGCGAATTCCCTTCCCAGGGAATAGGAAATGTGCCTTTTTCCTCGGATAGGAATAGTATTGGGGTAGAAAAAGCCTTGGAGTTGGAAGGGGAGGTAAATCGTCGAGAAGACACTAAAATAAATCAGAGAAAATGGATTTGGAGGAAAGTGGAAGACAATAATCTGGTATTTGGGAAAGAAATCCACTTCGATGAGGCAATGGAGGCCTCTGAACATATTCTAGTTGGGAAGGCACAGGGGAAAATTTTCACCACTGAGCAAGTAGCCAAGTGGGTAAAGAAGATGTGGAATGATTCTTCAACAGGAGATGTTGAGGTAAAAATTCTTGTCTTGGGGTGGTTTATGCTATGCTTGAAGTCATTTATAGATCTCCCTTGGGTACTAGGGAATAATTGGAGTATAGAAAAATCGTCAGTATTATTCAAAATGTGGAACCATATTTTTGACACTCACAGAGAACGACTCAGAGAAGCTCTTATGTGGGTAAGACTTCCTATCCCTCCTCCTCAAATGTGGATAAATATATTTTCAAGTTGGTAATTAATAAGCTAGGTGAGTTTCTAGAAGCGGACATGTCATTTTTTACCACAAGGACCAAAGAGTCGGCCAGATTCTAGTTAAGAGATATCCAAGGGAAGGGTTGTATGAAAACCTTAAATTTTCCTTCGATGAATGCTCCCATCTACAACAACTATATTATGATGAATTTTCATTCAGATGTAATCATTAACACAAGATTGGACCCCTGATCAGATATTTCCCACTAATGATGAGAGTTAACAGAAGATAGAGGGTTGCATTGAGGGATTCTGGGGAACTTATCGTTCCATCAGAAATAGTTGATGCACATAATTAATAATCGAGGTCAGTATCTCCTTTGTCAATAGAGGTTGTCGCTACACCAACTTAGGAAAATGGAGAAGTAGGAATGGAAGATGACGCAAGGAAGGACTAGGAACCCCTTGTTGACCCTACAAGTATAGAGGAGATTCATGAAGATTTAGTTTTTCCTCCTTTGTATCCAAGCACTTCCCTCCTCACCTCCTGTGTTCTTTCACAAATTGATGTGTTGATTTCTTTTGTTTCTAGGCCTAGTCCTTCCAAGCCTTTTCCTTCCATTGTCATATCCTTAGATAGATCATGTGCACCTATGGACAACCTTGTAACATCTATCCCTCCTCTAGTCCCTTTTTCGATGCCTTCCTCGTGCTCAGCTCCTATCGTGCAAGCCCATAACCATTACAACCTTTGACCTAGACTTCCCAAGGACTTTGTGGACAACCAGCCAGGAGGGATTGGGGAAACTCCTAGAATCATATTATCCCCAAAACCCAGAGGTAGAAAATCTAATATTTCAAATTCTCAAGTGAAGGCGCGTATGGACATATTTGGTGGTAAATAGAAACCCATTTTTGGGGCGCTTGGAGCAGCTCAGGCCCCTGTAGATGATTCACAATGATATCCCTCTCTTTCAACTGTCGAGGGTTAGTTAGAACTCATAATAAATTAGCACTGAAATGACTCATGTCAGTTTCTTCTCCTAATATTCTCCTGCTTCAAGAAACCTTAGGCTCGGGGGAAAAAGTTGCAGAGATACTTAATAGGATATTCTAGGCTAGTTCTTTTTCTCGTTGGATGCAAGAGGAATATGAGGTGGCTTGGCCACTGGTTTCAATCTATCCAAATTCAGTATCTATAATTATTGGAGTTTGGTTTTGGCCTTGGGAGTGAAGGTTTACTCCATAGACTTAGCTATGGATCTCAAAATCCTAAATTTATATGGACCTTCTATAGATAAGGAATATTTTTAGAATTATTTCTTTGAAAATTCGTATTTAAATAAGTGAAATATGTTGCTTGGGGGCAGGTGAAATTTCTCGCTTGGGGCATCGAAGGTATGCGGACCCCAAGCTCACATTGATCCCTTATTATCAAGAAATTGATGGAAATTAAGCTCATAGATATAAATTTAATAATAAACATTCCTACTTGGTGGAACAAAATATCGGAGAACACTTTAGTGGAAAAGAGATTAGATAGGTTTCTATTGAAGGAATATTTGATTGAAAAATTATAGTCTTTTCGCCAATGGATTGGGACAGGTGGGGACTCTGACCACAATCCTATTTATCTAGAACTAAGAAATGGGAACCTAAAAACAGGTAGCCCTTTCAAATTTAATTTGGCATGGCTTAAGGAAGAGAGATATTTTAAATTAATCAAAAAATCATGAGCTCCTTAACATGGATGATCCTCGCTTGGCAGCCCATCAATTCATGGAAAATATTAAAAAATATAAACATAATTATATTTAATGGGAAAAACAAAAGAGGTTAAAAGATGAGTAGGATCTCAAATCTATTGAAGTTGAACTAGAAAATTTGGAGATCCTAGGAGCTGAAGGATATGAAACAGAGGAAGCTAAAAGAAAAATATTAAGTCTAGAAAGGAGGAAGCATCGAATATTACTAGATCAAGAAGAACAATAGAGACTTAAGAGTAGAGGAGTGTGTTTGAAAAGTAGAGACAAAAACTCCAAATTCTTCCACAATTTTTCTAAGGGAAGGAAAAATCAAATACAATTTAGGAGATGCAGATGGCCGAAATCACGACTTTAGGGAAAGGGTTTTTCAGGAATCTCTTTAAGGCTCTGAAGGAAGCCTCAATTATAGAGGTAATTAGAATTGCTCAATTTTTCCCTAGGTTTATTGAATAGGGAAACAAGTTGTTGATGGCCTCAATTTCCAATGGGGGATTGTAGACCATTATCAAAGTTGTGCAGAAGGATAAAACTCCAGGAACCAATAGATGGACAGTTGAATTCTACCATGGTTTTTTTGAACTGCTTATAGATGACCTTTTAAGAGTGGTAGAAGAGTCTCAACTGAGGGGAATTATTCATGAGACTTTTAATTCTACTTTCCTGTCTCTTATCCCTAATGTAGATAAACCTCAAGGTAGAAGCCCATTTCTCTTTGTAACTATATCTATAATATTATATCCAAAATCATTGCAGTCAAACTCTGCCCTGTCCTTTCTAGGAACATATCTAGAGAACCATTTGGTTTTCTCAAGGATCATCAAATTCATGAATCCATACGAGTGGCCCAAGAAGGTATGCACAGTATCAAGACTAGAAAACTCAAAGGAATCATTACTAAAATTGACTTATCTAAATCCTATGATATAATTAGTTGGATTTATTTGAGAATTTTGCTTACTCATTTGAGATTTTAAATCCCTTTCATCAATTGCGTTATGGGTTGTATTACTAATATTTCCTTTGAAATCTCATAAATAGATCATCCTCTCCTTTTTTCCATTCACAAAGAGGGTTGAGACAAGGATGTCCTTTGTCTCCACTCCTTTTCTTACTTACATCCAAAACTCTAAGCAGGGTTATTTTAGCAGCAAATGGGAGAATGGATCTTCAAGGTATAGAGGTTTCTTCAAACCTATTCATCACACACTTTCTCTTCATTGATGACATACTGCTTTTAGGCGATGGCTTCAGGCAAGATCTAGCATGCATCAACAATTCCCTGGCACTCTTCCAAAAAGAAACAGGGATGTCCATCAATGAAAGGAAATATTTCATGTCATGTGAAGGCTTCTCCCAAATAGAAATCAGGGGCTTCCAACAAGCCTTAACTTTTAAGCAAGATGTTTCAGAGAAAGCTTCAAATATCTGGGTTTTCATCTAAAATCAAATAATTATTTGGAGGTCTTGAGATGGCTCACAAAAAAGGTGGAAAAAAGGATCAAACATTGGAGTGTTAAATGGTTATCACAATAAATCCTCCTTGAGATGATAAAGTCAGCAATTGAATCCATCCATGTTTATTAGGCGGCCCTCACTTGGATTAAAAAGGGAATTCTATTGGAAATACTGAGAGGGGGGTGAATCAGTATTTCTTTTCAATTGTTAATTTTTTCCAGTTATATTCTTCACAATTAAAAACAGAGAGGAGTATAATAATAGTATTATTAACCATTAATCAGAACTTCAATCCTTTTTCAAATAATTAATTACAATAGATGTGTGAGGGCACCAACCCTTCAATGAATTAGGCACCAACTTGTTTCCAAGCTCCAACTTGGGATTTTTTGAGGCTCCTACCCTATCTTTCTCAAGGATCCAACCTTATTTTAGAGGCTCCAACCCCTAGGGACCAACCCTTCAACTTTTTAATAAATAGAATGAATAGGTGACTTACATCAATTGCTCCACAAATATTTTATGGACTTCCAATTTGTCCACTTAATTCTCTTCACCGTCCAATACTTCACTTGCTCAAAACTCCAAATGCTCCACTGTCTAAGGTATTCTAATTTTGACTTGTGAATGCTTCCAATTATCACCAATTCAAGCTTTATTGTTGATTGTTCATGATTCCACTAGCATTGTATCTCTAATCCTCCACATAACTTTCAAGTGACTTCAACTGACCCTCGAGAGGTGACTTAAGTGATGAGTTGATCTTGTCACAATTTCTTCAATAGTCTAGCCTTATCACAGATCTGGCCTCTTATTGTCACAGATCTGAGTTCCTATAGTCTTCCATAGGTTCGAGGTTCTGTGAAGCAGTAAACCAAAAAATTCGAGCCACTAATATCCATTGGTCGAGCTCTCCAAGGATGACAGGTCCGAGTTCAGTGGTGTTGTCTGAGCTTCAATTTATTTGTGATAGTCTAAGGTCTACCATAGAAAATATACCCAAGTCTTGATGCAGTAACCCTAGTCTGAGACTTCATTATGTAATTCTATCCCAATAGGTTCGAGACTGCAGGTGTTCTAAGCTCCACGAGATAAAAACAGATCTGAACTAGTATATGGGTTCGAGCTTCACAGGATTACACAAATCCAAGTTTTCTCCACAAATCCAAGCTAGTGTACATCGTTTTTATCACAGGTCTGAAATGTTTTGCAGCCCCTTGTCATGGGTTACCCAATTTGAGTTATCTGTCCTTCAGATCGATCCACGTTCTTTGTCACAGGTTACCCAATCATCTTTAACCTTAAACTCTTTCCTCCTTGACCTCCTTTAGTTCGCGAGTTGTGAACTTCTATTGCGTTATGCTCAGAATGATCTAAATCGATTGGATGGATGATAAAAGGAATGAGTACAGACCAATATATATACATATTTTTTATCTTAATTGAATGGACATTTCTCTTTGGAGGTGAGGCCAACTAGATTGAGTGGGCTTAGGTCGACTATGGCAAGGAATATAATGTGTCATCTTAAAAAATAATTTTCCCTTAGACTAATGGGAGTTAGAGGATGAGTGAGGGCTCATTAGAAACGGGAAAAAATCTTCTTTCAGATGGTGTAAGACTCATTGTGAAAGAATGACTCTAAGATGGTGGAAAAATCTTTTTATTGTGACTGGTCATTTATAGGAGCAGAAATGGAGGTAGGGAAGAGTGTCTTGGGCTTCTTCATCATAACTTCCTTCATCATAAGGTTACCGTTCCATAGTGATATATGTCTTCATGTAGTCTTCGATCATCATCTAGCATCTTATTACCATATTTACATCAATGAAAACCTAGATTAACAATCTCCCCCTTTGACATTGATGGAAATATTCCACCTATTTCTCCCCCTTTGACATCAATGGAAAATATTCCCCCTTTCATGTTTCTCCCCCTATTATGTTGTTGCTTTACTTAGTTTCTTTAAAGTGAGGCAAGTGCAATGACCCCCATCTTTTGACGAAGATATTCAAATGCTTCTCAGGGAAGTGGTTTTGTAAATATATCTGCAATTTGTTTCTTTGTATTGACATATTCCAACTTCATATTTTGTTCAGTGACCTGTTCAACGAGAAGGTGGTATATGATTGGAATATGTTTGGTTTTTTAGTGCATCACCGGATTCTTTGAAATACTGAAGGTACTAGTGTTATCACAAAAAATGGTGATTGGTTGCTTAGTTTCTATGTTGACATCTTTCAAAGCTTCCTTCATCCATAGTATTTGTGTACAACAATCAGCAGCAGCTATATATTCAGCTTCAGTTGTAGAAAGGGATATATATGATTTCTTTTTGTTGAGCCAAGATACAACACAATCTCCCATAAATAATGCATTCCCACTGGTGCTTTTTCGATCATCCACACTTCCAGCCCAATCAC
This sequence comes from Pinus albicaulis, assembly GCA_034641835.2. NCBI lineage: Eukaryota > Viridiplantae > Streptophyta > Pinopsida > Pinales > Pinaceae > Pinus > Pinus albicaulis. The sequence continues at coordinate 598,205,455 of CM076575.1, forward strand.
CATCGGAGTAAGCTTGGGATACTAAAGAAAAAAATCAGTAGTTCCTTTTAAATATCTAAGTATTCTCTTAATCGCTGCTAGATGAGTCTTTTTAGGACTTGATTGAAATCTTGCCACCATTCCAACTGCTTACATAATTTCTGGTCCTATGGCAGATAAGTATAGAAGAGCTCCAATAGTTGTGTATAAATTTTAATACAATTATGTATTTCCTGGATTCTCCTAATCTAACAATTATATGCCATTGTTAAATACATAATCACTTCTACAAAATCTTTTTGGAAATTTAAAACATGATCGCAAATTGCAAACACATGAATAAATATCAATCACACATGACACATATGTTTTTACCAGGAAATCATAAAGCTAAAAACCCCACTATCATATATTAAGTATATATCATGGATCATGAAAAAATCTCATTAAAAACTCTAATCCAAGAGCTCTCAATACAATAATACAATCGTCTCACACTGTCATACAAAAATTGGCAAATACATGTGCCAATTTATGGCCTCCTGACAACCTGCCTCCATTATGCAACCCCTGCTGATAACAATCCCTGAATGAATGAGATTCTACCTTGCCTTGACTGCACAATCCTCATTGGTATCTCCAATGTGTGTGTGGCTGCATGATTTCACCCACTAATGTCACCCTGATAGTCAAATTGTCCCTTTCACCTATCTCTCAACTGGATCTCCACTGGATTTGACATGCATGTAGTTAACAGTAGTAAATCTTCAGTTGCGTGTGAGATCACTCCATGTGAATCAATTTAATATTTAATTCACTGATCTCTCACCAGTGTATCTTTAGTTACAACTAGCACAACGGAGTTTAACTCACTTAACTAAGTCAAACTACTTTACAACTCACATAACTACACATCCAACTCTGTTACAACTTTGAATCACTCACTTATAACTAAGTCCACTTTCATGTCCCACCAACCAACCTTAGAACTCGAAATTCCTTCAGCTAACTGGTTTTCCACTTCAGTTAACTGAAATCAAGTGCTTCAAGAGAATACATTAATATTTATTGTCCAATTATTATTAAGAGATAATAATAATGGACATGCATTCGATATTTAGACATGTGATCTATAAATAGACTTCGCACATGCATATAAAAATAGAACCTCATCTAGAAAAATAATTTTCTCACCATTCTAAAAATAGACTCCCACTATAAATAGAATTTGCTCACCATTCTAAAAATAGACATACACCTAAAAATAGCTTGTGGGCCCCACCTAGTGTAGGTGCTTAATTTTCACTAGGATCATCATCATGTTGAATCTCAACACTCCCTCTCAACAAGAAAGGGATTATCCTTCACCCCAATCCTGTCTCTATGGTATTCAAATTTTCTCCTGGTGAGCGTCTTCATCATACTATCTCAGATCTTGATCTTTCGTAGGAATGTACTGAAGCAACATGATATTCTGCTACACACAATCTCTGATATGATGATACTGGATATCTATATTCTCATATCTATCATGAAACACAGGATTAATCGAGAGTTTAATGCAACTCTGATTATCACAATGAATCATTGTAGGATCTAAATGAGAACCAAACAACCCACCAGGATCTTTCTGATCCAGATTGCCTCACATGCAGTTTGACTTGCTGCCATGTATTCTGCTTCCGCTAAACTGAGTGCCACGGATCTATGTTTCCTACTGTACCAAGAAATAACTGTAGATCCGATACTGAAGACCCCTCCTGATGTTCTCTTTATGTTCGTTGGGCTGCCCACCCAATCTGTATCTGTGAAACCATGAAACTTCACCTCATCCGTCTGTCTGTACCATAATCCGTACTCAGATGTGCCCCTGAGATATCTCAGGACATGCTTTCCGACCTTCTAAAAGATCTTGGTAAGCTTAAACATTGCTTGACTAAGCTGTTTCACCACATAGCATATGTCTGGTCTTGTATTTACTAAATACATTAGCGAACCCACTAAGTATCGATAAACAATAGCATCCACTACCTCTCCAGATGTAGTGTCCTCTATCCTCTAGTTTCCTAGAAGAGGAGTATCCATGGGTTGCATCCCTCCATGTGAAACTTACCCAGTATCTCCCTTGCATACTTGCCTTGAGACACAAAAATTTCACCTTCTCGCTGCCATATTTCCAATCCAAGGAAATAATGAAGGAGGCCCATATCCTTCATCTCGAATTCCTTTGCAAATTCCTCCTTGCATGAATGTATCACTTGCTCATCACCAGTCAGTATTAAATCATCAACATAAAGAACAATGATTAAAATCTTACCCTCCACCACAATTTGGTATAGGTTTACATCCGCCTCACTCTTGGTGAGACCAAGTCTGGTGAAATAGCTATTGATCCAAGTGTACCAAGCACGAGGTGCTTGCTTCAGCCCATACAGTGCTCTTTTGAGTCTGAACACATGTGACTCGCTGCTAAAGATCTCAAATCATTTAGGCTTCTCAATGTACACTTCTTCCTTAATGATCCCCTTAAGGAACGCAATATTCACATCCATCTGATGAATGTTCCAACCCATCTGTGCTAAGAGAGAAAGGATGGTCCTTATGGAAGAATATCGTGCGATAGGTGCAAAGGTTTCTTCATAATCTATCCCCTTGATCTGTGAGAAGCCCCGGGCCACAAATCTGGCCTTTTATTTCTCAACACTCCCATCAGCAGCTTTCTTAACCTTGTAGATCGATCTTGAACCTACCAATGATTTATCAACCAGCCTTGGAAAAATTTCTCAAGCACTATTTCTGACAATGGAGTCATAATCCTCCACCATTGCATCTACCCATGTGGGCTCCTACACTACTTCCCGAAAGGAAGATGGCTCAGTCACAATACATTTTCTCATGAGAGCCATGTATCCAGTGAATTGGTCAGGAGACTTTCTATATCTGTGCCGTGAAGTAGGGACTCCTACATTATGTGCCGCATCAAGCTTCAGCCTCTCAATGTCTGTGATACGCCTTCTGCCAGTTCTAATGTTTGGCTCTGCATGAGTGGACTCCTCCACTTCATGAACCTCCTCCTATGGTTAATCCACATCTAGAGACTCATCTTTGGGAACCAAAAATTCCTCCTCTACATGTAAGTCTAGCTCCCTCATAAGCGACAACTTCATGGCTTTCTCCTCATTGAATTTTATATCTCATCGCACCGCATTCATTCGAGTGTTTGGAAAATACACACGATAATTATGGGGTGTTTCATTGTACCCCACAAATATCCCAACTTCAGCAATCAGCTCCTACTTATTCTTGACGTTCTTGGTCACATGCACATAAACAGATGAGCCAAAAATCTTAAAGTGAGAAACATCTGGCTTCTGACCCGTAAAATATTCTTCATGTGTACTCATGCCAATTACTCTGTGAGGACAACGTTTTTTCACATAAACTGCAGTGTTGCATGCTTCTGCTTACAAATGCATTGGTAGGCCCTAATCATGCAGCATAGCTCGTGCAGCACCCACAATCGTTTTGTTCTTCCTCTCCGCAACCACATTTTGTTGTGGGTGAGGCGCTATGAGTTCTCTTCGAATTCCTTCTTTGCTACAGAATTCTTTGAATTTGTTAGAGATGTATTCTCCACCATTATCGCTCCGCGGAGCCTTCACTTGCTTCCCTGACTCTTTCTCCACCAATGCTTTAAAGTCATAGAACTTTGAGAATGTTTGATCCTTCTTCTGCATGAAGAAGATCCAGCATTTATGAGAAAATTCAGTAACAAAAATAACATAATACATGTGTTTTGTTGTTGAAGCAACCATGAATGCTCCACACACGTCTGTGTGAACTCTCTCCAGGATCACCGAAGCACGGTTCTCTTTTTCATGAAAGGTGGACTTTACATACTTCCCCATGGTGAAACCCTTGCATTGTTCTAACTGACCAAAGTGTTCCCATTGGAATTCCAATATATATTTTTTGCATGAATTTCAAGGCTCCATGATGAAGATGGCCCAATCGCCCTTGCTATAATTCATCCTCATCCCGACTCACCACTTTTCTACCTTGCCCATCATTGCAACGCAACCTTCTACCTCCAGCTTGTAGATATTCTTGACTTGAATCCCTATCCTCTTGGCTTGACCCATTATTTTATGTCACAAGAAAGCTTTTCCATTGCTGAAAACAACGTTATAGCCTCTGTCCTCCAACATCGCAACTAAGACCAAGTTTTTCTTCAGACCTGGAACATGCATAACATCTTTCAATTGAAATGGTTTACCTAAATCCCTCTCAAAGGTAATGGTACCAATGTCGGTCACACTGTATCGTTCATCATCGCCCATCTCTATATGCATATGGAGATCTTTCTCCTCCAAGTCACTGAAAAACTCCTTATCTTTCGCCATGTGGAAGGAAGCACCATTATCAATATACCACACCAATCCCATTGCGCTTGAAACCAAGCATGTGATCAAAGAGAAATCAAGTTCAAATTTTGAGGCAAGGGCCTCACCATCTACAGCTCCAGAAGCCTTCTTGTTCTTATTTTTCTGTGGGAAGTTAGTGGCAAGATGCCCATGTTCGTGACAGTGAAAACACTTCACCTTGGACAAATCTAGCTTCTTGCATTTAGACTCGGATTTTTAATGGAATTTAGTCCCCTTCCCTTTCCTTTCCTTGGAAGCCAAAGAACAATCCTCTTCATCATCATGCTTTGATGAAGAGCCATCTCTGGTGTTCCACCTAAACTCCTCCTGCACTAGATCCGACCACAATCATTCCCAATCCGGCAGTTTTTCTCGTCGGTTGATAGAGCCTTGATAATTATGCCAACTCTTAAGAAGTCCTAAGAGAGCCAAGCTTGCCAAATCATCATCAGCAACCATGATTCCCACACTCCCAGTTCATCCCGACATTGGACAAAATTTGTGAGATACTTAGGAATATTTTCGCCCTTCTCCATCTTGATCCTTCTGAGTTTATCCTTCAGCGCAAATTTCCTATGGTTGTTGCTTCTTTGGAAAAGATCCGTCAAAGCCTTCCACATTGAAAATGGAGTGGCTTTCCCATGAAGGCTTGAAACAATATGGTCTCGTACACCTTCCAACGGAATCCTTCTCATCTTCGCTACTTTATTTTTCCATGTGTCAAGTAACGCAGCATCCGTCGAAGTGGGCTTAGGAACATCAATGTCGATGAATTCCCTCAAGCCATTATCTTCAAGCACCGCCTCCATCCTTTCCTTCCAAGAAATTTAGTTCGAGTTTCCCTCAAGTGCATGCTCTAGCCGCAAACCATTGAAATCCATTTCGATGCTTACTCAACTATCGCACCAAGAAATTCTTGCAACAAATTCGAATTGCTTCCACCAACAAACTCAGCTACTGCTTCAAAATTGCAATCTTCTTTGCTCGGATACCATGTAAAAATTTTAATACAATTAAGTATTGCCTAGATTCTCTTGATCTAACAATTATATTCCACTAAATACATAATCGCTTCTAAAAATCTTTGCGTAAATTTAAAACACGATCACCAATTGCAAACACATGAAGAAATATCAATCACACATAACACGGATGTTTTTTACTGGGAAAGCATAAAGCTAAAAACCCCACTATCATATATTATGTATATATCATGGACCATGAAACAATATCATACAAAACTCTAATCCAAGAGCTCTCAGTACAATAATACAATCGTCTCACACTGTCATACAAAAATTGGAAAATACATGCGCCAATTTACTGCCTCCTGACAGCCTGCCTCCACTGTGCAATCCCTGCTGATAACAATCCCTGAATGAATGAGATAATACCTTGCCTTGATTGAAAAATCCAAATTGGCATCTCCAATGTGTGTGTAGTTGCATGAGCGCACCCACTAATGTCACATTGATAGTCAAATTTTCCCTTTCACCTATCTCTCAACTAGGTCTCCACTGGATCTGACATGCATGTGGTTAACAGTAGTAAATCTTCAGTTGCATGTGAGATCACTCCATGTGAATTAACTTGATATTTAATTCACCGATCTCTCACTAGTGTATCTTTAGTTACAACTAGTTACAACTAGCACAACTAAGTTTAACTCACTTAACTGAGTTAAACTACTTTACAACTCACATAACTACACATCCAACTATGTTACAACTTCGAATCACTAAATTAAAACTAAGTTCACTTGCATGTCCCACCAACCAACCTTAACTAATTGGTTTTCCACTTCAGTTAACTGAAATCAAGTGCTTCAAGAGAATAGATTAGTATTTACTGTCCAATTATTATTAAGAGATAATAATAATTGACATGCATTCTATATTTATACATGCGATCTATAAATAGACTTCGAATAATGCATATAAAAATAGAACCTCATATATAAATATAATTTTCTCACCATTCTAAAAATAGATCCCTGCTATAAATAGAATTTTCTCACCATTCTAAAAATAGACACACCTAAAAATAGCCTGTGGGCCCCACCTAGTGTAGGTGCTTAATTTTCACTAGGATCATCATCTTGTTGAATCTAAAAAAATTGTCCTATAAATATTTGTGTCAATGAGAGGGGAATCATCATATTTTCTTAATTTACAATCTGTGGTCATTGGTGTGCTCATAGGAGCACAATCTTCCAGCGCATATTTTTTAATCATGTCTTTAAGATATTTTGTTTGAGATATAAACATGCCTACAGTTATAAACATGCCTGCAGTTGTTTGAGATATTTTTAGTCCAAGAAAGTAAGATAGTTCACCAATCATTGATGTTTCGAACCTTTTGGACATATTTAGAGCAAATTCATGGCTCATCTTATCATCATTGCTAGCAAAGGTTATATCATCAACGTATACAAGAGTGATCAAAAGTTTTTCCTCATCCATCTTCATGTAGAGATTGCTACCTGCCACTCCCTTTTTTAAACATTCTTGTTGCAGATACTGATCCAACTTTGCATACCATGCTCTAGGGGCTTGTTTTAACCCATACAAGGCCTTTTCTATCTTGCATACAAATTCCTTCCCTTCAGTAAGATCAAATCCTTCTGGTTACTCCATGTAAACTTCTTCCTTGAGATATCCATTTAGGAATGTTGATTTTACATCCATTCGATAAAACTTGAATCCTTTTGAGAAATTAAATGCCAAAAACGTTCTTATAGCTTCCAATCGAGCCACTGGTGCAAATTTTTCTTCGAAGTCAATTCCTTCAGTTTGCGAGTATCCCTTGCAGACTTTTTTGGCTTTATTTCTGATGATTTTTCCATCCTTATTCATATAGTTTTTGAATACCCATTTTGTTTGAATTATATTTTTATCTTTTGGGCAAGGTACCAGCTCCCAGGTCTCATTCTTTTCAATTTGAGACACTTCTTCTTCCATGGCCTTTATCCAATTAGGATCTTTATTTGCTTGAGAAAAAAATTTCAAGCTGTATTAAAGATAATAGAGAAACATCTTCTTTTCTTGGAGTGTTTGTCATCCTTCTTCGAGTTTGAATTCCTTAATCTATATTCCCAATAACCTGTTCTTTCAAATGATGTTTTTGAATGAATTTGATCTTAGAAGGAGTTTGTGAAGGTTCACTTTGAGGTTCTCCATCCTCCTCTTTTTCGGGTTCTTCTTCACTTTCTTCAAGGAAAGGCTCAACTTCATGATCTTAAATTCTCTTTTCTAGAATACCTTCATCAATATTCACATCAATGGTTTCCACTATTTTCCGTAGATGATTTTTGCAACATTTGTAAGCTTTGCTTCTTGTGGAGTATCCAGGAAATATTCCTTCGTCAACCCTAGAATCAAATTTTCCTGGTGAGTCATCATTTATTTTTATGAAGCATTTGCTTCAGAAAATCCTGAAATATTTTACTGAAGCAGGTTTTCCTTTCCATAATTCATAAGGATTAATTATATTATTTGGTCTTAGTTGAGTTCAATTTAAGGTATAAACTATCATCCCAACTGCTTCTCTCCAAAAATTTTGTTGCAAATCAGCTGCTAGTAGCATTGTCCTTGCCATTTCTTGAACGGTTCGGTTCCTTCTTTCAACTACTCCATTTTTCTTGGGTGTCATATCAGTAGAGAGTTATCTTTCAATTCCATGCTCTTTACAGAATTTATCAAATTCTTGAGTTGAATTCTCCTCCTCTATCTGTTCTAAGACATTTAATCTTAGAGCCTTTCTCCTGTTCAATGAGAGCTTTAAGATTCTTAAAACATTCAAATGCTTCGGATTTATATTTTATGAAATATACCCACATCATTCTAGTATAGTCATCAACAAATAGAGAAAAGTACCTTTCACCTTGAAGAGTTGGAGTTCTAGTTGGCCCACATAAATCTGCATGAATGATTTCCAGAGGTTTTGATGTTGAGAACTCCTTACTTTTGTGGCTAGTTTTGGTTTTCTTTCCATGTTGGCATGGGCCACATACAACTTGATTTGGCTTGAACATTTTTGGAATGTCCCTTTCTGCATTAATTTTGCTAATGTTGACCAAGTTATCGAAACTTGTATGCCCCAATTGCTTATGCCATAAACAAATTTCATCTGTTTGACTTAAGTAACATTTATCTCCTTGGATTTTATTGAGAATGTAAACATTATCTAGTGTTCTTACTCCTTTCTCCACAATTTCTCCTGAGGATGAGTCTCTTATTTCACAATTTTTAGTACTAAAGACAACATTATGTCCTTGGTCACAAATTTGGCTAATACTTAAGAGATTGTGTTTGAGCCCTTCTACCAGCAAGGTATTTTAAGCCTTTCCTTGTCCATTGACAAGGGTAGTAGTTCCTTTTCCATTGATTTTAGCGGATCCACTTCCAAAGGATAATTTTCCATTTTTCTTGTTCAATGAGAAAAACTTATTTTGGTCACCTTCCATGTGTCTTGAGCATCCACTATCCACGAACCAATGACTTTCTTCACTATGATCACATAGAGCTAGGCCACATTTATCCGTTTTGAGATTTACGCTCTTAGCTTCCTCCCCTTTCAGAGGGAAATTTTGTTCATTATGATCATAATTATCACATAATGAGCAAGACAATTCAAACATAGCCAAAGGATCAAAGGAATTGTAAGCTTTTATTTGTCCTTTCTCTTTAGGACCACGTAATTCGTTTGTATGATCTTTCAATCTTGGTGCCCCATTCTTATGAGCCTTGCAATGCTTAGCTTGATGCCAAAAGTTTTTACAATAGTAACAATACCTGTTGGTGTTGGAATCAGCACTTGGACTGCTTCAAGTGCCTGACCAGACACATGCTAAACTCTAAGGAAATTTTAATAATTTGTTTTATGAGATTGGTAGGTGGTTTAAACTCTCATCCACTGAAAAGAGATTTCAGTCAAATCCACAGTTCTAATAATGAGGGTATTAGAGCCTGATGTGGTAGAAAAGAGTGAGTGTGAAGCCTATGAGGAGAATGTAAAATGAGAGAAGAAACAGTAGGTCTGCAAAGCAGAACTATACTGAATTTGGTATAAATTAACACAAGTAGCAGTTCAACAATATTTCATCAAGAGAAATCTATTTCTAGTCTTACAATATTCTCACTGAAATATTATAAAAGATAATTTTCATGAGTGATGCTCTTCCCACTGTTATTATATATATTTTACCAAGAAGGCTCACTGTGTCAGACTAAAAAAAATTGATAAAACACATGAACATGTCCAGAGACTGATAAAAACTCATAACAACATGAGGAATTGCAAACTGCAAATGAAGATAATAAGATATGGAAACACAAGTGGAAATTGACAATACACACACCAGATTGGTAATAATTCCTTATAATTTTCTATCCATTTCATTCATTAAAAAGAGTATTTATCATATGAGTCAAGATTCTAAAACCATGAACCCTTACTTCATAGCAGTTTGTCACATATATACAAAAATATAAAATTGTCATCCCCGCAAAAGGAGTAAATATGTTCCTAAAAGTTATTACCATCTCATGCAAGAGATGAGGCTTATCCAAAAACTTTAATACAAAGTGCTATGACATAATAAAAATAAACAACATCAAGGCTAACAATTCAAAGGGGTTGTGTGATGTAGCAGTCTACAGGAAGACTCCTCCTCTGTTCTAGTGCAACCAACTCCACAAAAAGAGTAAACAGCAGTGAAAGTGACATGTGGTTATTCATTGAATGTTGCATGGTGCCTCGCGGAAGCCTTCTGGTGCCTCGTGGAAACCTACTAGTGCTGAGAGTAATGGTAGAAATATTTTTCAAAGAAACTCTGTCGTTGTTCCTTTCCTTTAGTTTCTTGTTTGTCGTGATAGGAATGAAGGCGGATTAAAAGAGATAGTGGAGTTTCATTTTATTAGCGAGAGAAATTATTATATGAACAGGAGGAGAAAAACCCTTTATACATATATCGCAATCGCAGATCAAGGTCGGGAACGTTTAAACATAAGACACAAATGGGATGGAACGCGATTTGCGATGGGGGTGATGACATGGTAAAGAGGTAGGGCCAATCGCAGATCACAAATTGGAAGTTTTAATATGAGACATGGGAGTTAAGTGTTAAAACTTGCAAAGTGCGATGTGCGATGAGAATAGAGGTGATGTAGCATGACAGACGGTGGGGCTCATTTAATACCACAAATCGCACATCGGAAGTTTTGTTATGAGGAACGAGAGGTAAATGTTAAAACTCGCGAAGTGCGATGTGTGATGAACAGAGGGTGACGTGGCAGGACAAAGATGGGGCCCATTTAATACAGTGAATTGCAAATCAGGAGTTTTTTATGAGGAATGGGAGGTAAATGCTAAAACTCGCGAAGTGTGATGTGCAATGAACACAGGGTGACGTGGCAGGAGGGAGATGTGGCCCATTTAATACTGCAAATCACAAATTGGAAGAGGTAAATTTTAAAAATCACAAAGAGTGATGTGCGATGAGACAAGGGTTGACATGGCAGGGAAAGGTCTCACTTTAATATCGCAATTGGGGGTGTTGTAGGAGATGGAAATTGTAACATGAATGAAAGTTAAAACTGCGATAAGCCGATTGCGATGAAAGGGTAAGGGGTCCACTATGATTATGTATGGTAATTTATATCATATAATATATGATATTACAAAGGTTTGCTGTGGTGTGGGTAGGGTTGCTTTTTAACTATAAAAAATGGATTTTAATAGTTAAAAAAGGGTTTCAAAAGAAATGAAATGTTGGAATTTGGGTTTTTAGAAAAATGGAAGGTAAAGGAGGGAAAATGAAATGAATCAAGGTAGAAAATAAATTTTCTCACCACTATACTTTGACAGCGACACTTTCATCTTACAATCAAACTGAAAAGGCGGATTGATTCCTTGGAGAATGATGACCAGACTTTGAAAATCTTTGAGAAATTGCAGTGCTAACAATGGATCCTATTGGGGATGAAGTCCTCCTTGTGAGACTTCAAGGACTATAAAATCAGTGCCTTAAAAGCTCTTTAAACTCATAATACTTCTTGGAAATTATGACTAGGACTGACCATTGACTGATTGTACTCAAAACTGACCATATATACAGACACAAGTACCATTATGCATGGAGTTTTATTGACACATCACACCAAATATTTACAATGGAATGACTCAACTGAATACTAAACAAAGAACTTCTTGAGAAAATGACCATTAACTAGGCCTCCAGTCAGCTGATCATCATCCATATGTTTGAGCAGAAAAGTATTGTTTTCCAAAACTTCGGCAACTCTAAATGGTCCAAACCACGACTTGTCAAACTTACCATGCTTTTGATGGTCTTCTCTCCTGGAATCCTAGCACAACACCAAATCATTCTCCTGAAACAACTGTTGATTTTCTCTTTTGTCAAAAACAGGTTTGACTTTAGTTTGATACTTATGTGTTTTATCTATCAGTGATTCTCTAATTTGGTGTGCCTTAATCAACTACAGCATTCTCCTTTGGATTGTATTTTCATCATCAACTTCATCTTGTAAGAACTTCATCACAAGAAGATCTAATTGCAAAGGCATTACGGCATCAATACCATATACAAGCTAAAATGGAGACATTCCAATTGATGTTTTACCACTTACCCTATATGCCCAAAGAGCATGTACCAAATGAGTGTCCCAATCTCTTTTATTTTCAGGGGGATAATTGAAATTTAACAAAAAGTATGTTATATCCTTGTACCAATTTATGAATGAAATATTTCAGGATAATTAGAAATACCTTCTCCATCTTCTCCTTCAGTTGCCTCTACATTCAAATTTAAAGCCTTGCAATTAGATTCAGCCATCAAGCGAGCCAAGCCTTGACATTTTATCAATTTAGTTGGTTTGATCTCAATATCAAATTCCATAATTTTGGTAAGCCATCGTCCCCTTCTGCCATCTGTATCTAGCTGCAGTAAAACATCTTTAACAGTGATATTGGGCACAAAAGCAACTATTTTTGAATGCAGCACATAAACTCGAAAAGACTTCAAAACCTTAACTAGTGAATATGCTTGTTTTTCAGTCAAGTTGTACTTTAATTCATCATCTCTTAAAGCACGACTGAAAAATGAAATAGGTTTCTCTAAACCTTATTTTTTCTTCTGTAACAAGACAATTGCAATTGTTTCTTCTGAAGCATATAAAAAAATAAGAAAATATTTTTCGAGATCAAGACTAATCAAAACTAGAGCTTTAGTCAAGGTAGACTTGATTTCTGAAAATGAATGCTTTGCTTCATCTCGCCATTTAAATTCTGCATCTTTTTTCAACAAGACATTTATGTGTTTGATCAGCTCTAGAAAGTTAGGAACAAAACACCTCGGAAAATTGATTTTCCCTAAAAATGACTGCAATTAATTTTTATTCCTTGGAAAACCAATCTTCTGAATAGCTTCTACTCTTCCCAGATCAATACATATGCCACTTTCGGTTACAATATGTCCCAATAATTGCCCTTCTTGGAAAGCAAAGGATGACTTTTTTGGGTTCAAGGAAAAAACAAACTTTCTGCATTTGTCAAAAACTTGTTTCAAATGTTTCAAGTGGTCTTCATCAAATTTTGAATAGATTCTGATCTCATCCAAATAGATGACTACAAATCTTCCTTTTTCTCCCGCAAAGGCAATATCCATTGCCCGCTGAAAATTTGCACCTGCATTCATCAGACCAAATGGAATTTTTTTTGTACATGAATGTACCCCAGGGTGTGGTAAATGTTGTCTTTTCTCTATCTTTCCTGTCAACTGAAATCTTATTATAGCCTGAAAATTCATCAATCATTGACAATCTTTTGGATCCTACAACCTTCTGCAAAATATAATCCATCTTGGGTAGTGGATAGTTATCTTTCAATGAACATCGGTTCAGGTCGTAAAAACTGAAACAAATTCTTATCTCTCCATTATTTTTCCGAACTGGGACTATATTAGCTACCCATTTAGAAAATATCAAAGGCAAAATTATCTTTTCTTCCCATACTTTTATGATTTCTTTCTCAATGATTAGGAGCGGCATGGGATTGATATGTCTGATTTTTTGTGCTACAAGCTTTGCATATGTTTTCAAAGGAATATTTTGTTCCATTATGCTTCTATCATAAGTTTTCAACTCACTATAAGACCATGCAAAAATATCAACAAATTATTTTAGCAGCTTGATATATTTTGTTTCAATTTCAAGAGAAAGGAATTTGGACACTTTGACTAATTTTGGCTGATCATTTGTGTCAATGTTACATTCTATTGTACTCTCTCCATCAACTTTACTTTCAGGCTTGAGAAAAACATCATTATTATCGAACAATCTTTCTAAAGGAACTAAGCCTTTAGGAATATAGTTATTTTTCAGATCTATAATGTTCTTCCCATCCATGGTTTTCTTAAAAGGCCTGCTATTTTGAATTTCAGCAATGTCCTGCTCATCATCAATTTGTATGTTTGCAAACTCTTCAATGCACTCTAAAAATTTCTGAATTTCCTTGTCATCCTAAAAAATAATATTCAATCAATTCCCAAACTTCATTTCTATAATTTTTCAACTTGGAATTTTTCACTTGGTAATTGTTTCTCACCTGCTTTGTCACCAACTCTGAATCACCAAAAGCAATTAGTTTCTCCCCTCCCAAATATTTTTTTGCCTTCATTCCCAGCACAAGCACCTCATATTTAGTAGTGTTTTAGTGGTAGAAAATAACGGTTTGTATGATATAGTTACCATTTTCTGAGTGGGAGAAAAGAGGACTACACTGGCTCCTGATCCTTCTTTTGATGAGGCTCCATCAAAGTACAATTTCCATATCTATTCTCCCTCTAAATGTTTCTCATTTGTACCTTGAAAGTGTTGTGTTTCACTTATTTCAGCCTGTAAATTGTTATCATCGCCAGCAAGGTGTAGTATTGATGACCCCAATTCCTTTTCTTCAACATATATGGGATGGTTTGAAGAATTATGCTAATCACTAATGATGTAGGCCATTTGGGTTTCCCTATACAGCCTTCTGAATTTCCCTCCAAACACTAGGATGGTGGCATATGATATGTCCATCTGAAGGGTACCTCCCAATTTTTTAGACCAAGATCTGGAAAGTAGCATCCCAAATCTAGAAGTAATGTCCGCAACTACAATGTCTATCACTAAGATTTTCATAGGTAGTTGGGTAAGAGAAACAACCAAGTCCTTAATTACTCCAAGGCACTTGACCTTTTTGCAATCAAAGGTATATAGGTCATGGTATTGCTTGGTGATCTCTAATCCCAATTCATCCATCACTTTATTTGGCATGAGATTGTGAGAAGCCTCAGAATCCAACAGACAGCAGCAATTTGTCATGTATATTGAGTGACAAATAGAAAGGTGATGGGTTGTCATCATTTTGATCTTGGACATGACAACCTAGATAAATAGTGGGATGTTCATCCTCAAGATTGACTAAGTCGGGGGCGAGAGGTGGTTGAAGCAGACTTTTAAAAGACTCTTTATATGCTGGATTTCTCAACAATTCCAGAAATGGGACTGGAATTTTAATTTTATTCAATTCAGATTTGAAACTAAAATAAATTGGAACTAATTCCTTATTTTCTGAAATAATTTTGACAATTGGGGCAGAATTTTGGAGTCGAGGAACCTCATTGACTTTGGCCTTTTGTTTGGCATCGTGTTTCTCTAAATCTAATTTTTGTTGAGGTTGTTGAACAGGGCCTTTAGACCTCAAAGGATAATTTATGTTTTGAGATTCTTGTTGTTTTTTATCATTTTGTGCATAAATTTGGACATTCTCATCATCTAAAAACAAAGAAATGCTTGACTGGTCTTCATATTCTTGCAAATTCAGACAAGTTGACTATGAGGTTTCTCCTACAAGGTTTATTTCTTCATTTTCTTCCTCATGTTCTTGTTTCTCTTCTTCAGTAAAATTATTCAAAGGAGGCTAAACATTTTGATCATCATCATTCCTTCTTGGGCATTGTAAGATTTGTTGAGGTTGAAAAGGCCTCCTAAAGGGAGCTTGATTTCTATTTTCCTCATTCTGATTAGCAATAGCAGTTGTTTTGTTTTCTAGCTCTAATTTTGTCATCTTAGAGGCAATTTCCTTGATCAAATTGGACATTTGATCGATCTTTTCTTCTGATGTAAGATATTTAGAAGAAGAAGGTTTTTATTTTTTCATCTTCCTTTTGTCTTTAATGATCTTCTATGGGTCCGCAACCTGCGTCACAGTAGGTGATCTATGATTTCTCCTTGTAGTTGGAGGTTTTGAAACCCCTTGTTCTCTCTGTGGAGTCGTCAGGTGAACCAATTTGCAGTCTTCTTCAAGTCATCAATTCTTATTCATCATTAAGAATTGACATTCAAGAATTTAAAACAAGAGACATCAGGAGAATACTTCGTTTCAAGGCCTTCGTCTCTCGGGAAACCCACCAAAAGGTGTTGGCACTGGAATCAACACTTGGACTGCTTCAAGTGACTGACAAGACACATCCTAAACTCTAAGGAAATTTTAATAATTTGTTTTATGAGATTGGTATGTGGTTTAAACTCTCATCCACTAAAAAGAGATTTCAGTCAAATCCACGGTTCTACTAATGAGGGTATTGAAGCCTAATGTGGTAGCAAAGAGTGAGTTTGTAACCTATGAGGAGAAGTAAATGTAAAATGAGAGAAGAAATATTAGGTCTCCAAAGCAGAAATATACTAGATTTGGTATAAATTAACACAAGTAGCAGTTCAAAAATATTTCATCAAGAGGAAGCTATTTCTAGTCTTACAATATTATCACTGAAATATTATAAAAGATAATTGTCATGAGTGATGCTCTTCCCACTATTATTATATATATTTTACCAAGAAGGATCACTGTGTGAGACTAACAAAAATTGATAAAACACATGAACATGTCAAGGGACTGGTAAAAACTCATAACAACATGAAGAATTTCAAACTGCAAATGAAGATAATAAGATATGGAAACACAAGTGGAAATTGACAATACACACACCAGATTGGTAATAATTCCTCAGAATTTTATGTCCATTTCATTCACTAAAAAGAGTATTGATCATATGAGTCAAGATTCTAAAACCATTAACCCTTACTTCATAGCATTTTGTCACATATATACAAAAATACAAAATTTTCATCCCCACAAAGGCGTAAATCTATTCCTAAGTTATTACCATATCATCCAAGAGATGAGGCTTATCTAAAAACTTTAATACAAAGTGCTATGACATAATCAAAATAAACACCATCAAGGCTAACAATTCGAAGTGGTTGTATGATGTGGCAGTCTATAGGAATACTCCTCCTCTGTTCTAGTGCAACCAACTCCACAAAAAGAGTAAACAACAGTGAAAGTGACGTGTGGATGTTCCTTGAACGTTGCCTAGTGCCTCGCAGAAACGTGTTGGTGTTGAGAGTAATGGTAGAAGTTTGTTTCAGAGAAAATCTGCCACTGTTCATTTCCTTTGGTTTCTTGTTTTTCATGATAGGAATGAAGGCAGATTAAAATAGATAGCAGAGTTTCTTTTTATTAGTGGGAGAAATTATTAGATGAGCAGGAGAAGAAAAAAGCTTTATACATATATCGCAATAGCAGATCAGGATCGAAACGTTTAAACATAAGACACAAGCGGGAGGGAACGTGATTTACAATGGGGATGATGACGTGTTAAAGATGTAGGGTCGATCACGGATCACAAATCAGAAGTTTTATTATTAGACAAGGGAGTTAAGTGTTAAAACTTCTGAAGTGTGATGTGCGATGAGAATGGAGGTGATGTAGCATGACAGATGATGCGGCCCATTTAATACCGAAAATTACACATCGGAAGTTTTGTTATGAGGAACGGGAGGTAAATGTTAAAACTTGCGAAGTGAGATGTGCGATGAACATAGGGTGACATGGAAGGACATATATGTTGCCCATTTAATACCGCAAATCGCAAATCATAAGTTTTGTTATGAGGAATGAGAGGTAAATGTTAAAACTCATGAAGTGTGATTTGCGATGAACAGACGGTGATGTGGCAGGATAGAGATGGGGCCCATTTAATACCGCAAATCGCAAATCGGGATTTTTGTTATGAGGAACGAGAGGTAAATTTTAAAACTCGTGAAGTGCAATGTGTGATGAGACAAGATTTGAAGTGGCAGGGAAAGGTCTCACTTTAATATTGCACTTGGGGGTTTTGTAGGAGACGGCAATTGTAACATGAATGAAAGTTAAAACTGCGATAAGCCGATTGCGATGAAAGGGTAAGGGGTCAACCATGATTAATTGTAGTAAGTTATAGCATATAATATATGATATTACAAAGGTTTGTTGTGGTGCAGGTAGAGCTGCTTTTTAACTATAAAAAATGGATTTTAATAGTTAAAAAAGGGCTTTGAAAGAAATGAAATGCTGGGCTTTGGGTTTTTATAAAAATGAAAGGTAAAAGAGGGAAAATGAAATGAATGAAGGTAGAAATGAAATTTTTTCACCACTGCACTTTGACAGCGACACTTTCATATTACAACCGAACTAAAAAGGTAGATTGATTCCTTAGAGAATGATGACCAGACTTTGAAAATATTTGAGAATTTGCAGTGCTAACAATACCCAAGAAAAATAGTTTGGTACATGTTTTAATAGCATAGCTTGAACCAAAATTCTTCCTTGGAGTTTCTCTTTCTTCAATTCTTGGTTTTGAGATGGGCCTTTGTTCCTGACGATATGACTTTTCTTCTTTTGGATGGCAAGAGATTATGTTGGCATAACTCCTTGCATTATTCTTTGTTCTTGATGATTATCCTTTGAAACCAATTCCATATTTTTCATGTTGAGGTTTTTTAGTATTAAGGATGTTATCAAGTGCTTAAGAGATTTTCCAACTCCTTTTGACTTGCTCCAATTTCTTTCTTAGAGATATTATTTCATCTTCACGTTTTTCACAAATATCATCCTTTTCTTTTAGCATATTGTTCAAGAAGTCTTCCCTTCTTTTTGCTTCCTCCTTTTATACTTTGAGAGAAATTATCTTTTTCCATAGATTCTCATTTTCTTCAATGGCACTCATTAGTAATTTATCCATGTTTCGGTCATCTTCCAATTTTGAATCATCATCATTTGTAAATGCCATGAATAACACTTCTTTGCTTCCAACATAGTTACTTTCCTCATTTGATTCATCATCACTTTATTTGTGATGAGGCATATTTCTAGTTGATTTCTTTTTTATGACTACAAATTCATCTTCATCAGACTCATCTTGTTTGGAGAAGAAGTTCTTCTTATTAAACCCTTTCTTTTTGTACATCATCCTTTTAGAGTCCACTTCATCCTCACTATCATGTTTAAGAGGACATTTGTAGCGTAATGACCTATTCTTCCACATTTTAAACAAATAAGAGGGTACTTTTCTTTTAGCTTAGAACCCTACTTAAGTCTTCGTACAAATTGAGCTAATTCAGTTTCAGCATCAGAGTCATCGTTGTTGCTATTCCATCCTTTTCCTCTTTTTGTTGATTTTGAGGCTTTGAATGTTGCTTCTTTGAAATTTGGAATTCCTTTCCTCGTCTCATAGGCAATGAGAATTCCATAAATTTCATCCATCTTGAGAGTATCTAGGTCCTTCATTTCTTCTATGGCACTTACTTTGGAGTCAAATCTGCCAGGAAGAGATCTCAGGATTTTTTGCACAATAGTGCTTTCTTCAATATTTTCTCCTAGCCCTTTAAGAGAGTTAACCACTTCAACTACTCGGAGGAAGTATGATGCAATATCTTCTTCATCATCCATTTTCATATTCTTGAATTGTATTCTATAGGTTTGAAGCTTTGCCTTCTTAACTTTGGATTCCCCATCATACAGGGCAACCAGCTTATCCCGTACTTCTTTGGCCAAGTCACAATTCATGACTTTTGTGAATTCGAAATCATTAATTCCAGTAGTGATGGAATTTAAAGCTTTGGCATTAGCAATGTAGGTTTTTCTTTCTTCTAGATCAATTGGAAGACGAGAGGGAGATTTGTACCCATCCAAAACAGAGTGCCATACTTCAGGACCAAGAGACATTAGATAGTAGGACATCCTCTTCTTCCAAAAACCAAAATTTGTTCCATCAAAGATAGGCAGCTTCCCTGTTGCTTCTATGTTCTTAAGTGTGCCTAAGAATCCTTCTTCCAGCTGTTAGACTGATAATGAAGAAGCTAGCTCTGATTCCAATTGTTGGAAATACTGAGAGGGGCGTGAATCAATATTTATTTTCAATTGTTAATTTTTTCCAGTTAGATTCTTCACAATTAAAAAGAGAGAGGAGTATAATAATAGTATCATCAAGGATTAATAAGAACTTCAATCCTTTTTCAAATAATTAAGTACAATAGATGTGTGAGGGCACCAACCCTTTAATGAATCAGGCACTAATTTGTTGCCAAGCTCCAACTTGAGCTTCTTTTAGGCTCCAACCTCTAGGGTTCCTACCCTATCTTTCTCAAGGCTCCAACCTTGTTTTAGAGGCTCCAACCCCTAGGGCTCCAACCCTTCAAATTTTTAATAAATAGAATGAATAAGTGACTTACATAAATTGCTCCACAAATCTATTATGGACTTCCAATTTGTCTATTGAATTCTCTTCACCGTTCAATACTTCACTTGTTCAAAACTGTAAATGCTCCATTGTCTAAGGTATTCTAACTCTGACGTGTACATGCCTCCAATTATCACCAATTCAAGATTTACTATTAACTGTTCATGACTCCACTAGCATCGTATCTCTAATCCTCCACATAACTGTCAAGTGACTTCAACTGACCCTCGAGAGGTGACTTCTGTCATGATTTGATCTTGTCACAATTTCTTCAATAGTCGGGTATTATCATGGGTCTAGCCTCTTATTGTCACAGATCTGAGTTCCTGTAGTCTTCCATAGGTTCAAGGTGTTATTGTCTCGTGATTTGGCATATTGGAAAACCAAATAACAGGGTAACATCAAAATAGTCTTCGGAGTCCTAGGACCTAGCCTTCCTGGACTCAGAGAGGGCTCTCTCTATAATGCGAAGGATGTGAACTTGTTCGCTTTGGGTGATTGATTTTAGGCTAGTTGTTAAGTGTAGGTTTGTTTGTTTGCTTTGGGTTGGGGTAAGATGACTAAGTAGGATAGTGGAGTGAGAGGTTATCAAATCAATTGGGCAATTGAGTCTATGAAGTTATTGATATCTCGATAGTGAATCTGGGTACATCACAGGGCAAATCTAGTGTAGTCAATGGATCTTTTAAGTTTATGTGTGAGGTGAAATGGACGATAAGTTTGGGAACCAAGGTATGGAAAAGGGTAGTTAAGAATCCTTTGTCAAATACCTATGAACAAGGAGGTCTTTAATATTGATAAGAAAAATATACTAATCATGAGATAGGGCACACCATTTACTCAGTGACAATACTTTTAAACAAATAAACATTGAAGATAAACAATCCAATAGAACACGGAAGCAAGACAACTTATCTAACTTTAATGATTCAACTTTCAAGATTTTAAAACATATAAGAAACAAATAGCATCAATAAATGAAGAGGGAACACCTAAAAATCATTCATTAAACTATAAATAACTTCGAGGCAAACTGATAAGCATATTCAAAGGGCAAGATCGAAACAAGACTTCTTTGACTTAACCTAACAAATAATACATCAAAGAGAGATTTCAAGACAGAGTTTAGATAGCTTTAAAAAAGCAGGGCTTATCATGAATCATGTTTATAAACTAGAATATTAATCCAACAATGAAATAGACAAGCTTAGGTGGGCCTAAGGAGTAATGAATATTTCTTTAAGCTAA
Organism: Pinus albicaulis; assembly: GCA_034641835.2. NCBI lineage: Eukaryota > Viridiplantae > Streptophyta > Pinopsida > Pinales > Pinaceae > Pinus > Pinus albicaulis. Next base: position 598,226,728 of record CM076575.1, read on the forward strand.
CCCAGTGGAAGAAAACATGAAAACAATAGCTAACAGGAGGACTGAGGTGCCTCAAACAACATTTCTCATCTTATAATTTTCTGAGATATTTCAATATAGAAAGATAGACATATGGAAAACAAGAAAAAACATGAACATAAGAGAGATACTTCACCATTAACTAAATTCAGGGATCCTGCAAGCAAGCCTTCATCACCATCAATCAAGGCAATCCATCCACAAGCTCCACAACACTAAATTGTTCTTCAACTTTCAAAAACCATGTATTTCTCTTAATACATCAAGTCCCAACTGTTTAAAATGAATCCTCGTGCCTTATATAAAAAACAAGGAAGAGGAAAACCAAAAAGAGTATCTAGAAGCCTATTGGCCAAAAAGAAATATCCTAAGTTGTCCTTGAGGCTTTGCAAAGCCCAAGGCACAAAAATATCTAACAAATATATTTTCTGACTATAAATGGAAATTGAATTGAATTTTAGGCCTGAAATTCCTTTGAAAACTTGCTAAACGCACATTTTTTCCAATCACCCACAGGAGCATAGCACACTGTGTCAAACTCTGAAATTATGTTAGGAGCATAGCACAAAAATAGGCCTTTTTGCAACAGTGTTTTGGAGACCTTCCCGATGTCGGAAAAGGCTCCGTGATGGCTCGTTGGAAATCCATTGAAGTCTAATTTCTAGATAGACCTTTATTTCTTCAATATAACCTCTGAAAGTTGCCCAAAAAGTGAAAATTCCAAGACTTCAAGGAGCGCAGCACATGCTCAGAAAAGTGGGCAGAAAGGTGAAAAATATGAGTGTTTTTTACCCTTTTGGGTGGTCAAAACAACTCCAATTGAGCTGAAATTTGGTGAGAATGCTCCTCTAATGGTGGGGAATCCAAAAATGTAGACCTCTCCTCCTAAATATTCCCTGGGAAAAAGCGCAGCATAGGGTGTGTTGTGCTCCTAGCCTCAAATTTTGCAAAAAACAAAAAGTTGTCCAATTTCTCTCAAAATTGGTAGGTAGGTGCCTCATGGGTTCTTGGAAACTTGTAGAGAAGCTTGGGCCAAAATACCAAGCCTAGCTTGGTATTTTTCATATTTTCGTTTCGGGCCCTCATTTTGGGCAGTTTTGAGTTTTTTCCTTGCAAAGTGGTTTTTTCGTTTATAATGCTCAATCATTCTTCTTTGCAAGTTCAAATTTCTGTTGGCCTTCTCCAGTTTTGTCTCAAGATGTATGTTGGACCTTTCAAGCCATGATTCCCTATTATGCTCAATTTCCATGGCAAAGAGTTCAGTGAGGGGAAATTGTTGTGCTTGGGTTGATTCTTGCTCCCTTTCTCCTGCCAAAGCCTTTCTTAGGCCCATAGTTCTATGCCTATTTCTAGACTAACCCTCCTCATCCTCACTTTCTTCATAGGCGCCCATGTACTCCTCCAACTTCACCTCTGCTCTTTGAGCCTCTTTCCAGTATTTGAGTAACCTTGCTTCATAGATGGCCTGCTGGCCACCCATTTTTTTGTTCTGCATTTGTAAGAAATGAATGGCATCCTTAGCTCTCTCTAATTCAGCCTCCAAATCCCTGATCTTTGCATTCATGTCTTGTAGGAGAGAGTTTTCGATTCTTGTTTCATTTTCCTCGCCACTGTCTATGTGAATGAGCTCAAATTCTCTCTCCTCTTCATGATTTTCTTCTTCCTCTTTTACTTTTTCTTTACCTTTGTCTATCATTTGAGATGAGGAGGATGGCATGGCCCCTTGCCCTTTGGAGGCAGCAAACACATGCCTCTCTCCTCTTTGATAGGTAATGGTGAAAGGTGCAATAAGTTTTACTTGCAAAGTTTGATCACTAGTGACCTTAGGACTGTTTTTCTCCTCATGGATGATCTCTGTGTGTGCATCTTCTTTACCTTGTTCTTGGTTGCCCCTTTAATAAGCATCCTCACTATCTTTTATGCCATCATCACTGTCAAGACACTTAGGACTGTCATCCTTTATTTTTTCAATGCTAGAAGTGTCTTCATTATTGCTTGGTACATATTTGTCTTCATGAATGTCCTCTTCTTCATCATTTGACCCACTGTTTTCACTATCTTGCCTATGGTCTTTACCTTTAATTTCAACCTTTGTTTCATAACTTGTATCATTTGAACTTTTTCTATGTTCACTACCTTAAGACTTTGTCCCTTCACCATTATGCATATTATCCTTTTGGTTGAGTTCTTCTTCACTGTTTGGTCTATTATTTGCTCCTTTTCCTTGACTCTCACTAGTTTGTTGACTGTCATTAATTTGTTGATCGTCACTAGTGTGTTGACTGTCTCTAGGCTCACTGTTTTTATCTCTGTTTTCTTCTTCAACAATACTTTCTTCTTGGTCACTACCTTCATTAATTTCTTCTTGTCCATCACTGCTTTCTTCATTTTCCTTGTCCTCTTTTCCATCTTCCTCTTCTTCACTATTTTCTTCATTTTCATTATCCTCCCCCTCACTGCTTTCTTCATTTGTATCATTGCTATGTTCATTTGCACCACTGCTTTATTCATTTCTATCACTATTTTCTTCATGTCCCTTTTTCTCTTTCCCATCTTTCTCTTCTTCACTACTTTCTTCATTTTCATCATCCTTTCCCTCACTGCTTTCTTCTTGGCCATCACTGCTTTATTTTTGGCTATCTTCCTCTTTGTGGCTATCTTCCTCTCCTTGACTGTTTTCTTCATTTTGATCATCCTCTCCCTCACTGCTTTCTTCTTGTCCATCTTCCTCTCCTTCACTGATTTCTTCATTTCCTAATTTCTTATGGGGAAGGTGAATGAGGAAGGTCTATTTGAGGAAATGATTCATGTGAAGAAGATGAACCAAGGTTGGTGGAGGGTGATGGAGGTGTGTGAGGAGGATTTTGAGATGATGATGGCGGACTTTGCAGAGGGATGGGCTGTGGAGTGTGAAATCATCATGGGCAATGAAAACCTCCTAGGGGATGCCTTGTTGTTCTAGTTGGTGTGAGAAAATCACTTTGATGAGGGAATGATGAAAAAGGCTTGAAATTTGTTGGGATGGAGGCCTCCTTTCCATGATGGAAGACATTTTCTCAATACTTTTACAAAGGTAGTAGGGCATATGTAGCAGCTTGGTTTTGGTGAAGTGCATGAGGAGTCTTATGTGGTAGGAATATACTCTGGAGAACCTACCCTAGTAGGTGAAGTATTTCATAATGATTTTCATTAGGAGAGAAAATCTGTCCAATAGATGAGAGAAGGGGAACATGGTTTTGCAATCAACTTAACAACTTGGTTTCAAGAATGGGTGATAGTGGCTTAGGTCCAGATGCTTTTGTTTGAACCACCTTTCTCCTATGCAAGGTATTCTAGTGTCCCTAGAGATGGCATAGGCGATCAACTCAAATTTTACCCCGGCTAGGTGTACTTTATGATTATGAAGGTTTAGAGCAAAGAGCTTGGTCAATTGAGGGTGACTCTGGATATTTTTTACTTTTTTACAGAATTCATAGCATCCCAATTCTTGAAAACAGGAAAAAATAGTAGGGGAGGTTATCAGCTCTTCAATCCTTATAGTTTAAAACCTATTTGGCGTCCCTCCCTTCCTTGGCTTCTTTTTAGGCCTTTGACTTGCCTCATCAATGTCAACATTCTCTTCTTCAGAAATTTTGTTTTTTACCCCTGCCTCAAAATCTTTAAAGAGAATTGGCACTGCTTGAAGAATGATGTGACAATGGGGAATGAGATGGTGACGTTTTCTAATTATTTCAAGGCCCAGCAGTGTGTAGGCCAAGTGTTTTCTTTAAGATTTCACTACCTACTCCAAAACAACTTTCAAATTTTCTTTGTGACCTTATCTTTAGAAAAATATTCACATGAAGGAAAAGTTCAAAATACCTCTTTAAAAGGCCTCCACAGTAGAAAAATAGCTCAGAAAACCTTGTTGGGCGGCTCGAGTCACCCTCTGAACATGTTTTCGTGCAGACGTTAAAAATTGTGGCAGGAGCGCAGCACAACTCCTGTCAGGCGGCCCTGAACGTGATTTTGTGCAGAGTTCAAAATTGTGGTAGGAGTGAAGCACAACGTTGGTCGAGCGGCCCTAAACGTGATTTTGTGCAGAGTTCAAAACTATGGCAGGAGCGCAGCACAATGCTGGTCGGGCAGCTCGGGTCACCCCTTTACGTAGAATGGTGCAGAGGCTGCACGTTGTGGCAGGAGCACAGCACAGTGCTTTTCAGGCGTCTCGGGTCACCCCTGAACATAGAATCGTGTGCACTCTTGCACGTTGGGCAACTCCTGCACACGGGCAGACTGCTGAACGAAGTCAGGTTGTGCAGCTCGAAACGTTACCTCGTGCAACCTTTGGGTGGCCCTGAACATGGTGCCGTGCCACCTCTCTGAACGTCGGGAAAACAGCAAGAGTGCAACATTGTTCTACAAGCGCGCAGCACGTAGTGGAAAATTGCACAGGGAGACGCTACACGAGCACAACGTAGCTACTCAGGTGCGCAGCGCCCGGAAAATTACCCGAGGACTCTGTTGGAAATTTTGAAAAACCCTCACTCCTTCTGCAAAAATCCAAATGGTGAATGTGAGATGCTTTTCTGGAGTTGTTTTATACCTTTTGATAAAAATCAAAAGTATAAACCCACTTTATAAGGTTTGTTTCTTCTCACTTTTTCTCACTGTGCCTTTTGACTATTTTTGGTGTTGTAGGTGGTATTTTGACAGAAACTTTGTTCTTTTCACTGCTGGAGGCCTCTTTGAGTTTATTTTCAAATTGATAACCTTACTGAAGAATCCAAGACTATGCCTTTCTCCTATATTTGGAAAATGAACTTGTTTTATGACTTTTAACACCTATACAAAGCAAACTTATCATTTTTTCAATTTCTCCCTGTGACTGATACTTTGCCATGTTTTTGTCTTTAAGTAATGAATAAAAAACCTCTTGGTGGGAGAAATACCCTGGCAGTAAGTATAAACAGCATTTTGGTCTTTTGGGATGTGCCACCTTTATGTGAAACATTGCTTGCCTTATCCTTATCAATTTTCTTTGTAAGAAAACACTTCTGACAGTCTAGTAAAGTGCCATTCATGTTCATCTATCTTTTACAAAATATTCATTTGATAAGGAGGCCCTTATTGGGAGTTCCATTGCTCTGTTGTAAAGCAGGGGTATATCTGTTTATGAGGCCACTTTAAATATGCCTCTAAATGTTCTTCAGGAAAAAGAAAAAAGAAAAAAAGAAAAAAGAAGAAGAAGAGGACCCTTGAATTGATATTTCTTGCCTCTTTTTGTTGATACTCTTCATAATTGTTCTACCTTTGGTGTAGAGGAGTATTGATTTTCATGTATGCCCTTCTTAATTTTCTTTAAAACCTCTGATTTTACCTTTTGATGCAGTGGAGTTAGTGCTTGTCTACCAAACCCTACGAGGTAGTTTGAAAACCCTTTGAAACCATCTATTGTGATGAAGGGGGCTTCTTTGTCACTATTTGACCATCTTTGTCCATCTTCCCAAACTTCTGATTTTTTGGAGATGTTTACAAAAATCAAACAATGTTGTCTTCTAAGTTCTCAAAGAAATACTTATCAAACTCATTAGTTATGTCTAAAAAGTCTTCAATGGTCATTTGAAGGGGTTGAGGTGTCCTTTGTCTTTGTAACCTTGATATTGCTTTATTTCTTGATCAAAATAGTCATAAACCCTGATTTCCATCAAACCCATAACTTGCAACTTTCTTCTTGGTTGTGAGTGGTTTTCTGGTGATGGTGCCTCTCATTACTTTACCTCTTGCTAGGTTGGTAGCCTTTTGACTCTTTTGCAGAAATGTAAGCAAGGCGAAGCTGTCCCCTTACAAAACTTGTGCTTCAGGCCAAATATCTTTTAAATGGTCTCTTTGATGAGTTTAAGACAAGATCACCAATCCTTTCTTTCCTTGAATGCAGTTTCTTCATATAGGAAAAATAGTGTTTGTAAGGCACCAAATCCATCCTATGACTTTGTGAAACTCTAGGTGACCTAGTGGAGGTTTTCTGGGACTTGGCCTTTTGGACTGAAACCTAGAACCTGGGATTTATCAAGTGTGAGACAGAGTTCATGATAAACTAATGTATTGAAGACCTGAAACCCAATGTACTTGATTTATTAAAGAGTCTGCATAGATAGTTTGAGACTATCAGTGTTTAGGAGTAGTTTGGTGGACACAACAAGCTGATTGATTGGTGAACTTAGATAGCAGTGAGATTTTTAGGTGAAAAAAAAACAAGGGATTTGGGTCAAAGGTGACCAGATAAAGATAAAATGGGTGACATAGGCTCTTAATGGGTATTCTGAGGCTAGTATGCAAAGCTAGATAGGATGAAATGATATAAATAATGAAAATTTATCTTAAGGATAATGAAGGCAGTGAGATTTATAGAACTCACAATGTCTATGAAATTTCTTTCTAGAAATCTTGGGATAATCATTTATTCATCTAAACAGGTAAAAATTACAGATGACTAACAGTGGCTCCACTTGGGGAGGGCAGCTCCTTTTTAGGAAGTGTCCAGAATTTCAGATCTCTTAGTTTATGAAGATCAGTGCCTCATCCATTGGGCGGATTTTCTTCTTTTCTTTTGTTGTTGCTTTCTTGAAGTAGTGATTTTGATAATCTGAATGCATGATTAGCTCAACTTCACTTCTACCTACCCAACCCACTTTCCTAACATTTTCTCTTCTTTGGGTGCACTTGAATTGGCAAACCCATTGTCATCTTTTCTTTTTTAAAGCAAAGAAATAAACTATCTACTTCTACATTTATTTCTTCCAAGAGTTCAGATTATGCTAGTGAAATCTACTTATTCTCTACCTAGTCTATTTGACTGTCAAGATAAAGCAGTATGACAGACTTCATTCGCTAAGCTAAAAACATGAAATTGAAAACATGACTAAATTAGGATTAGACAATCTGATTTGTCATGGGTTTGTGGCATAAAAAAAGCTGCACACAAATGTTATTTTTATACAAAATAAGACTTAGAAAAATCAGGGCTAGGATACATAGTTTGCTATTCATCCCTATTTTTCTCCTTGGTTCTGTTTTGAGCATGTGGAACCAGTGTCTTTCTTTCCTAATCTATTTTCTTCGACAAGTCAAGCTTCAATGATTTGACCAGCATTCTATTCACTAACATATCAACAATAAATTTAAAACATGTTCAGCCATGATTAGGCTAGATAGTTGAACAAGACATTATTTTTTCACCAGTAGTGGCATTTAGGCTTACACACTTTCAGTATTACTATTTTTTGGGTATGGGGTTGTACCTTGTTTTTTTTAATCTGCCCTCTTTTCCATTTTTTCCTATGTTTTTGTGCTTTTCTCTTTATGACTCTTTCTTCACACAATGGTATGTATAATGAGTGAAAAACTATAGCTAAGGATTTTTACAGAAATGGTGTTTGATCATCCTGTCTTTGAAAGGATCTCCTAACATTTTTTGTCCATTCAGCTCTTGTAAACAGAGAACATAGTTACCTCCATTTGACAATATGGTATAAGGATTATCCCAAGAGTTTTCAGAAAACTCATGATCTCCTTGGTGCTTCTTCTTTGACCCTTGCTTATCAAATTTGTTTGTGTCAAAGATCTTCCTTAAGTAGGCAAGGTATTCTTTATTATCTTTAAAACAAATGATGAAGTCATCCATGTATGCCATAGTGAAGAAATTTAAAACTGAAGGCATATTTTTTCGAAAGGTGTCTCCAGCACTTTCTACCCTAGGAAGTATTTGTTTAAACATGCAATTATCCCAAGGAAATTTGAAAAAATATTTGATTTGATTGATCTGAAGTGGTATCATCTGATGGTAACCTGAAAAATTATCATGCAATGAGATTTGGTTAGAAAACCCTACCCTTTGTAAAGTATGATCTTTTTTGGTAAAAAGGTACTTGTTCTTTAGGAAGGGTTGCTCCTGGTACCTAAAGTCTATACAAAGCCTATGTCCCTTTGCCTTCTTTCTAAGTGAACTCAACTGCTCAAAATTTTCATGATTATTTTTTAAAGGAAGGCATTTTAGAACAATGGTTTTGTTACAAGGTTTTAGACTAGCCTACCTACACACATAAGAATTTTGAAATTTTTTGCACAGTCTTGTATTTCTTTGTTTTGTGTGTAGTGATAAAATTTTAGACAACTTAATCATTTTGTGTAATAATTTTCGGTGAAAATCACATAACATAAATTTCTGTCGACGCGTTTCGAACCAACCAGTGTGGTTCATCATCAGGACAAGATGAGCAATCTGATCAGGAACCAGTTTAAGTAGATCAGGACATCTCCAACTAGCCGTTGGAAAAACGGCTAGTTTAACTAGAATAGGAAGAATTTTATTTTTAGTATTAATTCTATTATATTTCAAAATTTTTAATTATATTTTTATTATAAATTCTATATAAAATAAAAATAAAATATAAAATCAAATATAATCAAATAAATACATAAGTAATAATAATAATCATTTCAGGCTTCGTAAGTTTACCCATGCTATATTCCTCTATATCAGCTTTATCAAATATTTCTTTGGGATCTATAGCAATATTTGTGAAAATTGACAATTTTTCTGAAAGGGAAAAATTCTTGGATGATGAAGTATCTAGGTAAGGTAAAAATATCAGACTATCTTGTTCCAGATTCCCAAATATTTGTGTTTTGTGAGGGTATTTCATTTTTCCTGGATTAGAAAAAGCAGGAAGTTGTGTTCTTGTGGTTTCTCCTTCCTTAGAGCAATCTATTTCATGTTCTAAACTAGTTTTTGTTTTTGACATTTCTTTTTCAATTTGCAGAAAATCAAGTTTAGATTTATTATCTTGTGCTGTTTCAAGGTCGTGATATTTTTGGTTGTCGAACTCATCATAGAGGGATTGATCTGATTGCTGTAATGTGCCTAGATATTCACAATCTTCATTCACTTTCTCATCAAGTTCATTTTCATTATACAATATGAATGAGTCCAAGTCTGAATGAATGGAATAGATAGGGGTGTTGTTGAGTCTATCTAGGCTACTTACCATGTATTTCATGTGAGATTCCGAGTAAAGTCTCCTTGTTTGGTTAAAAATTGAGATGGTAGTATAAGACATGTCAAGTTGGAGGTTCCCCAGAAGTTTGGCTCCCCAAGATCGGGACAAAAGCATGCCATATTTGGGGGGAATTTCAGCCACGACTATGTCCATGACCAAGCTCTTAGCAGGGATTTGTGTTAGATTGACACATAATTCCTTGATTAAGCCCAAGCACCTAACCCTACTTGAATCGAAGGAATACAGATATTTGTAGGGCCTGGTTATTTCTAGGCCTAATCTTTCCATCACTACCTTTGGCATGAGGTTGTGAGAGGTACCAGAGTCTACCATGGCATTATGTAGGATTTTGTCATGTATGTTTAAGCTAACATAGAATGGGGGAATGGTTCCTTCTTGGTATTTTCCATCTACTTCGGGTCCAAACAACAGCTCTGGTTTATCATATGTCAAATTTAGAGTATTGGTATCATTTCCTATGTTCAAAACTTTCAAGACGTTGGAGCGGTACATATCCTGAGCTACCAGTTCAGTGAGAGGGATGGTTATTTTGATTTTAGCGATCTATCCTTCAAAACTGAAGGGTACTTGAGTTTTGGACATACTTACATCAATTTTATCAGCCATAAATTTTTCCACGTTTTTAATTTTCTGATTTTGATTTGGGGCTTTGTTCAGTAGATTTTTCTCAGGACCACTAGCAGAGGTGCTAGGACAGCTTGTGTCAACAATTGGTTGGCCAGTTTTATCCTTATTAGGATCAGTTTTCTTAGCCATGGTGTTGTTATTGTCTGTTGTTCTTTTAATAACTTTTTCGGGAGTTTTCTTAACAGCAGTCTCTGAGTTGTTTTTCCTGGAGTTGTCTTGGTTTCTCTTACTCCTAAGATCATATTGTCTATGGAATTCCATTATGGAATTTTCTAATCCCAACCCATGGTCTTTGGAATCTTCATAGCTTGTTTCATCTTGGTTTGAGGAGAAAAAACCTTGTTCTTCTTCTGTGAGAAAAAAATTACCCTCACTATCAGAGCCTATTAATTTTAGATGATTTTGAGCTGGTGGTTCAATATCTCTCTCCCCTTCGTCAACATAGTTATCTTGGAAGGGTGGCCTGATTTGTTGGTCATTTTCCCTTGGTCTATTTTGGGGCGGGTCTCTTCTAAAATTCTGATTTTAGTTTCTATTTTGGGGATTTGGTTGATTGTCCCTAGGGGGTGTTCTTTCGTTTATGCTTATTCTCTCCATCATTCTTTCCATCGTCCTAAGAAGGTTGTCCATCTTGGATTCAAATGAGGAGGTGGAGGGCATGGTGTCATCTTTGTCGGTTACCCTCTTTTCTGATCTTAGCCTAGCTCTTTTTTCAATTAAGTTGGCCTCTACACTTATAGCTCCTTTTTGCATGTATTCTAAAGTTAGGGGCTCTCTTTCTCTTAGCGGATAGGCCATGTCGGGGTCAAAACCTTCTGAGAATTTAGCTAAGGCTAGGCCTAATGGTGGTTTCATGTTTGGCAGTAGTGCGTTTTAAACACAATTGAACCTAGTGCAATAGTCTTGGACACTTTCCCTCGTGTTTCTTTTAAGATTTCTATATTCTGAGAGGATCTAAAGAGGGTTTTTCTTGATTTCCCCTTTTTTTATCAAAGTTTGGTAAAGGGAAGGGAGATCATGTATGTTGTTGGGAGTTAGGTTTTTGAACCATTTCTTAGCTTCTCCTCCTAGGCTTTGGGAAAAAATCCTCATTTTCATGATTTCCTCTTCTAATTCCATGTAGTCAAAAGCATCATTCATTCTATCTACATTTTGTTGGGCAGTGGTGGATTTAAAAGTTTAACTAAGGGTTAAAAGAGTCTATAAGAGTTTTTAGGCTACTATGTACTCGGTCCCGACGTGATCGCCATTATGTTAGTGTGGCGATGAGGTGGAAAATGAACCACCAGATACTATCAGTCAAACTTGAGGGTCTAAAGAGTTTTAAGAGGTGTTCAGGCAATTATATACTCAAAAATTCCCACTGTGATCGCCATTATGTTAGTAATGGTGATGAGGTGGCAATGAATCAATGGATACAAAATGTTTCATCTTGTGACTTACTCAGAAAGTCCCACCATGATCGCCATTATGTTAGTGTCCCGTGATTTGGTAGATTGGCAAACCAAATGAAAGGGTAACATCAGAGCAGTCTTTGGAGTCCTAGGACCTAGCCTTCCTGGACTCAGAGAGGGCTCTCTCTATAATGCGAAGGATGTGAACTTGTTCGCTTTGGGTGATTTATTTTAGGCTAGTTGTTAAGTGTAGGTTTGTTTTTTTGTTTTGGGTTGGGGTAAGATGACTAAGTAGGATAGGTGGAGTGAGAGGTTATCAAATCAATTGGGCAATGGAGTCGATGAAGTTATTGATATCTCGATAGTGAATCTGGGTACATCACAGGGAAAATCTAGTGTATTCAATGGATCTTTTAAGTTTATGTGTGAGGTGAAATGGACAATAAGTTTGGGAACCAAGGTAGGGCAAAGGGCAGTTAAGAATCCTTTTTCAAATACCTATGAACAGGGAGGTATTTAATATTGATAAGCAAAATATAATAATCATGAGATAGGGCTCACCATTTACTCAGTGACAATACTTTTAAACAAATAAACATTGAAGATAAACAATCCAGTAGAAAACAGAAGCAAGACAACTTATATAACTTCAATGTTTGAACTTTCAAGATTTGAAAACATATAAGAAACAAATAGCATCAATAAAAGAAGAGGGAACGCCTAAACATCATTCATTAAACTATAAATAACTTCGAGGCAAACTAATAAGCATATTCAAAGGGCAAGATCGAAACAAGACCTCTTTGACTTAACCTAACAATCAATACATCAAAGAGAGATTTCAAGACAGAGTTTAGATAGCTTTAAACAAGCAGGGCTTACGATGAATCATGTTTATAAACTATCATATTAATCCAACAATGAAATAGACAAGCTTAGGTGGGCCTAAGGAGCAATGAAGAATTCTTTAAGCTAACCCAACAGAAGAAAACATGAAAACAATAGCTAATAGGAGGACTGAGGTGCCTCAAACAAAATTTATCATCCTATACTTTTCTAAGCTATTTCAATATAGAAAGATGGACATATGGAAAACAAGAAAAAACATGAGCATATGAGAGATACATCACCATTAACTAAACTCAAGGATCCTGCAAGCAAGCCTTCATCACCACCAATAAAGGCAATCCATCCACAAGCTCCACAACACTAAATTGTTCTTCAACTTTCAAAAACCATGTATTGCTCTTAACACATCAAGTCCCAACTGTTTAAAATGAATCCTCATGCCTTATTGATCCAAATTTATGCAGGAATGCAATATAATACAGAAATAACCATAAACATAGAAATACAGCGGAAATAAGGATTCATTTCATTAATATCAAATCACAAAAATATGCTTACAAACATGATGGAAATAAAATAGCTAGGGTGCTAGTAGCGAATCTCTGAGAAGAGATGTGGCGGCTACAGACCTCTGAACTATGTTACAATGAGGCTTGAGGGCCTATTTATTATGGAGAAACAATGGGGAACTCTAAACGTCGAAAAACCTAACCCTAGGAGATGAAGCGCCAAAAATATGAGCCCCGTTTGGGTAAATTGGTGTTTCAACTTCCCGGGGACGTAACTTCAGCATACTATCTCTGTTTGGGGCTTCAAAACGGCTCCAGAAGTTTAGGACCCGAAAAACTGCTAAAAATAGTAAGTTGTGAAAAAACTGAAAGAGACAATGGTGGGGTCCCAAGTGGAATAGGTGGGTGGCCACCAATATCCACCTGGATCATTCCTCCCCCCTTAGGAAGCAATGGTCCCCATTGCATTGAGTTCCTCCATGAGATGAGGAGACTTCTGTTGAACTTGGTCCCTAGTGAACCACTTGCCTTGGTGTAGGAGTTGGCCAGCTTTGACAACCCGATACAGTTGGATCTTCTATCGGTGAGTGCTCTTGATTTGCATGTCAATGATATAGTCTGTGGTGGCCTACTCCATGCAGTCTTGGTTTAACTCTTTTGGTGTGAGTTCTTCTGCAATGTCAGAGGTGTCCAATAGAGGTGGGAAGTAGGGACGAAGGGGGTCTACATTGAATACTGGGTGCAGACCAAGGAATGGTGGAATACTAAGCTTGAAGGCATTATTCCCTACAACCTTGGTGATGTTGTACGGCCCATATTGGAGCGGGTGAATCTTGTGGTGGGGTCCAGTGAGGCGCTCCTTCTGCAAATGTAGCCACACTTTTTCGACTACCTGGAAGTTGTGTGGCACCCGATGTTGATCATGTCATTTCTTGTACTTAGCATTGGCTCTGTCCAATATGTCATGAACCTATTGGCGGATGTGGTGAATGCGCTCGATGAATTTGTTTTCTTTGTCAGCTTCAGACTGGACATGAGCTGAATCAGCCTGAGTAGCTGCAAATGGCATGGCTACATCAATGGGACATAGTGGTTGGAATCCCAAGCCCACCTGAAAGGGGATATGGTCGGTTGAGCTGTGGAGAGCCCAGTTATAACTGTGTTGTACATAGGGAAGGCTCTCATCCCATGTGCATGGATGCTTTGAATTGTACATGTGCAAAATGTGTACAATCATCCTGTTGAAGACCTTTTTCTGGCCATCAGTTTGGGGATGGAAAGTTGTGGACTTGTTGAGCTTGGTGTCCAACATTGACCAGAGGCTTGACCAAAATGTGTTGAGGAAGTTGTTATCACAATATGATATGATAGACTATGGGATCCCAAAGTGCACCCACACTCGTTCAAAGAAGAGTTTAGCAGTGGCTTCTGTTGTGATACTCTTCTTTCAGGCCGCCATAATGGCCATCTTTGAGAATCTATCGATGACCATGAAAACACAGTCGTTTCCATGCTTAGTAGAAGGAAGGCCTGACATGTAATCCATGGAGATGGATTCCCAAGGTCGACTAGGGGTAGGTAGCGGAGTATAGAGCCCTTGCTTCTTGATGGTCGGTTTGGAAATGGTGCAAGCAGTGCAGGATCTGATGTGCTTTTGACATCCTGTCGAAGGTTCATCCAATAGAAATAATTCTGCAGTACTGCCACTGTTTTCTCGACCCCAAAATGCCCAGCGACTTCACTGTAGTGTGCTTCCCATATCATCTTAACACGCTCGCTTGAAGGAACACAAAGGTGTCCCAGGTGACATAATAGTGCATCTTAGAGGTGAAATTTTGGAACTTGCATACCCCCCAATAGTGCCTTGTATGTGTAGTTGAACTTTGGATCGCTCTTGTAGAGAAGCGGCCAATCAGAAGTCTCATGCCCACAAGAGTTGAGAACGGTGGTTATGGCCACAATCGGTGGTCGACTGAGGCAGTCTGCAACATTATTGGTGCTACCCTTCTTGTACTTGATGTTCAAATGAAATTTTTGCATATATATCAACCACTTCTGATGTAAATTGTTCTACAACTTGCCTTGTGTATGTATGAACTGCAGGGGTCAGTGGTCTATGTGGATGATTGTCTCCTTCCCAAAAATTTAATGCTTCCATTGTCGAGAAGCCTTCACAATGGAATACATTTCTTTGTCATAAGTGGGATACTTTCGAACTGTGTTGGTCAAGGTCTCACTGTGATATGCCACTGGATGCCCCTGTTGAGTAAGAACTGCCCCAATAGCATAGTCAGAGGCATTTTTCTCGATCTCAAATGGTTGTTGCAAGTTTGGTAATGTGAGCATTGGGGCAGAACAGAGGCGATGTTTCAATTCTACGAACGCCTTCTGTTGAGATTTCGACCAACAGAATTTTTCTTTTGCTACTCCCTTGGTGACTTGACTCAAGGGCCAAGTGATATGAGGGAATCCCAACACAAACCTGCGGTAGAAATTAGCAAGACCCAGAAAGCTGTGAAGCTCTGTTAGGGTGGTTGGGGCTGGCCAATCCCGAATGACTTGGATCTTGGCTAGGTCCACATGCACCCCCCTTTCATCAATAATGTATCCTAGATATTGAACCTGGGTCATGCCAAAAGTGCACTTCTCCAAATTGGCACACAACTTGTGTTGCCACAATGTTTGGAGGACTTCTCGGATGTGGTGAAAGTGCTCTTCCCAAGTCTAACTAAAGATCAGAATGTCATCCAAGTATACCACTACAAATGAGTTAGTGAATGGACGCAAGATGTCATCCATCAACCTCATGAAAGTTGTAGGAGCATTTTTCAATCCAAAAGGCATGACGAGCCATTCGAAAAGGCCCTCCTTGGCTTTGAAGGTAGTCTTCCACACATCAGAGGGTTCGATTGGTACCTGGTGATACCCAGACTTCAAGTCCATCTTGCTGAAATATTTTTCCCCTTTGAGTTGGTCCAAAAGGTCATCAATCTGTGGGATCGGGTACCTATTCCAGATAGTGATCTTGTTCAGCGCCCAATAATCAATACAGAGTCTCCAAGTCCCATCCTTCTTCTGTACCAACATGATCGGGCTCCCACAGGGCGATGAACTTGGCCAGATGTGACCTTTCTATAGCAACTCCTGAATCTACCTCTTGATTTCATCATTGTCCATAACAGAGCGCCTATAGATCGGTCCATTGGGTAGCAGCACACCTGGGGTTAGGTCAATGGGGTGCTTGACCTGACAGTGTAGAGGCACCCCTGTGGGTGAGGTGAATATTTCCCCGTACTCCTACACAACCTTGTCCATTTGTTGTTGTCATGCAGAGGAGCCATGTCTGTAGGTCATGACCACAGTCTTCTTCTTTCCTTAGGGGCGGATCATCAGGAAAAAAAAATTCCTGGTTTGGGAAATGAGCTTACTGCATTATTTTTTAGTAACCAAAGAGATAGTGGGAGGTAGTCGTACCTCTGTTATCCTGTACAATTTATTTCCCAAAGTAACAATAACAGCGTGAGGTCGAGACTCATACATAGCATGTCGATTCCACAAGTATGGTTGGCCTAATAATACATCAAAAACATCAATAGGATCAATTTCACACAATACCTCATCCGTGAAGGGCTTTATGCTATAGGGAAGGCGGCATTGCTGGCTGATGCGGAGATCCCGTCCTTGGTGAAGCCACCCGATGGTGTATTGGTTGTGGGTGCGTTGTGGTCGGCAAGCCCAACCACTTCACGACATCTGCTGAAATGAGGTTCTTTTTGCTCCCATTTTTGAAAATGAACCATAGCGGGGAATCCTTTACCCACATTTGGGAGTGGAAGAGACGCTTTGGCCTCCTCTGGATCTTCTGGTTCCTCCTTCTGGATCTTCGTAGTGGCAACAGTGGCGTTGGGCTCCGCATCAATAATCTACTTCCCTTTGTCATTCACCTTGTCAGGTTCTAATTCAGAGTCGGAGCATGCATTTGATTCAGAAGCCCTCATCTCAGCCACCAATGACTGCTTGGCCCAACACTCACTTGTGTTGTGAGTGGAGCTCTTATGGAACTCATACCACTTTCCCGTGTCCTTCTTTGGCTTCGCGGTGTTGTTCTTTGCTTGTGTCTTTGGCAGGTTTTCTTGGGCCACCATGCCTTGGATTTGTCCTTTGTTCTGCGGTTTGGGGGCACCTTTCCCTTGATTTTAATTCGCAGAACCAAAGTCTCGCTTCTTGTGTTTGAATTTCTACTCAATCTTGGCAACATAAAAGTATGTCGTACCAAGCGATGAGATTTCGAGGAACTCCATTTCCTCCTGAATGTATCTGTGCATACAACTGCGATAATTTAGCACCAAATGTTTCTCTGAATCTTTGATACCCAACTTTGAGCGTAGGGTATGGAACAGATTCGTTAGCTCAAGCACATCTTGATCCCTTTGTTGCCGCAGCGTGGTCCATTGTATGTACTTGTCCTCATAGCTCCCCATGGGATAGTATTGTTCCTTGATGGCATCTTAGAAATAATTCCAAGTGGGTACGGCTGAGAACAGAGAGGGTTTTGTCTTGTCCTTTTTCTCACAGTAGGTTTCCCACCAATCCTTGACATGGGGTGTAGCTTTGAGGAGTGCAAAAATTATCTTCTCCTAGTCGGAAAAGCCATGAACCGAGAAACATCCTTCTAATATATTCAACCATCTATCTACGGCATCTGCATCTATTTGACACTCAAATATGGGAATGTAAAAGTTTACTTGTACTTTAAAGGGAGTCGCAACTCCAAAGTGGCTGTCGGATGCAAATGCGCTGCCGGTGGGCAGTCGTTGAAGGATCTGGAAAAATTTATCCATCATCGCATTCCTTTGTTTTTCAAGGGCCTCCTCAAGCAATATTTTGATAGGATCTCCTGCTCCCTAATCTTTCTTTTCGTCCCCCATGGGTGTCCATCAGGGTTTGCGAGGCTGATCTTGCAAAGGTTCCACCAGATCGATGGAATAGGCGAGTGGCCACCAATATCCACCTGGATCACTTATATAGCAAACAAGGAAGAGGAAAACCAAAAAAATTATCTAGAAGCCTATTGGCCAAAAATAAATATCCTAAGTTTTCCTTGAGGCTTTGCAAAGCCCAAGGCACAAAAATATCTAACAAATATATTTTCCGACTATAAATGGAAATTAAATTGACTTTTAGGCCTGACATGCCTTTGAAAACTTGCTAAATTCACATTCAATCCAGTCACCCATAGGAGCGCAGCACACTGTGTCAAACTCTGAATTTATGCCAGGAGCGCATCACAAAAATAGGCCTTTTGTAGTAGTGTTTTGGAGGCCTTCCTGATGTCGGAAAAGTCTCTGTGATGGCTCGTTGGAAAGCCATTGAAGTCTAATTTATAGATATACATTTATTTCTTAAATATGACCTCTGAAATATGCCCAAAAATTGAAAATAACAAGGCTTCCAGGAGCGCAGCACATGCTCAGAAAAGTGGGCAGAAAGGTGAAAAATTGAGTGTTTTTTACCCTTTTGGGGATCAAAAAAACTCCAATTGAGCTGAAATTTGGTGAGCATACTCCTCTAATTATGGGGAATCCAAAAATGTAGACCTATCCTCCTGAAGATGCCCTAGAAAAAAGCACAGCACAGGGTGTGTTGCGCTCCTAGCTTCAAAATTTGCAAAAAACAAAAAGTTGTCCAATTTCTCTCAAAATTGGTAGGTAGGTGCCTCATGGGTCCCTAGAAACCTGTACAGAAGCTTGGGCAAAAATACCAAGCCTAGCTTGATAATTTTCATATTTTGTTTTCAGGCCCTCATTTTGGACAGTTTTGAGTTTTTTCCATGCAAAGTGGTTTCTTCGTTTATAATGCTTAGTCATTCTTCTTTGCAAGTTCAAATTTTTGTTGGCCTTCCCCAGTTTGTTCTCAAGATGTATGTTGGCCCTTTCAAGCCATGATTCCCTGTTATGCTCAATTTCCAGGGCAAGGAGTTCAATGAGGGGAAATTTTTGTGCTTGGGTTGATTCTTGCTCCCTTTCTCGCGCTAAAGCCTTTCTTAGGCCCATAGTTCTAGGCCTCTTTCTAGACTGACCCTCCTCATCCTCACTTTCTTCATAGGTGCCCATGTACTCATTCAACTTCACATGTGCTCTTTGAGCCTCCATCTGGTATCTGAGTGCCCTTGATTCATAGATGGCTTTTTGGCCACTCATTTGTTTTTTCTACATTTGTAAGAAATGAATGACATCCTTAGCTCTCTCTAATTCAGCCTCCAAATCCCTAATCTATGAATTCCTGTCTTGTAGGAGAGAGTTTGTGATTCTTGTTTCATTTTCCTCATCACTTTCTATGTGAGTGAGCTCAAATTCTCTCTTCTCTTCATGATTGGCTTCTTCCTCTTTTACTTGTTCTTTATCTTTGTCAATCATTTTAGATGAGGAGGATGGCATGGCCCCTTGCCCTTTGGAGGCAGAAAACACATGTCTCTCTCCTATTTGATAAGTAATGGTGAAAGGTGCAATAAGTTTTACTTGCAAAGCTTGATCACTAGTGACCTTAGGACTATTTTTCTCCTCATGGATGATCTCTGTGTGTGCATCCTCCTTACCTTGTTCTTGGCTGCCCCTTTGATAAGCATCATCACTATCTTTTATGCCATCATCACTATCAAGACCCTTAGGACTGTCATCCTCTATTTTTGCAATGCTATAAGTGTCTTCATTATTTCTTCGTACATATTTGTCTTCATGAATGTACTCTTCTTCATCATTTGACCCACTATTTTCATTGCCTTGCCTATGGTATTTACCTTTAAATTCAACCTTTGTTTCATAACTTTTATCATTTTCACTTTTTCTATGTTCACTGCCTTAAGAATTTATCCCTTCACCATTATGCATACTATCCTTTTGGTTGAGTTCTTCTTCACTATTTGGTACATTATTTACTCCTTTTCCTTGACTCTCACTAGTTTGTTGATTGTTTCTAGGCTCATTGTTTTTATCTCTGTTTTCTTCTTCAGCAATACTTTCTTCTTGGTCACTGCCTTCATTAATTCTTCTTGGCCATCACTTATTTCTTCTTTTTCCTTGTCATATTTGCCATCTTCCTCTTCTTCACTATTTTCTTCATTTTCATTATCCTCCCCCTCACTGCTTTCTTCATTTGTATCATTGCTATGTTCATTTGCACCACTGTTTTCTTCATTTCTATCATTGTTTTCTTCATTTCTGTCACTGTTTTATTCATGTCCCTTGTCCTCTTTGCCATCTTTCTCTTCTTCACTACTTTCTTCATTTTCATCATCCTTTCCCTCACTACTTTCTCTTGGCCATCACTGCTTTCTTCTTGGCTATCTTCCTCTTTGTGGCTATCTTCCTCTCCTTGATTATTTTCTTCATTTTGATCATCCTCTCCCTCACTACTTTCTTCTTGGCCATCATTTATTTCTTCTTGGCCATCTTCCTCTCCTTCAATTTTTTCTTCATTTTCATAGTTCTTATGGGTAAGGTGAATGAGGAAGGTCTATTTGAGGAATCAAGAAGATGAACCAAGGTCAGTAGAGGGTGATGGAGGATTTTGAGATGATGATGGCAGATTTTACAGAGGGATGGGTTGTGGAGTTGTGAAATCATCATGGGCGATGAAAACCTCCCAGGGGATGCCTTGTTGTTCTAGTTGGTGTGAGACAATCACTTTGATGAGGGAATGATGAAAAAGGCTTGAAATTTGTTGGGATGGAGGCCTCTTTTGCATGATGGAAGACATTTTCTCAATACTTTTGCAAAGGTAGTAGGACATATGTAGCAGCTTGGTTTTGGAGAAGTGCATGAGGATTCGTATGTTGTAGGAATAGACTCTAGAGAACCTACCCTCGCAGGTGAAGTACTTCATAATTATTTTCATTAGGAGAGAATATCTGTCCAATAGATGACAGAAGGGGAACATGGTTTTGCAATCAACTTGACAACTTGGTTTCAAGAATGGGCGATAGTGGCTTAGGTCCAGATGCTTTTGTTTGAACCACCTTTCTCCTATGCAAGGTATTCCAATATCCCTAGAGATGGCATACGTGGTCAAATCAAATTTTACCCCGGCTAGGTGTACTTGATGATTATGAAGATTTAGGGCAAAGAGCTTGGTCAATTGAGGGTGACTCTGGATCTTTTGTACTTTTTTACGGAGTTAATAGCATCTCAATTCTTCAAAACAGGACAAAATAGTAGGCAAGGTTCTCAACTCTTCAGTGCTTATAGGTTCAAACCTATTTGGCATCCCTCCCTCCCTTGGCTACTTTCTAGGCCTTTGACTTGCCTCATCAATGTCAACATTCTCTTATTCTTTCATTTTGTTTTTTACCCCTGCCTCAAATACTTTAAAAAGAATTGGCACTGCTTGAAGAATGATGTGACAATGGGGAATGAGATGGTGAATTTTTCTAATTAGATCAAGGCCCAGCAGTGTGTAGGCCAAGTTTTTTCTTTAGGATTTCACTGCCTACTCCAAAACAACTTTCAAATTTCCTTTGTGATCTTATCTTTAGAAAAATATGCACATGAAGGAAATTTTCAAAATACCTCTTTAAAAGGCCTCCACAGCAGAAAAATAGCTCAGAAAACCTTGTCAGATGGCTTGGGTCACTCTCTGAACATGTTTTCATGCAGAGGTTAAAAACTGTGGCAGGAGCGCAGCACAAATCCTGTCGAACGGCCATGAACGTGATTTTGTGCAGAGTTCAAAACTATAGCAGGAGCGCAGCACAACACTGGTCGGGCAGCTCGGGTCACCCTTGAACGTATAATTGTGCAAAGGCTACATGTTGTGGTAGGAGCACAGCACAGTGCTGGTCTTGCGGCTCATTTCACCCCTGAATGTAGAATCGTGTGCACTCTTGCACGCTGGGGAACTCCTACACGCGGGCAGACTATTGAACGGAGTCCGGTCGTGCAGCTCGGAACGATACCTCGTGCAACCTTTGGGTGGCCCTGAACGTGGTGTCATTCCACCCCTCTGAATGCTAGGAAAATAGCAAGAGCGCAGCGCCGTTCTGCAGGCACGCAGAGCGTAGTGGAAAATTGCACAGGGAGACACTACAGGAGCATAGCGCAGCTGCTCAGGAGCGCAACGCTCAGAAAAATTGCACGAGGACTTTGTCAAAAATTTTGAAAAAACCTCACTCCTTTTTCAAAAATCCAAATGGTGAATGGGAGATGATTTTCTGGACTTGTTTTATACCCTTTGATAAAAATCAAAAGTAAAAACCCACTTTATAAGGTTTTTTTCTTCTCACTTTTTCGCACAGTGCCTTTTGACTGTTTTTGGTCTTGTAGGTGGTATTTTGACAGGAAATTTGTTCTTTTCACTGTTGGAGGCCTGTTGGAGTTTATTTTCAAATTGATAACCTTGCCGAAGAAGCCAAGACTATGCCTTTCTCCTATATTTGGAAAATGAACCTGTTTTATTAATTTTAACACCTATACACAGAAAACTTATAATTTTTTCAATTTCTCCCTGTGACTGATATTTTTCCATGTTTTTCTCTTTAAGTAATGAATAAAAAACCTCTTGGTGGGAGAAATACCCTGGTAGTAAGTATAAACAGCATTTTGGTCTTTTGGGATGTGCCACCTTTATGTGAAACATTGCTTGCCTTATCCTTATCAATTTTCTTTGTAAGAAAATACTTCTGACAGTCTAGTAAAGTGCCATTCATGTTCATCTAATTGGGATTCTTACTGGGCATGTTTGGTAAAACCACACAACCAATGCATGACACTCAATTGTATCATCAATTCTACAGAGAAGATAGCACCAACTCTTGCCGATTCCGTTTTCGCAGCACAATTAAAGTCTGAAGTAGGCCAGCCTACTCTTCTCAAATCAATGATGAACGCTTGCAATTTCAAAGATCAGATTCACAAATAGGTTAGTTGTCAGTTTTAATTTTAGATTTAGTATTAGTTTTGCTTTATTTTTGCCTAGAAAAAGGACGGTCATTTAAACCGTATCCTACATTTTTGTAATAAACTATTTTTAGATTTAGTTAGTAGTATTTAAACCCTTCTCATGCATTTAGAGAAGGGTCCTGAAATTTGTCAAAAACTTATCCTCAAAACATGCACTTTTGCACCCTCTGAGGAGGTTTTGATGAATGAATGGAACAGGATTTATTGATATTTGCATTTAATATCTGCTACTGATGTTGCACTTTTGTACTGATGTTGGATTAAGAAGAGATAAGTCATTATTGCTTGAAGCTCATGCGTAGAACTAGTTATAAATGGTACTTTTATCTCTTAACTATTTCTGCCTTTGTGTTAAAGTGATATTCATGTTCAGTCGTTTATATATTGATGCTTGAATACTTGAGTTATCATTTGGCACTTTTGTACGGTGATAGCTATTTATTTATGCTTAATGTATGAATAGCTTGTTATGCGATATGTTTTTCATAACTGTTTCATCTAACTTTTTATATGAAAAGGTTTATTTTTATTGAATTATTTTCTTATAACAGTCAAATGATCTTTATTATCAATTGCTATTTGAAATCATTTTAGATCACATAAACAGAAATATTACATCCCGAGTTAGTTTAGAATTAGATATTTCTGTTTAATTAGAATATAATTTAAATGTTATTAGATTAGAAATAGAATAAAGCATTTCACTTAGAAACTTTCAAGAAAGAAATATCAATTTTCAACACACACACACATATTGGGAAACTGGTCCCATTATCCCTAGTCAGACCCACTACACCAAACAGAAAAGGAGCTACTAACTAAGGTCCGAACCGGGTGGGTATCCCCCTTGTTGTAGACCCGATTTTCGGGGCTTCAACATATTTGGCGCTAGAAGGAGGGCCAAGAACTATGAATGGAAAGTAAGTCAAAATCTAAATACCATTCTGAGAGTAAATCACCCTCACCATCTCCCCCGACTTCTCCATCGCACTTAGAATCTTTAAATCCAGAGCCAGAAGTCGAAAGAACAACAACCACTGCTACTAATCCTGACTTTTCAGATGAATCTGCTATTGAACCTCCGGAAGTCGAATCTTTGATCCATAAACTTCAGCGATTTTCAATATCACCTCAAAGGTCTGATAAATCTCAAGGCAGTGCGACTTCACAATATAACCCTGCTCATCCTCTCACCAGATTACAGAGTGAAAAGATAGGCATTCATCCCACTGAGTTACCTCTACCTACAAGGAAAAGAGCAAGGAAATCACCTAAAGGGTCTGATAGTGAGACTCTTTCATCATCATCATCCATCTCAACCTCTTCATCGAGAAGTCAACCATCCACCCCTCCACTTCAGATTACTGTCCATCAGTCCACCCAAACTTCCATATCTCCTTCTCAAACATCTGGAATCGTAATATCTTCATCTTCCCAATCGCAAGGATCATCTTCTGCACTTTCCTCTGTTAGTAGTTCAGCGATGGCCCAACCATGGAATAATCCAAGGGCAGTTTTAATGCCTGCGCCCTTGAGTCAAATACCGGCCCATCCTGAAAAATGACTGCCTAAGTTTAATCCTGAAGCAGGCATGCTAGCAGAAGAACATATAAACAACTTTATGCTGTCCATAAATCTCAATGGAGTTACTAATGAAGATTTTGTTGTTCGACTTTTTCCCTATACTCTATAAGGAGCAGCCGGATCATGGTATTTCTCATTACCATCTAGATCTATTACTAGTTGGGATATCTTTCAAGATCAATTTTTGACTAAATTTGGTGATGGCAGGTCTACAGCGACATTGATCAATGACCTGTCTAATCTTAGAGCTAAGTCAAAAGAGCCTATCAAGGATTTTAATTCATGTTTCAACAAACTGTTAAATAAAATTCCTACTACTTCCAAGCCTAGCGAAGAAGTGCGAAGTGAATGGTACATTTCTGCTTTACCATAAAACATAGCAATCTTCGTTGACAAGGCTAACAAAACAACTTTAACTGACAATATGAAAGAAGCAATAGTAGTCGAAAAACGTATCATTGCTTTAGAAAATAAAAATGCAATAGAAGAACGAAAATCCAAGAAGGTTACTTTTAAGGAAGACATCAAGAAAAAAAAATCTAAAGATCCATTCGCTTTAGAAGGATTACAGAAAGTTTTGAAAACCATGTCTAATGAAATGGTTGATATCAAGAAACAAGTGGCAGAAACATCTTCTAAAAATTCATTTAAGCCTTATAGAAGAAACCCTTCAACTGATTCAAAACCGCCAAATGCTATTACAAATGTTGAATTAGAAGAAGAAGAAGAGGATATTGTTACTGAAGAACTACCAATGAAGAAGAAGTTGTAGAGGTACAAGGTATGTGAGATTTCATCCTCCCAGATGAGGAAGATCAAGAAGCATCCCCGGTTAGCACTCGAAGTAGAAATCAACTTGATCCTCCTCAACCTACTCCTAAATCAAAAAGCACAAGCTCAATTACTAAGGATAAAGTTGCACCCAAGAAAATGACATCTAAATCAATTCAAACCAGCCCAACATAAACATATTCATCAACTCCATCAAGAATGTTGATTGTTCCGAATGAAATGGAGTATAATATCATAGAAGATATGAAAAAAACTAGGGCTAACATCACCTTTTATGAATTGAGCAAGTTAAAACACCAGCAAAAGGTACTTTTGAAAGAATTACGTGCTGTACCAGAAAAACCTTTGCCCGATCCTGTAATCTCTCAAGCTTCCAATGAGATGGGAAGACCTCCAAATAATGTCATTAGTAAAGTTGATTTAGAAAACATTGCTTTAATTGGAGGAAGGTCAAGATCTCATACTCCCCCATTTCTTCTTAATTATGAAGTTTTCAATAAAAATTTGCATAATTGTTTAGTGGATTCTGGAGCTTCATCTAATATTCTACCAAAATCAGTATGTGAAAAGTTTAACATTCAACCACAAAAATCTCTTGTGTGCATAGTCCAGCTAGATCGATAGCAAGTTGAAGTGATTGGCGAATTAAATCAGGTTACCATAAGGTTGTCATCTAATCCAAAGGTATGTCAAGTTATTGATATTTTAGTTATAGATATTCCAGAATTTTATGGCTTAATTCTTAGCAGAGATTGGTTAGAAAAACTTCATGGATACTTTGCAACCGATTGGTCGCATATGTGGCTTCCTTACAATGGTAAACCAAATCAGATAAAGGTTGAACGAGAAAGACATCAGAAATACATAGTAACAGAATTGGAAGGAGAAAATGAACCAGTTGCATAAAACAATAATATCATTGACAATTACTCAGTTGATTCTTTCTTAGGAAATTTCAATGCTCATACTTCACCTTACTTAGAACATTCTGTTTTATCTCACATAGAAAAATTTTCTCAAACAGATAGTTCTAAATGCATTAATTTTGTAGATACTCCTGTAAATAAATCTTTATTTTTGAAGTTATTTTTTGATGGTTCTAAGTCTAATGAAGGAGCAGGAGCAGGGTGCGTGTTGGTTAGTCCAGAGGGAAACAAAATTATGCTAACTTGCAGACTCAAGTTTGATTGCACCAATAATACCACAGAATACGAGGCTTTAGTCCAAGGATTATACAAAGCAATTGAATTAGACATCAAATATCTACTTTATGGGAGAGAAGTGGTTCTTCCAACTCATCTAGCATTTCCTTCTTTAGCCTTAGTTCAATATATTGATGAAGCACCAACTTCTTCCTAACAACTAAGGCAGATGGAAATAATTAAGCTAGAAGAACAACAAGAAAACGCCAAAATAACTCATGTTTATCATCAAGCATTAGTTAAAGCTTCTTTTGATTCAAACATGATATCCAGAAAGGACTTTCAGATGGGAGATCTAGTTTTAAAATGGGACAAGGCTCATGAAGAAAAAGGGAAACATACAAAATTTCAACGAATGTGGCTGGGTCCTTTCCAAATTGCAGAAATCATAGGTCCATCTACTTTTATGTTACAGGATTTAACAGGAAAAAGAGAGTCTTTACCTGTTAATGGACAGATCCTCAAAAAATATTTTCCATAGAAGATCACTCTTCTATTTTGTAGATTAGTTTTCTTTATTGTCATAATAAAACCGGTTGTAAACGGTTACATTTGGAAATTCACGAAAAAGAAACAAATTCTCTTTTAGATTTTGTTTTTTCACTTATATAAATAGAATTCTTCTAGAAAATTGATCATTATTATTCAAAGATACAGTTAAAAGCTTTAGGCCTAGAAATGATACTAGTTTCAACTTTGAAAATTTTGATAAAAAACGACCTTTAGTGGGAAATTGTTTTATATCAGTTCAATAAAAGGTATTAATAACAAAACGAAGATTCTATGTTGAAAATTTCTTTCCAAAAACTCTACCATTGTCGTCCAGAGCTATCTTAAGGAAACAATGACTTCCTCCCCACCTAGAAAATTACAATGTTCAAGGAATAATCCAATCATACACTTTTAACTTAAAGACTAAGAGGTCTCATCACGAGCCGACTTATCATGATCATAGATATTATAGCTTGCTGAATTTGCCAATATTGCATACCATAACAGGGCAATGACTCAAGATTATTGCAATTAAAAGACAAGGGGTCTCATCACGAGCCAGCTTGTTCAGCAAAGTTATAAATCAAGTGAATGGCACTGTCATAAATTGGCTACAAAACCAAGACATTCTTCTTTAAGGATAAAAAATAAAAATAAAAAGCAATAAGTGTGAATATGGATTTCTCTTTGAAAATTGTATATTTCTCTAAGTAGGACACAGGATCATTGCTGGGTAACAGGTAACCCTGTCGAGGCTATAAAAGCCTGCTGGCAGCAGAGGCTCTACCTACGACAAATGAGCATATTTAAAATTGATTTACAGAGAAGCTTTTGTTTTTATCTTTATAAACCAAGTAATGACTGATATAGATACAAGGACTAGCTTGAGGAAGTAAATAATCAAATTTGAACATAGAAGAAATGAAATATCATTAATGGACAAAACCATAATGTACTTTGTCTTTTTATAATAAAGTTTGATTTTCTAAAAAAAAAAATATGTTTTGAAAAGTTTAAGAAAATTCAAAAGAAAAGTAGAGATAACTGGTTCTTCCAAGTGAATCGCCAATTATTGTGGCCAGCAACAACCCCCCTTCTTATTTAGTATTAGTGATAATACTAAATAAGTGGGGACCCTTAGTCAAAAATCTAAAAATCAATTAGTGCTTGTTTTTCATTGTTCAATAAAACTCACTATCATAAACTTAGAAGAATGTTCCTTGAAAAATCCAAAAAAACGTAAGTTTTCTGATAGCATAGGATAAAATCATTCTTTGAGGAATATCACATTGCAAAAGGGTAATGAATGCCTCTTTACAACCAGAATTCTAAAGATTGTGATACGAAACTACGCGCTAAAATAAAATTCATCGCATCGCATGCTTCAAATATCATATATTATGCTGAAAAACTTCAGATCATCGATGTGCGATAACATATATCGCAAATCGCATTTCGCAGAAAATACATTAACGAATGTTTGTCATATGTTATGTCTTGTGATTTTGCGATA
Organism: Pinus albicaulis; assembly: GCA_034641835.2. Taxonomy (NCBI): domain Eukaryota; kingdom Viridiplantae; phylum Streptophyta; class Pinopsida; order Pinales; family Pinaceae; genus Pinus; species Pinus albicaulis. The sequence continues at coordinate 598,254,720 of CM076575.1, forward strand.
TTGCGATATAGCGATATTACAATATTGTGCCATTGCAAATTTACGAAATTGCGATCTGCGATATTGCGATTTCGCGATTTCGCGATGTTATGATATTGCGCCATTGCAATTTTATGAGATTGCGATCTGCGATACTACGATTTTGCGATATTACGAAGCAAATCGCAGATCACATTATTGCAGATCCTTAAGGCTCGTTGTACGAAAAATATTTCTCCATAAGTCGAGACTCCATTATGCGCTTTAATGTTTAATCAATGAATTGATTGTCACTCATTAATGAAAAATGGTTTCGTTCTGATTAAAGAAGTTATTTCACGTAAGGTGGTATATTTTATACGTCTTCAGCATTTAAAACTTTCCCGTCACATTTTTCATATCATTACTCTCACTTAATTCGTAAACTTCAGGCGCGAAAAACAGAGGACTATACAAAGCAGTATTCAGAGTATTATGGGAAAGAAAGACAAAGCTTTGAGTTCTGAAAGTAAAGAGATGGCGTCCTTGTACATAGACACCGCTTGCAACAAAGACACTGGTATAACTACTTGGGATGGCATGAATAATATACTTGAAGAATACAACCCCAGACTAATGGATGTTACGGCTACTGCAAGATCACTTGGATCTTCTGAAGCATCTCTTACAGAGCTAGCTTGTTCTTTCTTGCACCAGATAGCTGCAAGACCTAAAATTCTTCCATATACAGATATGGTTAAATGGGTGCTGGATAGCACTGATATTACCAACAGACAGTTCAAGACTCAGGGGTAAGAACTCATTAGCTCGTTTACTCCAGAAGATTTGAGGCTCATGTATCATTTGCCGGAGCCACAGGCAACTTACAACAAACAGTTTATGGAGAAGTTTGCCAAGGAAAATGAAAACCTGGAAGAATGTACCAAGGAATGATCCAGAAGAGATGAACCACTGAATAAACATAAATACGATATGTACAGTACTGGTTCTCTCACTTCTCCGTATTGCTTTGCTGCTACTATGCTCTATAGGCTTTTTGGAAAGCCTGACATTAATAATATTTTGTCTGAATGGCTACCATTATTTAATGTTGTTGTTAATGCTACTATAGTGAATTGGGCTAAGATACTGTCTAATAACTTAGCCACGACTATTTTGAATTATCGGTCTAAACGGACTGTCTCTCAGAGGATTTATCCCCCTTTTTACATAACTGCCTATGTGATGGATTCAATCTGCTATGTTTCTAAGTTTCCTTTAATGGGTTGGAAATGGACAATTCAAGATCCCCTACCCATTCATGTTTATCATAAATAATTGTGGGATTCAAAGTTCATTTCCCATTTTTACAAGATTTACCATGGCATTATGTTACCCCTGTAAAGAATGTTGTATAATAAGGACGCTCCAAGATTTTACCCTGAAGCAGAAGTAGATATTCTCCCCATCGCAAGATGGTTTGGAGAAGAATTTTTTACATATGTTAGGGTTTTTGGAAGTTTTGCTTCTCCTCATGTTTTACCTTTGTATGTTCTGGATAAACTCCTGGCCCGAGAAATTGCTTATCAAACCTGCGGTGAGGAGGTTTGACTAAAGATTTAAAGGATAAAAAGAAGGCCATCTGGCCACAATTCCCTGTGGCCTGCGGAGCATTTTCACTATTTGATGTTGTTCATGCATTTAAAGAATTAAACAATATTACATCTTTACAATTTTTCAATTTTCCAAGAAGATCATTTGACCCCTATGATATTGTTAAAATTTTCACTACTACAGTCAAGGTGAGAATATTTTCTAAGGAAGATGATCTGTTTGATGACATGTTTCAAGAAAAATGCACATTTAAAGAGATCTTACATTCAGCTCAGATGTGATTCTCTCCAAAAGAATTTCATGAATTTAAAATGTATAGAGAAAGGAGATTAACTACTATCCCTCTGGATAAATTGTGCTTGGAACCCTTAAGGGAACCAACTCCTAGTATCAGTCTCAGTGGAAGCTCAGATACAGACAATTCTAAGTCAAAGTCTGGAAAAGAAACCTCTGAACACTCTAAAAATTCTGATAATGACCAAGATAAAAGTGAAGGGTTTGTAAAGGATACTGCACAGTCAAAAGAACTCTCACAACAACATATTTCAACCTATTCGCAATTAAATCTTCCCCCTCTCATTGTACAGCAACCATCAGTCAGAACTGAGTTAGACAAGGAATGGGAAACATTTAATGAATTGATTAATATTGAAGGACAAAACATATAGACCCCTGTATAGACAAAAAAAGGTTTGGTCATAGGAATAAGTGGCAATGTCACGGAAACAGAACATATCCCCATTACTCCATCCTTTGAGCTTGTGCTCAAAATAGAGGAAATTCCTCCTCTAGATATATTCTATAATCCACAACATAAATCAGTAGTAAGAAAACAAATGAAGAAGAGGAAATTAGAAAGTGTAATCTCTCATGATGCAGAACAATTGGATGTTTTATGGCAAGATCCTACTACTAATCCAACTGAAAATCTTACTAAATTATCTCAGATTACAGGAACATATGCTTCTGCAGCCATCGACAAATCATCTGAGGTATGGCAATTATTAAATGAAAAAGAAGATCAAATAAAGGTTATGCAACAACAACTACAACAGGCCAATGCTAACAGTGAAGCACAATTACAACTTGAAAAATTACAGCAAGAGTTTCAACAAATGCAAGTTGGATATCAGAATAATTTGGCTGAAAAAGATAAACAAATACAGATTATGCAAGAGATTCACAAAGATGACCCCAAGCTTACAGAGTTTATCACAGAGTCTATTTCCTTGAATAATCAACTACTGCAGCAACAGGATATATTATGCCAAAAAATTTCACAGTGGAACTCTTTTTGTGAAGAAAGTGATAAAATCACTAATCATGTCATAGAATTACAACATGATTATGATTTAACTAATGAAAGAGTTCCTAACTATTTGGCTTGGCAAGAGACAGAGGAGGGAAAAAGAGCAGGAGCACCAATCATCAATGGCAATCATAAAGAAATGCTCTTCAATAATTGGGATGCACAGATCAAGAATGTAGATCAAGCAGCGGAAGAGGCAGCCACAGTAGCAAGCAAAATTATTGATTGTATAAATGAGAATTTGCGCAAGGCAAATTTAATTTCAGAAACTATTCCAGGATACCTACCACAAGCACAGCAACTACAAACAGAGTGGAAACAAAAAGCTGAAGAAAAGGCAGAATCGATAAAAGGATTAACAAAGTTAAATTGGGATTCTTACTGGACATGTCTGGTAAAACCACACAGCCAATGCATGGCTCTCAATTGTATCATTAATTCTGCCGAGAAGATAGCGCTAGCACTTGTTGATTATGTTTTCACAGGACAGTTAAAATCTGAAGTCGACCAGCCTACTCTCCTCAAATCAATGTTGAATGCTTGCAATTTCAAAGACCAGATTCACAAGTAGTTAGTTGATAGTTTTAATTTTAGATTTAGTATTAGTTTTGCTTTATTTTTTCTTAGAAAAATGACGGTCATTTAAACCGTATCCTACATTTTTGTAATAAGTTATTTTTAGATTTAGTTAGTAGTATTTAAACCCTTCTCATGCATTTAGAGAAGGGTCCTGAAATTTGTCAAAAACTTGTCCTCAGAAAATGCACTTTTGCACCCTCAGAAGAGGTTTTGATAAATGAATGGAACAAGATTTATTGATATCTGTGTTTAATATCTGCTACTGATGTTGCACTTCTGTACTCTTAGTGGATGTTGGATTAAGAAGAGATAAGTCATTATTGCTTGAAGCTCATGAGTAGAACTAGTTATAAATGGTACTTTTATCTCTTAACTATTTATGCCTCTGTGTTAAAGTGATATTTATGTTTAGTTGTTTATGTATTAGCACTTGAATGATTGAGCTATCATTTGGCACTTTTGTACGGTGATAGCCACTTGTTTATGCTTAATGTATGAATAGCTTATTATGCGATATATTTTTCACAACTGTTTCGTCTAACTTTTTATACGAAATGGTTTATCTTTATTGAATTCTTTTCTTATAACAGTTGAATGATCTTTATTACCAATTGTTATTTGAAATCATTTTAGATCGCATAAATAGAAAGATTACATCCCGGGTTAGTTTAGAATTAGATATTTCTGTTTAAATTAGAATACAATTTGTATGTTATTAGATTAGAAATAGAATAAAAGCATTTCATTTAGGAACTTTTTAGAAAGGAAATATCAATTCTCAACACACACACACATATTTGGAAACTGGTCCCATTATCCCCAGTCGGACCCACTACACCAAACGGAAAAGGAGCTGCTAACCAAGGTCTGGACCGGGTGGGTATTCCCCTTGTTGTAGACCCAATTTTCGGGGCTTCAACATATTTGGCACTAGAAGGAGGGCCCGAACTCCGAATGGCAAGTAAATCAAAATCAAAATACCATTCTGAAAGTAAATCACCCTCACCATGTCCCTCGACTTCTCCATCGCACATAGAATTTTTAAACCTAGAGCCAGAAGTCGAGAGAACAACAGTCACTGGCAAAAACCCTGAATTTTCAGAAGAATCTGCTATTGAGCCTCTTGAAGTTGAATCTTTGATCCATAAACTTCAGTGATTTTCAATATCACCTCAAAGATCTGATAAATATCAATGTAGTGTGACTTCACAATATAATCCTGCTCATCCTCTTACCATATTACAGAGCGAAAAACTTGGCATTCAGCCAACTGAGTTACCTCTACCTACAAGGAAGAGAGCAAGGAAATCACCTAAAGGGTCTGATAGTGAGACTCTTTCATTATCATCATCCATCTCAACATCTTCACCGCGAAGTCAACCATCCACCCCTCCACCTCAGACTATTGTCCGTCAGTCCACTGGAACTTCCACATCTCCTTTTCAAACATCTGTAATCGTAATACCCTCATCTTCCCAACCACAAGGATCATCTTCTGCATTTTCCTCTGTTAGTAGTTCAGCGATGGCCCAAATGCCATGGAATAACCTAGGGGCAGTCTTAATGCCTGCACCTTTGAGTCAATTACCAGCCCATCCTGAAAAATGGCTACCTAAGTTTAACCCTGAAGCAGGCATGTTAGCAGAAGAGCATATAAATAATTTTATGTTGTCCATAAATCTCAATGGAGTTATTAATGAAGATGCTGTTGTCCAACTTTTTCATTATACTCTTCAAGGAGAAGCCGGATCATGGTATTTATCATTACCATCTGGATCTATCACTAGTTGGGATATCTTTCAAGATCAATTTTTGACTAAGTTTGGTGATGACAGGTCTACAACGACACTGATCAATGACTTGTCTAATCTTAGGGCTGAGTCAAAAGAACCTATCAAGGATTTTAATTCATGTTTCAATAAATTGTTAAATAAAATTCCTACTGCTTCCAAGCCTAGCGAAGAAGTGCGAAGTGAATGGTACATATCTGCTTTACCATCAAACATAGAAATATTCATTGATAGGGCTAACAAAACAAATTTAGCAGACAATATGAAAGAAGCAATAGCAGTAGAGAAACATATCATTGCTTTAGAAAAGAAAAATGTGATAGAAGAACGAAAATCCAAGAAGGTTACTTTTAAGGAAGACCTCAAGAAAAAACAATCAAAAGATCCATTTGATTTAGAAGGATTGCAGAAATTTTTGAAAACCATGTCTAACGAAATGGTTGACATTAAGAAACAAGTGGCAGAAACATCTTCTAAAAAGTCTTTCAAGCCTTTTAGAAGAAACCCTTCAACTGATCCAAAACCACCAAATGCTATTACTAATGCTGAATCAGAAGAAGAAGAAGAAGAAACTGCTACAGAGGAAACTACCGATGAAGAAGAAGTTGTAGAAGTACAAGGTATGTGGGATTTTATCCTCCCAGATGAGGAAGATCAAGAAGCATCCCCAGTTAGCACTCGAAGTAGAAATCAACTTGATCCTCCTCAACCTACTCCTAAGTCAAAAAGCGCAAGCTCATTGACTAAGGATAAAGTTGCACCCAAGAAAATGACATCTAAAGCAATTCAAACCAGCCCAGTCCAGACAGATTCATCAACTCCATCAAGAACACTGATTGTTCCAGATGAAATGGAGTATAATATCATAGAAGACATGAAGAAGACTAGGGCTAACATCACTTTTTATGAATTGAGCAAGTTAAAACACCAAAAAAAGGTACTTTTGAAAGAATTACACGTTGTACCAGAAAAACCTTTGTCTGATCCTATGATTTCTCAAGCTTCCAACGATATGGGAAGACCTCCAGCTAATACGATCAGTAAAGTTGATCTAGAAAATATCGCTTTAATTGGAGGAAGGTCAAGATCTCATACTCCTCCATTTCTTCTTACTTATGAAGTTTTCAATAAAAAATTGCATAATTGTTTAGTGGATTCTGGAGCTTCATCTAATATTCTACCAAAATCAACATGTCCAAAATTGAACATTCAACCACAAAATTTTGCTGTACATATAGTCCAGTTAGATCGATCGCAAGTTGAAGTGATTGGTGAATTAAATCAGGTTACCATAAGGTTGTCATCGAATCCAAAGGTATGTCAAGTTATTGATATTTTAGTTGTAGATATTCCAGAATTTTATGGCTTAATTCTTAGCAGAGATTGGTCAGAAAAACTTCATGGATACTTTGCAACCGATTGGTCGCACATGTGCTCTCAAGAAATTCAGAAAATCTCTCGTCAAATTGGGAAAAACCACTGCCGCTTACCTTAGGACAGCTCCTTTTCCGTTTGGTATGGTGGCTCCGACTGGATTTAAAGGACCAGCTTCCTTATAACTAAATGGGTTGGTGATGGGTTGATTTGGATGAGTGGAAATGGGACTAAATTGACTGAAATAAAACTATCTAATTAAACTAAATGCTGATAAAGAAATTCTAACACTAACCTGGGTAATTATATGTGAATACAACTTAAGATTGTTCCAATTTAACAATAACCATGAAAATGTATTATTATTTAAATTGAAATGTGCAGAAATGAATAAAGATAACTCTGTTTAAGAAATTAAACAGAGTTATATTAGCATATTGCATTCATCATTGTATACCATCTATATATGCTTATGAAAGATAACATTTCAATTATACTCAGAAATGATATATAAAAGGAAACATTATGAAAACCAAATATATATAAATGATAGAAAATTTTCAAGCGAATATCATATAACAAAGGAAATCAACAGTGAACAGATAGAAATACCTCATTCATCTTGAAGACTTTCAAATGAAATATGATACTCTAATCGAGTAACTCTGATGTAAAATCAAATCCAAAGGTACAGAAATGCAACACTTCAAAGATAATTTCAGCACAAAATCACCAGATGTGATCCTTTATAAAATATAAGAGGGAATGGAGTACAGAAATGTAAGCTCCAAATCCAAAAAATATTACAACTCCGGATCCCCTTCTAAATGCATGAGAGGGATTTAAATAAGAAATTACATAAACAGAATCCTACTACTACTACTACAATCTATCAAATTAAAAACATAAATACTATCTTAAATGAAACTGATTCATTGCTTTTCTTTCTCGCTTGATGTAGCCAAATTGCAAATCTTCAGCACATCCTGGAGCCTCGGTGGATGACTCATCCGGAATGCAGCTGTCCAGCGTAGGTGGCATCGGAAAATTCTGGAATTAAACAATCGACAAAATTTGAAAGGAATTTAATAGCCATTTGTTGATTGTTTGGCTTAATTAAATAAGTCCACATATTTTCCCAAGATATTGCTTGAAGTTTGTTGATTTGTTGACTTTTATTCATCATTTCTTCTTTCCATCTGTTTTCGGTTTCTTTCACTTTAGGCAAACTGCCAGGAACACAATCTGAAATGAGCTTAATTGAATACAAGATGTCATTGATAAGTTGCGTTATATTACTCATCATGCTCCTAGCTCTTGATATTGCTCTCTCGGCTTTCATTATCTGATGTTCCCATTCTGTAAACAAGATTTCTTTATGTCTTTATTCTATCCTAGGAAGATTAGCTTCTCTTCCTTTTTCTGTATCTTGCCAAGTAAGAAATTCAGAAATATTTTCATCAGCATCATCAATTTCTTGCCTGAGAGTAATAATGTTCTGGATCAATGATGATGTGATATCACAAAATGGTTCTGTTTGTGATAATTTTGCACAAAATTCATTCAATTGTTGAGACAGCAATTTATTAACTTCAAGAGCTTCCGATTTGAATTCACTTAATTTAGGGAAATCTTTGAACCTATCTAAAGCTGCTTGAAATTCTTTTTCTTGTACAATCTTCACATTCTTCTCATTTTGCAACAAATCTTGTAACTTGGAAATTTCTTGATTCAATTGTTGTTGTTTGCCTAAAACTTGCTCATCAACTTTCTTCTTTTCTGTAGTAAGCTGTTCTTCTAACTCTTTAGATTTGAGTTCTTGATCCTGTAATCGTTGTTCCAATTGAGCAATCTTTTGTTGACTTTCATTGGCTTGTTCTTCAAGAAAAGCTATATGGAGATCTTTTTGTGTCATCAACTGAGAGACTTCTGCAGCTTTATCTATTGTTGCAGCACTATATGCTCCTGCATATTGAGACAACTTAGTGAGATCCTCAGATGGATTCACTTCAGTATTCTTGTAGACAATATTCATGAATTCCTCCTGTGGAGTGGAAAACATGTCCTGATCTATCTTCCTTCTTTTTCTCTGTTTTCTAACAACAGCCTTATGTTTAGGGCTATAAAATACATCCAAAGGAGGGATCTCCTCAATCTTCAATACAATCTGCCCTGTAGGATGTTCAGGAATGATTTCGACATCCTGATCTTCTTGCCCTTTATCTTTATCCTGCAGTCCTAATTGCTGAGCAAATTGATCATATTGTTTCAACAATTGAGAAGAAACATTAAGATCAGCAGAGTCTATAATTTTCTCAGTATTTTCTTTTCCTTCCAATTGTGTATCTGTTTTCTCTGTATTTGTTCCCTGCTCAATGGTTTTTCTATCTGATCCTCCTTTTTGATTATGCACATTAGTATCAGTACTTGTGCATTTTTCTTTCGTTTGAGCTGTGGACTGCTGATCAATATTTCGATCAGATTTGCCATCAGTATTCCCTTTCTGAGCATCAGGTTTGCCATCAGTGCTCACCTTTTCAGTATGTACAATTGGCTGGTTAATAACCGATTATGTAATGACTTTACCGGCAAATGTTTCTCCTGGCGTTTTGCCAGATGTACCCTCTGTCTCTGACCCTTGTATAGGAATTCTCAGTTGGTCTAGAGGAACTCTCAACAATCTTTGACTTCTGAATAACAAAAATTTATTCATTTCTTCCTTCTAGAATTTAGACTTAGCCAAATCATAAACTTGAGGAAAATCATTCAACGAAACAAACAAATCATCAAACTCATCTGGTTCATGCTCAAATCGAGCAATCGAAACTGAAGCAGTAACATTAAAAGCTATCTGTCGTGGATCATACTGTCTCCCTGGAATGGTTGCAAATTTACAACCCTTTATTTTGGTGACTTCCTTTTCTGCATGTTTGAAGTCATTCAAAGTAAACTGACCACAATTGAATGGGAATGGAGGCCACATTATTTTCTTACTATTGTTTAGAGCTCTAGATATTCCTTCAACTGTTAATTGATAGGAGATTTCCTGGGCGAGAAGTTTGTCTGGAACAATAAGAGGGAGAACATGGGGTTCCACAATACTCCCAAAAATCCTGATGTATGTGAATTTTTCTTCTCCAAACCAATCTCCTATTGAGGATAAGTCAGCTTTAGCTTTGTCTGAGAGTCTAGGAGGGAAGCGATTGAAAATGGTTTGAAAGACAGGGATAATGAAACCATGGCATATTCTATACACATTATCTTGGAAATGAACTTTCCAAAGAAGTTTATGATATATGTGAATCAGGGTGGGATCTTTGGGAGTCCATTTCCATCCTAACAAGGGAAACTTAGAATTAAAACAAAGAGCATCTAGAATATAGGCACAAAAGAAAAAAGGAGTGGAATTTCCAGCGGTTTTATCTTGTCTGTACTCGAGTATTCTATTAGCCATTCTATCAGAGAGAATAACAGCCCAGTCCATAATGTCGGAATTTACAGAAGCTAAGATTAATGGGACCATTTGTATAGAAAACCTAGCAGAATTGTCATTACCAAATAATCTACACATCATGGTAGCGGCATAGCAATACGGAGGTAAGAGGGAATCTACTGAATACATACCGGATGCTTCATTTCTGTGCTTCTCAGGATTTTTCCTCCAATCTTTGATAGGATCAGATTGAACTTTATTATTATCAACAAACTCTTTGATAAATTCTTTGTTATAAACCTTCTGCGGATCAGGAAGATGATACATTGCCTTAATGTCTTCTGCTTTAAACGACCCAAAAGACACTCCAGAAGCTGAAACAAACATTATGTCCTTTATTTTCACACTATCGATGACCCATCGAATCACATCATAATAAGGCATGATGCTTGCTCTGGCTGCAATTCGATGTAGAAATGAATTTGCAAGTGATTTTTCAGTAATCTCAGAGTCGGAATCTGAGCTATCTTCATCTGGAACGGATGCCTTTTCCACTGTGACTTTGGGGTTTTCTTTCTCCAATAGATTATAAACTCCTTCCCACATCATTCTTTCGAGCCCTTGGCATGATGTACTCAGTTTTGTTGGCTTTTCTTTTGAGACTGTAGGAGTCTCAACAAACTTAACGGGAACAACAGTCTTGGTTCTCCTCGCTCTCTTCGACATTTCTGTGTTTGATACTATTTCCCTTTGTCTGTGAACAAAAGGGTTCAGTGTTCCTTGATTCTGCAAGACAATAAACTTTCAGTCGTGACAAACAAGCAACTTGAAAGGAATGATTATGAACTCATGATTCATTATTTATTGGTCTCGTATAACACGTAAATGTTCTTTTTGGGTCACACTCATGTATTTAAAACCGAATCATCAACCAATATTCATTTGATTTGCTATTGAATACCAACGTACAATTGGAGATTTGACGCTTGTGAAATATTATAATATTTACCTATCTTGAATTCTTCGAACGTAATAAATATCATGTATCAATCGCATCGAAAGTTTTCAAATGGTACATAAATATCATAATACAGATTTCTCGATTTGCCGATTGCGATTGAAAACTTTTCCGATTTCCGATTAGATGGTTATAGATCGTAATCGGGGAGTTTCAATCGAAAAGAATTGTTAATGGCTTTCTCCGATTTCCGATGGTGGGGTCTACCATATAAAAAAATTTCTCATTTAAACGAACAATTGTTTGTTTTCCTTTTGAAAAGTGTTTTTTTTTATAATAATGCGCGTCGCATCGGAAATTTGAAATTGACCGCAAAGAACTTATTAAAAAGTGTTCCGATCATGCGATTGCGATTGGTTGCATCGCATCGGAGGTATGTAAATAGATAACTTAAACCCTTTGTGATTGAAGTTTTGAGATTGAGCTAATCACATCGGAGATTTTGAGTTTCTATGTTAAATTTTACTCTAAGGATTTCTCCGATCTCCGATTGCGATTATTATTCATTGGACTTTTACACTTGACTTGTTTTTTATGATAAGGTCTTTTATATTTGATCGGGTTGGAAGTTTTGAATGTTGTATTTGGTTTGTATACAAACAAAGATGAGCTTTTTCAAAACAATGAATCTTTATTTCTAATTCTTTTATTTCTATAAAAAGAAAAAGGGACCCTATTTCTAAATGAATTTTATTCTAAAATTAAGAAAAAGGGAGGGTTGTTGTATAGTACAACAATTGACGATTCACTGAAAGAACCAGTTATCTATGAAAAAATAAAACGAATACTATATTTTTAGTAAGTAAAGATTTTTAAAGATAATGAAAACTATCCTAGGATAATCAAAAATAAGATCTAACTTATGAAAAAGAATAAAAATTATTTACAATTTCTTTCTAGTTTCTTGAGAATAAAAACATTTTTGGGTTATCTCAAGCTTTGATTGGTATTAATAATGAAGTAAGTGGATTTCTCCAAGTTTGGTTTTATAATATACTCTATTGTCATAGGTATTGCCTCTGCTGCCTGCAAACGTTCATAGTCTCGACAGGGTTACATTTAAACCATTAACCATTCATTGTCCCATCCAACTAAAATTATGACTTTTTAAAAGATAAATTCATAAGACATATTATCTCATGTTTTTGTCTTTTACTTATTTTTTTATTTTTAAGAGCCATTGTTCTGGTTTGGTAGCCAGTTAATAACAATGCCATTCACTAGTTGTAATTAAACTGAACAAGCTGGCTCGTGATGAGACCCCTTGTCTTATATTTATAAGCCATTACCCTGTTTTGATGTGCAATATTGGTAATGTCAGTTTCATTACTTCTTATGAATATGGTAAGTCGGCTCATGATGAGACCTCTTATCTCTTAAAAATTTTACATAATTTCTTAGAATTACATTCTAAAAATCACAACCTAAATGGATGGGGTGAAATAGTTTTATCCTTAAGAATCAATGGATGACAATTTTCAGAGTTTTTTGAGTACCAAGACTTGAATAATCTTTACTTTTATAGATAACCTTTCTCTGCTTAATAAACTTATAATGATTTACATTTACCTCAAGTTTTCAAAAGATCATGCAAATAATTGGAATAATCTTTCAAAGTTTAACATCTTATTTAAAACTATCAAAAGACTATGATCATTTCTTTAAAAATTCTTATTTACATAAAATAAATATTTATAATATTCTTCCTAAGAATTTTTCTAACAAGTAAACAGTCAATTAGAGACTCATTAACAACCTTTATTTGCAAAAACAATTAAAAACTTTGCAGAAAGGAATATGTATAGTTTAAGAAGGGGTTACCTCCTTATGAAAATAATTTCTTCAAGATAAGCCCATTTACAGGAAGAGATTCTCTCTTACCTGTTAGATCTTGGAGTATGAATGTATTTGAGCCTATCTTTTCAACGATCTGAAATGGTCCAAGCCACATTTTCTAAAACTTGGTATGCTTACCTTTTTCTTCATGTTCTTTATCCCATTTCAGAACAAGATCACCAATTAAAAAAAAATTTGAGCCAGTAGAACTTGCATCAAAAGAATATTTTACAAGCTATTGATGTTTTTCATGAATAATTTTAGCTTTATCTCTATCTTCTTCTAGTTTAAGGATTTGATCATATCTCAATTGAATGGATGAAGAAGGATTTTCTTCAATAAATTGCACTGGGGCTAATGATGGAAGAGTTAAATTTGATGGTATCACAACTTCTTTTCCATAAACTAAATTGAAAGGTGAAGTTCCTATTGAAGCTTTTTCAATGATACGATCAGCCCATAATGCAAAGATTAAAGACTTGTGCCAATTTTTTTGATTTTGATCATCCTTTAATAATTTGTCAATATTTCGCTTAAAAACCTCTTTGAATGAAAATTCTATTAAACTATTTCCTAAAATAAGATGCATTATCAAAAGACAAGAGTTTAAGGTACACCAAACCTGGTTATGATGAATTGATCTATGAAATCAATAATTGCATCGGCTTCCATCAAAGTACTCTTTCACCATTTCTCAGAAGTAATCAAAAGAAGATGTACTTGTGTTGTTTGGAAGAATGAGGTACTATCTCACCAATAATGTCAAGCCCCCATTGTTCAAATGGTTGCTCAATACTCACTGGTTGCAAAGGAAAAGCTGGTTTCCTTTGTCTTCCACTTGCAGTTTGGCAAATTCTGCACTTCCTTACATAGTCGTGTGTATCTTTAAAAAGGGTAGGCCAGTAATAGCCAGCACGAATTATTTTGTGAGCTGTGGTATCACCTCCAAAATGACCTCCTGCTGGTCCATCATGCAACTCCTGCAAAACCTTTTCAGCTTCAGTCTTTTCAAGACATCTTAATAAAATTGAATCATAATTCTTCCTAAATAACACATTATCAATGATCTCATATTTAATAGCCTTTAACCTTAAAGCGCGTTTACTCTTATAGCTGAGATTAGAAGGAGCATACCCATTTTTCAAGTAATAGATAAGATCAGCATACTGAGATCCAGAATTTGTAACATTTATCTGAATTACTTGAATATCTTGATTTGAATCTTGATTTTCTGGTATGTTATGAGCTCCTGCCAATAATCTGCAAAAACCTTGTCCTCTAACAATCTTAGCTGGTTTAATATCAACATCATATTCTTGCAAGGTTGTTACCCAGTTAGCTCGTTTTTCTCCTACTTCTCTTTGAATTAAGAATTTCCGTACTGCAGAGAATGGGACAATGATTTTTGTATGAGCTTTCAAGAGAAAAGATCTGAAATGCTTGATTGATTTAAACACGGCAAAGGCTTGTTTTTCGACATCGAAATAATTCAGCTCAGCTCCTTGCAGATTTGAGGTAAAGAAAGAAATTGGTGCTTCAATTTTCTAATCATTGAGCTGTGTTAAAATAGCTGCATAGGATGTCTCGGTGGCTAACGTATACAAAATAAAATATTTAGAAAAATCTGGGGTATTCAATGCTGGTGCATTAATGATCACTTGTTTAATTTCTTTAAAGGCTTCTTTCTCTTTATTCCCCCATTTGAATACTAAATTCTTCTTGATCATATTTTGCATAGGTAAAACAATTAAATAAAAATCAGGAATGAATCTTTTTACAAAATTGATCTGTCCAAGAAATGATTGCATGGATTTTTTGTTATGAGGTAAAGAAATATCAGAGATTTCTTTTACTCTATCTGGATCAATGTATATACCATCTTTTGACACAACAAATCCTAAGAGTTTTCCTTCATCCAAAGCAAAGAAAGATTTCTTTGGATTTAAGGAAATACCAAACCTTCTACATCTTTCAAATATTTGCTTTAGATCATGCAGATGATTGGTTCTCTTTTTTGAAAATACTGTTATGTCATCAAGGTAAACAACAACTGATTTATTGATCAGACCTTTAAATGCTATGTCCATGGCTCTTTGGAAAGTTGCTCCCGTCCAGACTTATATCACTATCTCTTCTTCCTTACAAAACATATTGGAAACCCAATTGGAGTGCCATACAGGAAAAATGATTTTGGCTTTTAAAAGTTTATTAAGTTCTGATTTGATTTGTCCTTCGAGATTTGGATGAACCTTCCTTAGCTTTTGTTGAACAGGTTTAATATCAGGAAGCATTGGAATTGTGTGTTGAATAACCGAAGTATCATATGTTTTTAAATCATCATAATTCCAAGCGAAAACGTTTTTATATTTGTTCAAGAGTTTAATGAAAGCATTCCTTCCTCTGGTGCTAAATTGAGTCCTAAATTAATGTTTTGAGGTTTGGAATCAGAACCAAGATTTACTAATTCAAACTTCAAAGTGGAACTTTGAAGTTTGGCATTAGTGACTTTCTTGAATCTGTCTTTAATATCATATAAGTCCTCCAATTTAACAACAGATTTTGGAATGGGATTTTCATTACCTTTTGAAGCAATATGTAAATCATGATCATTTTCATCAATAATTTGCTCATCATATGATTTCTCTGAAGTCATGAAATTTATAATATCTTGATCATGATAAAAAACTCTCCAGTTTGTAACATTGTCTGGGATAGATGGACGAAAAATTAATTCTACAGAAAATCTATCAGGATTGCAATCTTCAGCAGGTAGGAGTTTAGATGCAACATTAGCTAACAAGTCAGCTGATGTATTCTGATTCCTAGGAATAGGAGAAATATTGAATGCTAAAAAATGAGTGGTGAGATCTTGTACTAAGGTTTGATAGTGTTTAAGATGTCCTGAAAGGCAATGAATAGTATTCCTAACTTGTTTTATGACAATTTCAGAATCACCAAAGACTTTCAAGTATTTAACATCTAACCCTATAGCTTTATAAAGTCCTTGAACTAAGGCTTCATATTCTGCAGTATTGTTAGTACACTCAAATTCTAGCCTACATGACAGCATGGTTTTCTCTCCATCCGGATCAATTAAAATGCATCCTGCTCCAGCTCCATCACTAGACTTTGATCCATCAAAATATAATGACCAAAATAAAGATTTATCTATTGACTTATCTACAATTACATCAGAAGTATTTACAATTCTGGAAGAATCGGATTGTGAAAAATTTTCTATTTGAGAAACAAAAGTATTTACAGAAAAAGGTGATCGGGGTGCTTTGAAGTTTCCAAGAAACGATTCAGCAGAATAACCTCCAAGAATATTGTTGTTTAATGCCACAGGTTCGTTAGGTTGTTCAAATTCAGTGACAATGTGTGTCATATGTTTTTCTCGTTCGATTTTGATTTGATTTGGTTTCCCTTTGTAGGGAAGCCACATATGTGAATAATCAGTCGAGATATAACCATTAAGTTTCGCAGACCAGTCCCTGCTTAGAATTAATCCATAGAATTCAGGAATATCAGCAATCAAAATATCAATTCTTTGGAAAATTCTAGAGTCAGAAGCTAATCTGATAGTAACTGAATTGATTTCTCCTACAACTTGAACTTTAGAGCGATCCAATTGAACAATATGAACTGCCGATTTCTGTGGTTTGATATTCAATTTGGCACAAACAGAAGTAGGCATTATATTAGAGGAAGCTCCAGAATCAATTAAACAATTATGCAGATTTTTATTGTACATTTCATAAGTCAAAAGAAAAGGAGGAGTCTGAGAATTTGACTTTTCTCCAATGAGCATGGTATCAGTAGCATCTACCTTATCTGGTGGCTTACCAGCTCCTCTAGCTGCTTTTGCAACTACACCACTTGGTAAAGGAGCAATTGGTGTAGCGTTTAATTCTTTCAATAGCAACTTTTGCTGGTGTTTTAGTTTGCTGAGTTCATGTAAGGAAATGTTGGCTTTGATATTTTTCATGTCTTCAACAATGTTGTACTCCATAGGATCTGACACCACTAAAGTCTTTGTTGTTGATGTGGGAGGATTAGAAGAAGATGGTTGATTTTGAGTAGGTAATGGAGAAGCTTTCTTTGTAGGGGATTTGTCTTTGGTACTTGGAGTTGTGATTTTCTTTTTAGGAGCTGTTTGTAAAGGCTCTGCTGTAGATTTACTCCTAGTACTTACAGGCATAGCTTCTTGTTCTACCTCACTATCAGAATTAGGGAGAATAAAATCCCACATTCCATGTAATTCAGCTATTTCTTCATTCTCATCTTCCTCATTTGATACTAAAGATGTATCTTCTTATTCTTCTTCTTCCTCTGATTCTGCATTAGAGATTGCATTAGGAGGTTTAGATTCAACTTGGTTTCTTCTGAAATTTCGGAATGGTTTTTTGGTAGAAGTTTCAGCTACTTGTTTTTTAATTTCAACCATTTTATTTGACATGGTTTTAAGAACTTTCTGTAAACCCTCCATGTCATATGGATCTTTGGCCTTTTTCTTTGAATCATCTTTGAAGCTGACTTTCTTTGATTTCCTTTCCTCAATAGCATTTTTCTTTTCTAGAGAAATAATTCGTTTTTCTACTGCAATAGCCTCTTTCATATTCTCAGCTAATGTAGGTTTTGCAGCTCTATCTACAAAAATTTCTATGTTTGAGGGTAAGGCAGTTATATACCATTCACTTCTGACTTGTTCACTAGGCTGTGAATCTATGTGGATTTTGTTCAAGAGTTTGTTGAATCTAGCGTTGAAATCTTTAATGGGCTCTTTGGGTTCTATCTTCAAATTTGAGAGGTCATTGAGTAAAGTAGCTATTGATCGGTCATCTCCAAATTTGGTTAAAAAATGATCTGCAAAATGGCCCAACTTGTTATGGATCCCGAAGGTAATGAAAAGTACCATGATCCTGCTGCTCCTTGAAGAGTATAAGGGAATAGTCTGACTAAAACATCTTCATGTGTGACTCCATTCAAATTTATAGCCAGCATAAAGTTATTGATATGTTCTTCAGCTTGAATGTTAAGATCTGGACTAAATTTTGGAAGCCATTTTCCAGGATTGTCTGGTAAATCATGTAAAGGTGCAGCCATGTTGACTACCCCTGGAGTAGCCCATGGTCTAGCCATTATTGGAACAACTATTGGAGGAGTAGTAGAAACTGGTGGTGTTTGAATAGAAGTTGTTGGAATAGATGATGTTGAGATTGATGATGACTGAGCAGATGATGATTGAGGAGATGATGTGGAAACAACTGCACTTTGTTGAGTTGTGGTTTCGGAAACAGGTGATTGAATATGAGATGATGAACTTGTATCACTTTCTGATTCCGATTGAATTCTTTTTGTCTTGCCCTTACTAGGTAAAGGAAATTATTTCGGAGGAATACCAAGTTTTTCACTTTGAAACCTAGTAAGAGGTTTTGAAGGAATAAATTTTGAGCTTACACTACCTTCAGATATTTCGGACTCTTCAAGAGATAATGAGAATCCTTTCAATTTATGGATTAAATCTTGTACTTCAGGAGACTCAGGAGATTGCTTGTCTGAATGTTTTGAGATTTTGGTAGTGGGTGTATGAATATTCTTCGCAATTTCTTCTCTAGGATTTTGAATTTCAGAAGAAATTGAAGAAGTTGATGAGGGTGTTTTGCTCTCAGAATGGCCTGTAGATAAAGATTTACTTGCCATTCATAGCTCATGCCCTCCTTCTAGCGCCAAAAATGTTGAAGCCTAGAAAATCTCTGCTTCAAACATTGGGGAAAACCACCCGGTCGGGACCTTAGGACAGCTCCTTTTCCGTTTGGTATGGTGGCTCCGACTGGATTTAAAGGACCAGTTTCCTTATGTCTAAATGGGTTGGTGATGGGTTGATTTGGATGAGTGGAAATGGGACTAAATTGACTGAAATAAAACTATCTAATTAAACTAAATGATGATAAAGAAATTCTAACACTAACCCGGGTAATTATATGTGAATACAACTTAAGATTGTTCCAATTTTAACAATAACCATGAAAATGTATTATTATTTAAATTGAAATGTGCAGAAAAAAATAAAGATAACTCTGTTTAAGAAATTAAACAGAGTTATATTAGCATATTGCATTCATCATTGTATACCATCTATATATGCTTATGAAAGATAACATTTCAATTATACTCAGAAATGATATATAAAAGGAAACGTTATGAAAACCAAATATATATAAATGATAGAAATTTTAAAACGAATATCATATGACAAAGGAAATCAACAGTGAACAGATAGAAATACCTCATTCATCTTGAAGACTTTCAAATGAAATCTGATACTCTAATCCAGTAACTCTGATGTAAAATCAAATCCAAAGGTACAGAAATGCAACACTTCAAAGATAATTTCTGCACAAAATCACCAGATGTGATCCTTTATAAAATATAAGAGGCAATGGAGTACAGAAATGTAAGCTCCAAGTCCAAAAATATTACAACTCCGGATCCCTTCTCTAAATGCATGAGAGGGATTTAAATAAGAAATTACATAAAAACAGAATCCTACTACTACTGCTACAATCTATCAAATTAAAAACAGAAATACAATCTTAAAAATGAAACTGATTCATTGCTTTTCTTTCTCGCTTGATGTAGCCAAGTTGCAAATTTTCAGCATATCTTGGAGCCTAGGTGGATGACTCATCTCAGAATGTAACTGTTCAGCATATGTGGCATTGGAAAATTCTGGAATTAAACAATCAACAACATTTGAAAGGAATTTAATAGCCATTTGTTGATTGTTTGGCTTAATTAAATAAGTCCACATATTTTCCCAAGATATTGCTTGAAGTTTGTTGATTTGTTGACTTTTATTCATCATTTCTTCTTTCCATCTGTTTTCAGTTTCTTTCACTTTAGGCAAACTGCGAGGAACACAATCTGAAATGAGATTAATTGAATACAAGCTGTCATTGATAAGTTGCGTTATATTACTCATCATGCTCCTAGCTCTTGATATTTCTCTCTCGGCTTTCATTATCTGATGTTCCCATTCTGTAAACAAGATTTCTTTATGTCTTTCTTCTATCCTAGGAAGATTAGCTTCTCTTCCTTTTTCTGTATCTTGCCAAGTAAGAAATTCAGAAATATTTTCATTAGCATCATCAATTTCTTGCCTGAGAGTAATAATGTTTAGGATCAAGGATGAGGTAATATCACAAAATGGTTCTGCCTGTGATAATTTTTCACAAAATTCATTCAATTGCTGAGACAGCAGTTTATTAGCTTCAAGAGCTTCCGATTTGAATTCATTTAATTTAGGGAAATATTTGAACCTATCTAAAGCTGCTTGAAATTCCTTTTCTTGTACAATCTTCGCATTCTTCTCATTTTGTAACAAACCTTGTAACTTGGAAATTTCTTCATTCAATTGTTGTTGTTTGCCTAAGACCTTCTCATCAACTTTCTTCTTTTCTGTAGTAAGCTATTCTTCTAACTCTTTAGACCTGAGTTCTTGATCCTGTAATCGTTGTTCCAATTGAGCAATTTTTTGCTGACTTTCATTGGCCTGTTCTTCAAGAAAAGCTATATGGAGATCTTTTTGTGTCATCAACTGAGAAACTTCTGCAGCTTTATCTACTGTTGCAGCACTATATGCTCCTGCATATTGGGACAATTTAGTGAGATCCTCAGATGGATTCACTTCAGTATTCTTGTAAACAATATTCATAAATTCTTCCTGTGGAGTAGAAAACATATCCTGATCCATCTTCCTTCTTTTTCTCTGTCTTCTAACAACAACCTTATGTTTAGGGCTGTAAAATACATCTAAAGGAGGGATCTCCTCAATCTTCAATACAATCTGCCCTGTAGGATGTTCAGGAATGATTTCGACATCCTGCTCTACTTGCTCTTTATCTTTATCCTGCAGTCCTAATTGCTGAGCAAATTGATCATATTGTTTCAACAATTGAGAAGAAACATTAAGATCAGCAGAGTCTATAATTTTCTCAGTATTTTCTTTTCCTTCCAATTGTGTATCTGTTTTCTCTGTATTTGTTCCCTGCTCAATGGTTTTGCTATCTGATCCTCCTTTTTGATTATGCACATTAGTATCAGTACTTGTGCATTTTTCTTTTGTTTGAGCTGTGGACTGTTGATCAGTATTTACATCAGATTTTCCATCAGTATTCCCTTTCTAAACATCAGGTTTGCCATTAGTGCTCACCTTTTCAGTATGTACAATTGGCTGGTTAATAGCCAATTGTGTAATGACTTTACCGGAAGATGTTTCTCCTGGTGTTTTTCCAGATGTACCCTGTATTTCCAACCCTTGTATAGGAATTCTCAGTTGGTCTAGAGGAACTTTCAACAATCTTTGACTTCTAAATAACAAAAATTTATTCATTTCTTCCTTCTGGAATTTAGACTTAGCCAAATCATAAACTTGAGGAAAATCATTCAACGAAACAAACAAATCATCAAACTCATCTGGTTCATGCTCAAATCGAGCAATCGAAACTGAAGCAGTAACATTAAAAGCTATTTGTCGTGGATCATACTGTCTCCCCGGAATGGTCGCAAATTTAAAACCCTTTATTTTGGCGACTTCCTTTTCTGCATGTTTGAAGTCATTCAAAGTAAAATGACCACAATTGAATGGGAATGGAGGCCACATTATTTTCTTACTATTGTTTAGAGCTCTGGATATTCCTTCAACTGTTAATTGATAGGAGATTTCCTGGGCGAGAAGTTTGTCTGGAACAATAAGAGGGAGAACATGGGGTTCCACAATACTCCCAAAAATCCTGATGTATGTGAACTTTTCTTCTCCAAACCAATCTCCTATTGAGGATAAGTCAGCTTTAGCTTTGTCTGAGAGTCTAGGAGGGAAGCGATCGAAAATGGTTTGAAATACAGGGATAAGGAAACCATGGCATATTCTATACACATTATCTTGGAAATGAACTTTCCAAAGAAGTTTATGATATATATGAATTGGGGTAGGGTCTTTGGGAGTCCATTTCCAACCTAACAAGGGAAACTCGGAATTAAAACAAAGAGCATCTAGAATATAGGCACAAAAGAAAAAAGGAGTGGAATTTCCAGCGGTTTTATCTTGTCTGTACTCAAGTATTCTATTAGCCATTCTATCAGAGAGAATAACAGCCCAGTCCATAATGTCGGAATTGACAGCAGCTAAGATTAATGGGACCATTTGTATAGAAAACCTAGCAGAATTGTCATTACCAAATAATCTACACATCATGGCAGCGGCATAACAATATGGGGGTAAGAGGGAATCTACTGAATACATACCGGATGATTCATTTCTATGCTTCTCAGGATTTTTCCTCCAATCTTTGATAGGATCAGACTGAACCTTATTATTATCAGCAAACTCTTTGATAAATTCTTTGTTATAAACCTTCTGCAGATCAGGAAGATGATACATTGCCTTAATGTCTTCTGCTTTAAACGACCAAAAAGATACTCCAGAAGTTGAAACAAACATTCCGTCCTTTATTTTCACACTATCGATGACCCATCGAATCACATCATAATAAGGCATGATGCTTGCTCTGGCTGCAATTCGATGTAGAAATGAATTTGCAAGTGATTTTTCAGTAATCTCAGAGTCAGAATCTGAGCTATCTTCATCTGGAACTGATGCCTTTTCCATTGTGACTTTGGGGTTTTCTTTCTCCAATAGATTATAAACTCCTTCCCATGTCATTCTTCCGAGCCCTTGGCATGATGTATCTGTAACTAATCTCAGTTTTGCTGGCTTTTCTTTTGAGACTGTAGGAGTCTCAACAAACTTAACGGGAACATCAGTCTTGGTTCTCCTCGCTCTCTTCGACATTTCTGTGTTTGATACTATTTCCCTTTGTCTGTGAATGAAAGGGTTCAGTGTTCCTTGATTCTGCAAGACAATAAACTTTCAGTCGTGACAAACAAGCAACTTGAAAGGAACGATTATGAACTCATGATTCATTATTTATTGGTTTCGTATAGCGCGTAAATGTTCTCTTTGGGTCACACTCATGTATTTAAAACCGAATCATCAACCAATATTCATTTGATTTGCTATTGAATACCAACGTACAATTGGAGATTTGACGCTTTGTGAAATATTATAATATTTACCTATCTTGAATTATTCGAACGTAATAAATATCATGTATCAATCGCATCAAAAGTTTTCAAATGGTACATAAATATCATAATACAGATTTCTCGATTTGCCGATTGCGATTGCAAACTTTTCCTGGAATCATTGTGGGGGTCTACCATATAATTTTTTTTTTCATTTAAACGAAAAATTGTTTGTTTTCCTTTTGAAAAGTGTTTTTTTTTTTTATAATAACGCGCGTCGCATCAGAGAATTTGAAATTGACCGCAAAGAACTTATTAAAACGTGTTCCAATCATGCGATTGCGATTGGTCGCATCGCATCGAAGATATGTAAATAGATAACTTAAACCCTTTGCGATTGAAGTTTTGCGATTGAACTAATGGCATCGGAGATTTTGAGTTTCTATGTTAAATTTTCCTCTAAGGATTTCTCCGATCTCCGATTGCGATTATTATTCATTGGACTTTTACACTTGACTTGTTTTTTATGATAAGGTCTTTTATATTTGATCGGTTCAGAAGTTTTGAATGTTGTATTTGGTTTGTATACAAACAAAGATGAGCTTTTTCAAAACAATGAATCTTTATTTCTATAAAGAAGAAAAAGGGAGCCTATTTCTAAATGAATTTTATTCTAAATTAAGAAAAAGGGAGGCTGTTGTATGATACACTTCCTTACAATGGTAAACCAAATCAGATAAAGGTTGAACAAGAGAGACATTAGAAGTACATAGTAACAGAATTGGAAGGAGAAAATGAACCGATTGCATACAACAATAATATCATTGGAAATTATTCAGTTGATTCTTTCTTAGGAAATTTCAATGCTCATACTTCACCTTACTTAGAACATTCTGTTTTATCTCAAATAGAAATTTTTTCTCAAACAGATAGTTCTAAATGCATTAATTTTGTAGATACTCCTGTAAATAAATCTTTATTTTGGAAGTTATTTTTTGATGGTTCTAAGTCTAATGAAGGAGCAGGAGCAGGATGCGTGTTGGTTAGTCCAGAGGGAAACAAAATTATGCTAACTTGCAGACTCGAGTTCGATTGCACCAATAATACAGAAGAATACAAGGCTTTAGTCCAAGGATTATATAAAGCAATCGGATTAGACATCAAATATCTACAATTTTTCAGAGATTCTGAAATTGTAATCAAACAGGTACGCAATACTATACATTGTTTATCAGGTCATTTAAAGCATTATCAATATTTAGTTCAAGATCTGACTGAACACTTTATAGCATTTAATATTTCATCAATCCCCAGACTCCAGAATGCTAGTGCAGACCTCCTAGCTAACGTAGCTTCCAAGCTCATTCCTTCAGAAGACTATAGCCCTGATCAATTTTCAATCGAATTAATATTTAGACCCTCGATTCCTGATAACATTACCAATTGGAGGATTTTCAACAATGATCCTGATATTTTAAGCTTCCTCACATCTGAAGGATCTTACACCAATCAGATAATTGATGAGGACCAACATGACAGACAATTGCAACAAGATAGCACTAATAATGTTATGCCAAAGTCAGTAGTCAAGTTAGAAGACCTTTATGATTTGAAAGATCGATTCAAAAGATCTACCAATTCAAAACTGCAAAGTTCAACTTTGAATTATGAATTAGTAAATCTAGGAACTGATACCAAACCACAGAATATCAACCTAGGCCTTGGTCTAGCTCCTGAAGAAAAATTAGCATATGTTCGTCTTTTGAAACAATATAAAAGTGTCTTTGCTTGGAACTACGATGAACTCAAAACTTATGACACTTCTATCATCCAACATACTATCCCAATGATCAATGATGAAAAACCTGTCCAACAAAAGTTGAGAAAGATCCACCCCAATCTAGAAAACCAAATCAAATCTGAACTCAATAAGTTATTGAAAGCCAAGATTATTTTTCCCGTTCGACATTCTAAATGGGTTTCCAATATGGTTCCTGTTAGAAAGAAGAATGGAGACATTAGAATTTGCATTGACTTTCGAAATCTTAATAAAGGCTGCCAAAAAGATAATTTTCCTTTGCCTCCTATGGAGCAGATATTATAGGCAGTTGCAGGATCAAAATTAATGTCTTTCTTAGATGGTTTCTCTGGATACAATCAAGTGTTGGTCCATCTTGATGATCAATTGAAAACGACATTCAGAACCAAATGGGGCACTTACGCATATCAAAATATGCCTTTTGGTCTGATCAATGCTGGTGCCACATTTCAGAGAGCTATGGACATTGCTTTCAAGGGATTAGTTAACAAATCAGTGGTAATTTACTTGGATGATATAACTGTATATTCCAAAAAACGAAGCAATCATCTTAGAGATTTGAAGCAGATCTTCCAACGTTGTCAAAGGTATGGAATTTCACTTAACCCGAAAAAAAATCCTTTTTTGCATTAAGTGAAGGAAAACTTCTTGGATTCATAGTGTCAAAATCTAGAATTCACATTGATCCTGATAGAATCAAGGAGATTTCTGAAATATCCTTACCTCACAACAAGAAAGCTATGCAATCTTTCCTCGGCCAAATTAATTTTGTAAAGAGATTTGTACCATATTTTTCAAGAATTGTATCTCCTTTACAAGCAATGATTAAAAAGAATTCAAACTTCAAATGGGGCCAAAATGAATATGAGGCATTCAATCTAATCAAACAAGCAATTGTTAATGCTCCATCTTTAGCAACTCCAAATTTTTCCGATCCTTTTATTTTGTATACATTTGCCTCTGATAAATCATATGCTGCGATACTCACTCAAGCAAATCAAGACAAGGTAGAAGCTCCAATTGCTTTCTTCATTTCAAATTTACAGGGGGATGAATTGAATTATTCAGATGTAGAGAAACAAGCTTATGCTGTTTTCAAAGCAATTAAATATTTCAGACCCTTTCTACTTAAAACCCATACAAAAATCATAGTGTCGTTTCCAGCGGTAAGAAATATTTTAGTTCAGAAAGATGTGGGTGAGAAAAGAGCCAATTGGATTACTGCCTTACAAGAATATGATGTAGAAATCAAACCAGCAAGTATTGTAAGAGGTCAAGGCTTTTGCAAAATACTAGCTGGGGCATCACTTATTTCCAAGAAACCATCTGCAGAGATACAAACGTATGAGGTAAGCCTAAACGATGTTGAATCATTATATACTGATATCATTTTTTATCTAAAGAATGGATATGCTCCTCCAAATCTCGATTACACCAAGAAAAGAGCTCTAAGGTTGAAGGCTAAACAATATCAGCTTGTAAATGATGTTCTTTTTAGAATGAATTATGATTATGTTCTTCTTAGATGTCTGGAGAAATCTGAAGCTGAAAAAGTCTTGCAGGAACTTCACGATGGGCCAGCAGGTGGACATTATGCTGGAGATGCTACTGCACACAAAATTCTTCGTGCAGGCTATTACTGGCCTACATTATTCAAAGATTCACATAGCTATGTAAGAAAATGTCAAATTTGTCAAACTGCAGCTGGAAGACAAAAGAAACCATCATTTCCATTACAACCAGTGAACATTGAACAACCTTTTGATCAATGGGGATTGGACATAATAGGTGAGATCGTTCCTCACTCTTCTAAGCAACATAGGTATATCATTACAGCAACTGATTATTTTACGAAATGGGTAGAAGCAGTCCCTCTCAAGATTGCTAATGCTGAACATATCATCGAATTCATAGATCAATTCATAATTACCAGGTTTGGTTTACCTTCTGCTTTAATGTTTGATAATGCATCATATTTTTCTGGTAACGCTATGACTGAATTTGCACTCAAGAGGTTTCAAACTTAAATACTCTGCCAATTATTATCCATAGGGAAATGGGTTAGCTGAATCCACAAATAAAAACTTAATCAGAATTATTAAGCGAACCATTGATCAAAATCATAAAAATTGGCATAAGTCTTTAATATATGCTTTATGGGCAGATCGAATAACGCAGAAAGCCTCCATTGGCACTTCTCCCTTTAATTTAGTTTATGGGAGAGAAGTGGTTCTTCCAACTCATCTAGCAATTCCTTCTTTAGCCTTGGTTCAATATATTGACGAAGCACCAACTTCTTCCTTACAACTAAGGCAGATGGAAATAATTAAGCTAGAAGAACAACGAGAAAAGGCCAAAGTAACTCATGCTCATCACCAAGCATTAGTGAAAGCTTCTTTTGATTCAAACATGATAACCAGAAAGGACTTTCAGATAGGAGATCTAGTTTTAAAATGGGACAAGGCTCATGAAGAAAAAGGAAAACATACGAAATTTCAACGAATGTGGCTTGGTCCTTTCCAAATTGCAGAGATCATAGGTCCATCTACTTTTATGTTACAGGATTTAACAGGAAAAAGAGAGTCTTTACCTGTTAATGGACAGATCCTCAAAAAATATTTTCCATAGGAGATCATTCTTCTATTTTGTATATTAGTTTTCTTTATTTTCATAATAAAACCAGTTGTAAATGGTTACATTTGGAATTCACGAAAAAGATACAAATTCTCTTTTAGATTTTGTTTTTTCACTTGTATAAATAGAATTCTTCTAGAAAATTGATCATTATTATTGAAAGATACAGTTAAAAGGCTCTAAGCCTAGAAATGATACTAGTTTCAACCTTGTAAATTTTGATAAAAAGCGACCTTTAGTGGGAAATTGTTTTATATCAGTCCAATGAAAGGTATCAATAACAAAACGAAGATTCTCTGTAGAAAAGTTCTTTCCAAAAACTCTACCATTGTCGTCCAGAGCTATCTTAAGGAAACAATGACTTCCTCCCCACCTAGGAAATTACAACGTTCAGGGAATAATCCAATGATACACTTTTAACTTAAAGAGTAAGAGGTCTCATCACGAGCCGACTTATCATGATCATAGATATGATAGCTTGCTGACTTTGCCAATACTGCATACCACAACAGGGCAATGACTCAAGATTATTGCAATCAAAAGACAAGGGGTCTCATCACGAGCCAGCTTGTTCAGCAAAGTTATAAATCAAGTGAATGGCACTGTCATAAATTGGCTACCAAACCAAGACATTGTTCTTTAAGGATAAAAAGAAAATAAAAAGCAATAAGTGTGAATATGGATTTCTCTTTGAAAATTGTATATTTCTCTAAGTGGGACACAGGATCATTGTTGGGTAACAGGTAACCCTGTCGAGGCTATAGACGCTTGCTGGCAGCAGTGGCTCTACCTACGACAAATGAGCATATTTAAAACTGATTTACAGAGAAGCCTTTTGTTTTTATCTTTTTAAACCAAGTAATGACTGATATAGATACAAGGACTAGCTTGAGGAAGTGAATAGTCAAAGTTGAACATAGAAGAAATGAAATATCATTTATAGATTAAAACATAATGTACTTTGTCTTTTTATAATAAAGTTTGATTTTTTGAAAAATTTTCTGTTTTGAAAAGTTTAGAAAATTCAAAAGAAAAGCAGAGATAACTGGTTCTTCCAAGTGAATCGCCAATTGTTGTGGCCAGCAACAACCCCCCTTCTTATTTAGTATTAGTAATAATACTAAATAAGTGGGGACCCTTAGTTTAAAAATCCAAAAAATTAATTAGTGCTTGTTTTCTTTTTCCAATAAAACTTACTATCATTAACTTAAGAAAATTCCTTGGAAAATATTTAAATAAACTTAAGTTTATGATAGCATAGAATAAAATCATTCTTTGAGGAATATTGCATTGCAAGAGGGTAATGAATGCCTCTTTACAAGCAGAATTTTAAATATTGCGATACGAAATTACGCGCTAAAAGAACATTCATCGCATCACAAGTTTCATATTTTATGCTGAGAAACCTCAAATCACCAATGTGCGATAACATTTATCACAAATCACATTTCGCAGAAAATACATTAACGAATGTTTGTCATATGTTATATTTTGCGATATTGCGATATTGCGATTTTGCAATTTTGCGATGATATAATATTTGCGCTATTATGATGTTGCGATTTTTCGAGATTGCGATTTGCGATATTGCAATTTTGCGAAATTGCAATTTTGCGATATTGTGAAGTAAATCGCAGATCGCATTATCGCAGATTCTTAAGGCTCGTTGTACGAAGAAAATCTTCTCCATCAATGAAGACTCCATTATGCGCTTTAATGATTAATCAATGAATTGATTGTCATTTATTAATGAAAAATGGTTTTGTTTTGATTGAAGAGTTATTTCACGTAAGATGATATATTTTATGCACCTTCAACATTTAAAAC
Source organism: Pinus albicaulis (assembly GCA_034641835.2). Lineage (NCBI taxonomy): Eukaryota > Viridiplantae > Streptophyta > Pinopsida > Pinales > Pinaceae > Pinus > Pinus albicaulis. The sequence goes on from CM076575.1 coordinate 598,283,997, forward strand.
TTTCCCATCACCTTTTCATATCATTACTCTCACTTAATTCATTAACTGCAGTTGCGAAGAACATAGGACTATACAAAGCGATATTCAGAGTATTATGGGAAAGAAAGACAAAGCTCTGAGTTCTGAAAGTAAAGAGATGGCGTCCTTGTACACAGACACTGCCTGCAACAAAGACGCTGGTATCACCACTTGGGAGGGCATGTATAATCTTCTTTAAGAAGAAAACCCCAGAGTAATGGATGTTTCAGCTACTGCAGGAACAGTTGGTTCTTCCAAAGCATCTCTTATAGAGTTAGCTTGTTCATTTTTGCACCGAATAGCAGCAAGAACTAAAATTCTTCCATATACAGACATGGTGAAATGGGTACTGGATAGCACTGATATTACGGACAGACAGTTCAAGAATCAGGGGCAAGAGCTCATTGTCTCATTTACTTCAGAATATTTAAGGCTTATGTATCATTTGCCGGAGCCACAGGCAACGTACAACAAACAGTTTATTGAAAAGTTTGCCAAGGAAAATGCAAACCTAGCAGAGTGCACCAAGGAATGGTCCAGAAGAGACGAACCACTGTAGAAATATAAACATGGTATGTACAGTACTGGTTCTCTCACTTCTCCGTATTGCTTTACTGCTGCTATGCTTTGTAGGCTTTTTGGAAAGCCTGACATTAATAAGTTTTCACCCGAATGGCTTTCATTATTGAATGTTGTTGTTAATGCTACTATTTTGGATTGGGCTAAGATATTGTCTGATAACTTAGCCACAACTATTTTTAATTATCGTTCTAAACGGACTTCCTCTCAGAGGATTTATCCTCCTTTTTTCCTATTTGCTTATGTAATGGATTCAATATGTTATGTTTCTAAATTTCCTGTAATGGGTTGGCAATGGACAATTCAAGATCCCCTACCCATTCATGTTTATCATAAATAATTGTGGGATTCAAAGTTCATTTCTCATTTTTACAAGATTTGCCACGGCATCATGCTGCCACTGTACAGAATGTTGTATAATAAGGATGCTCCAAGGTTTTCCCTTGAAGCAGAAGTAGACATTCTCCCTGTCGCAAGATGGTTTGGAGAAGAATTGTTTACCTATGTTAGGGTTTTTGGAAGTTTTGCTTCTCCTCATGTTTTACCTTTGTATGTTCCGGATAAACTCCTGGCCCGGGAAATTGCGTATCAAACCTGCGGAGAGGGAGGTTTGACCAAGGATTTAAAGGATAAAAAGAAGGCCATCTGGCCACAATTTCCTATGGCCTGCGGAGCATTTTCATTATTTGATATTGGTCATGCATTTAAAGAAGTAAACAATATTACATGTTTACAATTGTTCAAGTTTCCAAGAAGGCTATTCGACTCGTATGATGTTGTTAAGAATTTCACCACTGCAGTCAAGGTAAGAGTATTTTCTAGAGAAGAGGATCTTTTTGATGATATGTTTCAAGAAAAATGCACATTTAAAGAGATTCTATATTAAGCTCAAACACGTTTTTCTCCAGAAAAATTCCAAGAATTTAAGATGTACAGAGAAAGGAGGTTGACCACTATTCCTTTGGATAATTTGCGCTTGGAACCCTTAAGGGAACCAACTCCTAGTGTCAGTCTCAGTGGCAGTTTAGGTACAGGAAGGTCTAAGTCAAAGTCTGGAAAAGAAACTTCTGAACGTTCTAAAAAGTTTGATAATGACCAGGATAAAAGTGAAGGGTCAGTAAAGGATACTGCCCAATCAAAAGAACTTTCACAACAACAGATTTCAACCACTCCGCAGTTAAATCTTCCCCCTCTCATTGTACAACAACCATCCATCAGAACTGAATTGGATAAGGAATGGGAAACATTTAATGATTTGATTAATGTTGAAGGACAGAACACACAGACTCTTGTAAGTAATGTACAGACAGCAAAAGGTTTAGTTACAGGAATAAGTGGCAATGTCACAGAAACAGAACATATACCCATTACCCCGCCTTCTGTGCTTGTACTTAAAATAGAGGAAATTCCTCCTCTGGATATATTCTATAGTCCACAACATAAAGCAGTAGTAATAAAACAAAGGAAGAAAAGGAAATTAGAAAGTGTAATATCTCATGATGCAGAACAATTGGATGTTTTATGGCAAGATCCTACTACTAATCCAACTGAAAATATTGCTAAACTATCTCAGATTACAGGAGCATATGCCTCTGCAGCTATCGATAAAGCATCTGAAGTACATCAATTACTAAATGAAAAAGAAGATCAAATACAGGTTCTACAACAACAGCTGCAACAAGCCAATGCTAACAGTGAAGCACAAAAACAACTTGAAAAATTACAACAAGAGTTTCAACAAATGCAAGTTGGATATCATAAAAGTTTAGCTGAAAAAGAGAAACAACTACAGGTTATGCAAGAGATACACAAAGATGATCCCAAGCTCACAGAATTTATTACAGAGTCTATTTCCTTAAATAATCAACTACTGCAGCAACAGGATATATTATGCCAAAAAATTTCACAGTGGAACTTTTTTTTGTTAAGAAAGTGATAAAATCACTAATCATGTCGTAGAATTACGACATGATTATGATTTAACTAATGAAAGAGTTACTGAATATTTGAATTGGAAAAATACAGAGGAGGGAAAAAGGGCAAGAGCACCAATCATCAATGACAGTAATAAAGAAATGCTCTTCAATAATTGGGATGCACAGATCAAAATTTCAGAAAAAGCAGCGGAATAAGCAGCTACAACAGCAAGCAATATTACTGATTGTGTAAATAAAAGTTTGCACAAGGATAATTTGATTTTAGAAACTATTCCAGGATACCTACCACAAGCACAAAAACTGCAGACAGAATGGAAGCAGAAAGTTGAAGAAAAAGCATAATCAATTAAAGTATTAACAAAGTTAAATTGGGATTCTTACTGGGAATTTCCGGTAAAACCACACAGTCAATGCAACGCTCTCAATTGCGTCATCAATTTTTCCGAGAAGATGGCGCCAGCACTCGCCGATTCCGTTTTCTCAGGACAATTAAAATCTGAAGTTGGCCAGCCTCTTCTCAAATCAATGCTCAATGCTTGCAAATTCAAAGATCAGATTCATAAGTAGTTAGTTGATAGTTTTAAATTTTAGATTTAGTATTAGTTTTAATTTATTTTTTCCTAGAAAAAGGACGGTCATTTAAACCGTATCCTACATTTTTGTAATAAGTTATTTTTAGATTTAGTTAGTAGTATTTAAACCCTTCTCATGCATTTAGAGAAGGGTCCTGAAATTTGTCAAAAACTTGTCCTCAGAACATGCACTTTTTCACCCTCAGAGGAGGTTTTGATAAATGAATGGAACAAGATTTATTGATATCTGCATTTAATATATGCTACTGATGTTGCATTTCTGTACTCTTGGTGGATGTTGAATTAAGAACAGATAAGTCATTATTGCTTCTAGCTCATGAGTAGAACTAGTTATAAATGGTACTTTTATCTCTTAACTATTTCTGCCCCTGTGTTAAAGTGATATTCATGTTCAGTTATTTATATATTGATGTTTGAATGCTTGAGTTATCATTTGGAACTTTTGTACGGTGATAGCTATTTATTTATCCTTAATGTATGAATAGCTTATTATGCGATATGTTTTTCACAACTGTTTCATCTAACTTTTTATATGAAGTGGTTTATCTTTATTGAATTCTTTTCTTATAACAGTTGAATGATATTTATTATCGATTGTTATTTGAAATCATTTTAGATCACATAAATAGAAAGATTACATCCCGAGTTAGTTTAGAATTAGAGATTTCTGTTTAAATTAGAATACAATTTGCATATGATTAGATTAGAAATAGAATAAAAGAATTTCACTTAGGAACTTTAGAAAGGAAATATCAATTCTCAACACACACACACATATTGGGAAACTGGTCCCATTATCCCCAGTCGGACCCACTACACCAAACGGAAAAGGAGCTACTAACCAAGGTCCGGACCAGGTGGGTATCCCCCTTGTTGTAAGACCAGATTTTCGAGGCTTTTCGTGGCTTCAACACTATCTTGAGTATGAAATGCATGGAGTTCTTCTAATAAATCTTTAGGATTCCAATTCCCTAAATCTTCATCAATGTTTACAAGGTGTTGTATGAAATCTTCATATTAGTCACAAAATTTTTTAGCTAATGATAAAGATGGGAAATATTATTTATAATGTTCATAAAACACCTTGTGGAAATCTTTCAAAGAAAACAAGATGCCAGGTTCTAGCCATTCATACCAATTTATTGCCTTACCTTCTAATGTTGCCATAAACATTTTCATGAGGCAGTCCTCGTGCCATTCAATCTTTAACCTCCATATGTGTATATGAAATTTGACGAGATGTAACAAGGGGTCTTGAACCTTTTCATCTTGAAATATGGGTAGTTTTTTATCCAATTTATTTCAGGCATTTTGTGTGGGAATCCAGGGATATGATCTCTACTCATTGGAGCATATCTCCTTTGTATCCTTGGATCCATATTTGTTAATAAAAAAGGATCACTGTGTCTTTTCAACCAGTTTAGAGTTCTCCACTAGTGGAGTCTTTTGGTCTATTGAGGGTTATGGAGTCGCCATGTGGAAGATTTGAACTTTGCTGTCCACCATCAGCATGATTGGGATTTCTCAATGCATTCCTAGGGGAGTTTATAAGAAATAGTGGAGTAATAGGCCTACTGGAGGCTAGTGGAGTCACCAGGTGGATGTTTTTAGTTGATTTGAAGATATGTGTCTGTGGTCCACCACCAATACTAACAAAAAACCAATCTAGGGATGTTTTTGGGGTTTTCTGAGTTCCTTTATGTAGCCCTAGGGTTTGTGAGAGTGTCCTACAGCTGAGTCATCATTTTTCTAGGATGGTGAAACAACCAGATTCTACTCTTTGGCTGACAGTTTGAGTTCTCTATGATTTGATAAGGGTCTCTGAAGTACTAAGGGATACTTAGATTGTCACTAACATCAGAGGTTGCATCATGATCACCATTGTGTTAGTGATAGTGATGAGGTAGCTATCAATCATAGGATACTGTTTCAATCAAGGGTTTCTGAATTGCTGAAAGGGTGTCTAAGCTTGGTACTTACTCAAAAAGGTCCCACTATGATCGCCATTATGTTAGTGTCCTGTGATTTAGTAGATTGGTAGACCAAATGCATAGGGTAACATTAGACCAGTCTTTGGAGTCCTAGGACCTAGCCTTCCTGGTCTCAAAGAGGGCTCTCTCTATTATGTGCGAAGGATGTGAGTTTGTTGGCTTAAGATGGTTTATTTTAGGCTAGTTGTTAAGTGTAGGGTTTGTTGATTGTTTTGGTTGGATGAGATGAACTGGTAGAATAGGTGGAGTGAGAGGTCTTTAAATAATTGGGCTATCGAGTCAATAAAAGTCAAGGGTGCCTCAATAATGAATCAGAGTGCAGTGCAAGGCCAATCTAGCAAGGTTAATGGATCCTTAAGGTTATGAGTGAAATGGGATGGACATCAAGTTTGTGAATAAGGTAGGGCAAAGGGAAATCAAGAATCCTTTGTCAAATACCTATGAACAAGAGTGTCTCAAATATGATAAGAAAAAGATACTAAGCATGAGATAGGGAAAACCATTTACTCAATGATAATACTTTAAACAAATAACTTTCTAAGATAAACATTCCAGTGAAACATAGAAAGCATAAGAGCTTCTAACTTTAGTAAATTCGTCTTCAGAATTTGGGAAAAAATACAAGATATCACAATAACTCAATATATGAAGAGGGAACTCCTAAAGATCATAAATAAATCTATAATTAACTTTGAAACAAGTTGGTAGGCATGGATAAAGGGCAAGATCAAACGAGACCTCTTTGACTTAACCTATCAAACAATAATCCAAAGAAAGGTTCCAAGATAGAGTAAGGCATACCGTGAATCATATTTTTTAACCAGAATATTAATCCATAAATGAAACTAACAAGCATAGGGAGGATTTAAGAGCAGCTAAGAATTCTTCAAACACAACCAGATGAGGAAAACATTAAGGCTATAAAAAAAATGAGGACTGAGGTGCCTCAAAGAGCATGTATCAACCTATACTTTTCTGATTTATAGCAACTAAAAGGAGTGAAACATAATGATAACAAGAAAAAATAAAAAAATTAAGAAGACATCACCATTCACCAAGCTAAGGAATCCTTCAAACAAGCCTCTCCATCATCAAGCCAAACAAACAATTCATTAACTCCACAACACCAATTTCTTCTCCAAGCTCATATAAACCATGTATTGCTTTCAAAGCTCATCAAATGCCCACTATTACAATGAATCCTCATGATTTATATAACCAAAAAGGAGGAGGAAAACCTAATAGAGCATCTAGAAATCTATTGGCTAATCAGAAGTATCTATATTGTCCTTGAGGCTTTGCAAAGCCCAAGGCACAAAAATATCTAAAGTAAATATATTTTTGGCCATTTTTAGCAATTAAATTGACCTTTAGGCTCTGACAGGCCTCCAAAAACTTTCCAAAAGAACATTTTGACTTGTCAACCACAAGAGCGTAGCATTGTGTGTCAAATTAGAAATAGTCTGCCAGGAGCGCAACACAGAGACATGAAACATGGGTCTTCTTGTAGCAGTGTTTTAGAGGCCTTCCCGATGTCAGAAAAGGCTCCGTGATGGCTTGTTGGAAATCCGTTGAAGCCTAATTTCCAGATCTAAATCTGGTTCACCAATTTGACCTCTGCAACCTATCCAAAAGGTGAAAATTCCAAGACTGCTAGGAGCGTAGCACATGTCCTGAAATGCAGGCAGAATGGTGAAAAAATGGTTGTTTTTTACCCTTTTGGGGGACCAAAACAACTCCAATTTGGCTGAAACCTTTTGAGCATGCTATATGAATGATGAGGAACCAAAAATGCAAACATTTCCTCCTGAAGATGCCTTGAGAAAAAGCATAGCACAAGGTGTGCTGCGCTCCTAGCCTCAAATTTTGCAAAAAACAAAAACTTGTTCAATTTCTCCCAAATTTGGTGGATGAGTGCCTTATGTGTCCTGGGAGACCTGTAGAGAATCTTGGGCCAAAATACCAAGTTTATCTTGGTCCTTTTCCTCCTTTAGCGCTTGGATCTCATTTTGGGCTAGTTTGAGTTTTTTCCTTGCAAATTGGTTTCTTTGTACATAATGCTTAGCCATTTTCCTTTGCAAGTCTAAATCTTTGTTGGCCTTCTCCAACTTGGCCTCAAGGTGTATGTTAGCCCTCTCAAGCCATTATTCTCTATCATGCTCAATTTCCATTGCAAGGAGGTCATGGAGAGGAAGCTGCTATGCTAGGGCTGATTCTTTCTCCCTCTCTCTTGCCAAGGCCTTTCCTAGACCCATTGTTTTAGGTCTCCTTCTAGTTTGAACCTTTTTAGCTTCATTCTATTGATAGGTGCCCATGAAATCCTCCAAATTTTCCTGTGCCCTTTGAGCCTCTTTCCAATACTTGAGTGCTATTACTTCATAGATGGCCTGTTGGCCACTCATCTTTTTGTTTTGCATCTGATGGAAGTAAATGGAATCTTTAGCTCTCTTTAATTCAGCTTCCAAGTCCCTGATTTGAGCATTCCTATCTTGTATAAGGGATTTTGCAATTCTTGTTTCATTTTCGTCATCACTGTCTATGTGAATGAGTTCAAACTCTCTTTCCTCTTCATGATTTTCTTCTTCCTCTTTCAATTTTTTCTTACCTTTGTCAATCATTTGAGTTGAGGAGGATGGCATGGCCCCTTTCCCTTTGGAGGCAAAAAACACATGCCTCTCTCCTATTTGATAGGTAAGAGGGAAAGGTGCCACAAGTTTCACTTAAATACTTTTATCATTGGTGACCTTAGGACTGTGTTTCTTCTCATTGATGATCTTTGTAAGTGCATCTTCTTCACTTTGCTCTTGACTGCCTTCTTGAGAGGCACTTTCACTATCTCTTATGTTAGCATCACTGCCAAGATCCTCATGACTGTCATCCTCTGTATTTGCAATATTAGAGGTGTCTTCATCATTTCTTGGTACATCTTCGTCTTCATGACTGTACTCCTCTTCATCATTTGACACACTATGTTCACTGCCAAACTCAGCCTTTGTATCACTGCTTGCATTATCTTTGGGGTCACTGTCATAGGAACTCTCATTAATCTCTCATTTAATTTGATGGTTACTTTATTCCTCATTAGGTGAGTTTTCTTCACTTTTCTGCCCACTGTCTTCCTTGTCTTTCCCATGGTCTTCACTTTCAAACTCAACCTCTGTTTCATAACTTGCATCATCTTCATTTTTGCTATGCTCACTATACTTGTCTTCAAAAAAATTTCCTTCTCTATCATGTATATTGTCCTCTTGGATGGCTTCTACTTCACTTTCTGGTTCATTACCTTCATTATTGGGCCCATTGTCCTTATTTTTTTTTCCCACTGTAATTACTTTCAAACTTTGTCTCTTAGCTGCTTTTTCCATATTTGTCACTGTCTTCTTTGTCCTCTTAACTGCTTTCATTTGCCTCCTCTCCAATGCCCTTTGTATTTTTAGTGTCATCTTCTTCATCATTTATTTCTTCTCCTTGACTGTCATTTGTTTCTTGATTGTCATTAGGCTCACTGTTTTGGTCTTTTTGCTCATCTTTTGGCTCACTGCTTTTGCCACTGTTTTCTTCTTCATCAACACTTTCTTCTTTGTCATTTCCCTTATCACTTTCTTCACTTACATCTCCCTCTTTGCCACCAATTTCTTCACCTTTATATTCCTCTTTGTCACTGCTTTCTTCACTTTCATCACTCCTTTCTTCACTTTCATCTTCCTCTTCTTCACTACTTTCTTCATATTTTGATTTTTTAGGAGAAGGTGAAAGAGGGAGGTTTTTTTGGGGAGAGGATTCATGTGAAGAGGATGAACCGTGGTCAGTGGAGGGTGATGGAGGTGTGGGAGAATGAAGTTGAGACGATGATGGTAAACTTTGCAAAGGGAGAGGCTGTGAAGTTGTGAAAATATCATGGGCGATGATAACTTCCCGTGGGATGCCTTGTTGCTCTAGTTGGTGTAAGACAATCATCTTGATGAGGGAATGATGAAAAAGACTTGACATTTGTTGGGAGGGAAGCCTCTTTTGCATAATGGATGAAATTTTCTCAATACTTTTACAAAGGTAGTAGGGAAAATGTAGCTTGGCCCTAGTGAAATGCATGAGGAGTCTTATATGGTAGGAATAGACTCTGGGAAACCTACCCTCACAGGTGAAGTATTTCATAATGATATTCATTAAAGGAGCATACGTGTCCAAAAAATGAGAAAAGGGGAAAATGGTCTTGCAATCAGCTTGGCAACTTGGTTTTAAGAAAACACCCTCCAAAAAATACATAAAATCATAACACACACTTCAAAATTTTTGGAGCCCCCTTAAAACTAAAAGGAAAAGAGACCAAGTAAAGTTCTAAAGGCAAGTCGCTAAGTCGCATATGCATTATTTGTGACCCAGGCGACCTATGCGACCTTGCGACCCTAAGGTCGCACAGGTCGCACAGGTCGCAAGAGTCAGAATTTGAACAATTTGCGACCTTGCGACCTAACGACCTTGAGGTCGCAAAGTCGCAAGGTCGCAAAGTGAAGTTTTAAAGAAATTTGCGACCCAGCGACCTTGCGACCCAGTGACCTGTAGGTCGCAAGGTCGCAAGGTCGCAAACTTGCAACTTGCGACCGCATTAAACGTCCGCACGTGCGACCTTTTTATATAAGGTCGGGTCGCTAGGTCGCATTTGTGACTCTCAGCGAAAACCGCGGAATTGCTCTGACAGATTGACTGGCGCGTTTTCTTCCGGGTAAGTTGCCTTTTTTCTCCCTATGTTTCCTGCATAAACATTTCTTGCCATTTTTGAGCCTCCCCACGGTCTTATTTATTTACTAAGAAGGATGGGGTTTTTCTTTGGATTGTTGCCGTCATTGTGTTTCCCACAAAACCCCAAGGTCGCCTGCCCCTTGCCTAAATCCTCATGGCTATGCCTTATGGTAAATTCTGGACCTTTCAGACCGCAGTTTTTTCCCATTAGTCAACACTTAGCCGCAAAGTCGCGCGCGCGCAAAACGCAAATGCGACCTGCGACCTAGCGACCAGGTCGCAAGGTCGCAAGGTCGCAAAAAGTCCCACTCAGCGACTCTGCGACCCTGCGACCTAGTCGCAAGGTCGCAGAGGTCGCGGAGTCGCAAAAGTCCCACTCAGCGACTCTGCGACCTTCAGAGAACAGTAAATTATCTTGCATGTTCAGACTCTGTTTAGCCATTATCATCATGTTTTTCTTATCCTGTGATTCTGTTCTAAATGCAGTAGGTGAATTCAGAGCAGACGCAGTACCGGTCCCCTCCGACTCTAGCAATACGGCACCCCGGGTATCTCGAAGGAGAAGCAGGCAGGTGGTGGAGGAAGAGTCAGACGCAGACATACAAATATCTCCGCCGCCCATATACAGAGACACCCTTTGCACCTTCGCAAAGGAGGATAGCCTCAGGTGGTATGAAGTATACCATGAATTTGCCATGACAGCAGAGGAGTTACCAGAAGATCTCCCGGACCGTGAAATATATCTGAAAGTCAAAAAGTCCAGATTGCACCTGGCTGGGTCTCATCCTGCCATCTTTCCATGCCCTGAAATGCTGGACTGGATCATACAGAAGACGGATCCGAAAAGCTTCGCAATCCGAGATAGTGCAGGGAAAGCTTTCGTAACATTGGAAAGTTCAAGAGCACAAGTCTACTACTCCCTACCCAAAGCAGAGGTAAAATTCACCCCAAGATGGTTCGCTACAAATGAAGTGACGATGGTTGACACGATCAGAAGATGGTGGGCAGAACCAGACAAATTTAAGATCAAAAAGGACCAGGAGTACCCGGTGGCCGGTCTGAGGAAAGTCTATAAGCTAGTGGCCGCCATGCTGTGCAGGATATACGGACGTTCGGACACCACCACCTTCAATGGAACATGGGAAACCATCATAGAACACGTAACAGTCCACGTCACTCGATTCAATTGGGCGGGAATATTAATGGGCTCCATGCACCCAAACTTGGCTTCAGCTTTAGCCCCAGATGAGGGAGCGCCATCAGAATTCTACATGGCTTCGTATCTATTAGATGCTGTCTGTGCCCAGATGCATGTTGAGGGATGGCCACATAACTGGGACCCCGAACAGACCCAGGCAATACACTTGCAGACCAGGGTATTCTGGGAATCCAGGTACAAGTCGGACATCGAACAAATCTCTCACATATTCATCCCCGCCCTCTACGGGAAACTATTTGGTCAAGACACCCCCTGCATGTCTTGGCGAGCAATGGAGACACTAGGTCAGGTGGCACACTGGTTCCCATTCGCCGAATTCACAATCATCCGAGTATTTGGCTCGTTTAAAGCTCCACACGCTCTACCTAAGTTTATTGAGCAAGACAAGGTGCTCATGCAAGAGGTGTGTTTCGGATGACAGGTTTCTCTAACGTCCTTGCCAAAGGGAAAGAAGGCTTGGCACCTCTACCTCTCAGCATTGGTTCCTATACGGTCAGAGACTGGAAGAAGTAGCGCGTGAAGGGGAAGAGGTGAAAAGCTATCACTTCAGAAATCTGGACTCCCGAACTTACGATCCAGTCAGGATAGTTCCTGAACATTGTAAAAGGGCCAATTTCGGATGGAGTTATCAACACGTCGAGTGCCCGGATGAGGATGAGAGAAGAAATTGGTATAACGCAAACCGGCATCTCGCACCAGGAATCGACCCTGACCGAGAAGGAGCAGAGTATCAGAACATTGGAGGTTCTTCCTCCTCCAAAGATAAAAGAACACAGACCGGTTCAGGACCTGACACCGCAGATCAGCAAAGGGAAGCAGAAGCCCAGGCCAAACTGGAAGAGGAAAAGAAGAGGAAGGAAGATGAAGAGAAACGAAAGAAAGACGCCAAAACAGAACGGAAAAGGAAGAAAGAGGAGGAGAAAGAAAGACAGGAAAAGGAGGCACAAGCGGCAGCAGAACGGGCACTGAAAGAAGAGCTCGATAAAGTCGATCATCAGAAAAAGGCAGAACAGGCCGCCGCGGCAAAGAGGAAACAGGAAAAGGAAGCAGAGGCAGAGGCAGAACGCCGGAAGAAGGAAGAGCATGACAAGGCGGAAGCAGAGCGCCAGCAAAAGGAGAAAGAAAAGGGTCAAACGCAGGATGTAGAAGTCGAAATAATAAATGACATTGATCTATCTCCCCTGAATATCCCCGCAGGTGGCGCGGGAAGTAACCTCAATGTTGATGACTTTCTGGGAGAGCAAGAAGAAGAAGTTTTCGACTTGACCAGATTAACCTTTGACCAATTCTCTTTCAAGATACAGCAAGAGAAGAGGAAATCCTTGACGTCAGGCTATCCTGCCATCTCCACAGTCTCCACTGGAAAAGACATTGTCCCAGATACAAGGACAAATCTGGTTATGATAGCGTCAGCAGGCACCGCTTTTGCCGCAGCCACAGAAGAAAATGTCACAAGGATGAGCAGAGAGATTATTTATTTACAGAACCGGCTAAAAGCGGCAGAGCAAGAGAAGTCAAGGCTAGAGAATGAGATGCTCCAGCTCCAGGGTAGGCCCGCTCAAGTGAATGAGGTTCCACTGGCAGTCAAGAAGGAGTGTGATGTGCTAGAGATGACAATGAGGCAAGTGTACCAGGAAATGTTCACCCTGAAACAAACAGTGGCCCCATTGGCAGAGGCACGGGAAGAAACCAAGCAGAAACACAAACAACTCAAGGAAGCCTCGACAGCCTTGGAAAAAATGATGAATTGGACAGCTCAGTATCAGCAAGCTCCAGAACACGTGCCTCGGAAGGATTGGAGTCATACGCAAGGGCCAAAGTGCAAATTTGGATAGAGTATGCAATCCAAAGACAAGGCATCAAGAATACCGGACAAGAAGTAGTGTGCACGTATAATCACCTAATCAGTGATATCGACTCCATGAACGCTCTTCATCATATTCCATCATTAGGGGCACTAAATGAAACTAAAAGGTGGGACCGAGTGAAACGAGAAATTCAATCTTTTAACAACCCATTAAGGCAAACCGTAGCCGCACAGAATTGACATCACAAGAGAATACGGAACCGGTTGCTTGTCACCCAGACATAATTATACCAACACTTCTCTCAATGATGATCTCCCGAGAAGAAGGAGACTGCAGTGCGGCAGCTCTAGAATGTATGCTTCGGATAAAGAGGAAGGCCCTCTTGTCGCTCCTATAACGGATTACCAAACTTGGAAAGACTTCATCAAAGGCAAGAAGGTCGACACTCCCGGAACCCGATTGCGACCACCTTCATAAAGTTGCAAGCTTATTTGGGTCGGAGGTCGCAATTTTTACAAACAGGAAGTTGAACCGTCGGGAAGTTGAACCGTCGGAAGGCCATAAGTGCGGCTGTTGAATCTATAAATACCCCAATGGGAAGCATTGTAAAGGGCTGGCTCTTTTGGGACTGAAAGGCATTATTGCATTGTAGCGGAAGAAGCATACTCTTGATATATGAAATACAATACATGTTAAAACCCCTTTGATTGGATGATGTGTTTAGCCGTGACAACATTGTGTGTATTCTGCGTGCATTTTCAGAATATCTTTTGATTAATGAATCTGTGTTATTAATAGTGTCATTCATACACCATAGTTATCTGTGATTGTGTTGATGATGCTCAAGTTTATTATTTACTTCATGATGAATGTTAATGAACTGTTTTATTAGCATCTCGTTATATCCTTCGGAAAGTTAAGGGATATTCTTACCACAAAGGATTGTTTCTTTGGCGGTCAAATTATCTTGCATGCATACCTCATAGATGTGTTGCTAACGACATTTCCTGAGTCTATGCATTTTGTCTATTACCTTGCTATGCACAGTGTCATATATCGGTTTTATTCATCAGTCATGTATTCTATATCGTGTTAATAAGTGTATGTTTGCAGTTTCAATCAGGGTGCTCGAAGCCGAAGAGATAGTCATTTAAGTGGTAGCCGGACCCACACCCCGGACGGGATCCCTACTCCAAACGGTTCAAAGTCTAATTGGGACTTTCTACCGGGGAGATCCCCTACTGTTGGCCGGACATTTTTTCCCGTCAACAGATTTGGCACTAGAAGGAGGGCCATGGCATCCTCCCAGCATACAACAGACATCCCATCCCAAACTCCCCGCCGGGAGGTCATAAATAACGAAGTTGCCCTTCCCCCTTTAGAAGATATTCCAACGGTGGAAGCCCGATACTTCGAAATCACTAACGAACAGCTGAGAGCCTTGCGCCCAGTTGCCCATAATCTCATCAGGGATTTACGGTATACCCCTATCATGGAATTCCTGGCCCACACTAGGACCCCTGCCGATAACATCACTCGCAATGGCGTGCTAGTCCGTACCGTACCTGAACTTGTTAATACCATGATTGAGGACCTCGCACGGGCTGTCCAGGAAAATGATCCCGTTACCCACGATAGTGAAGGTTTCCCTGATACTGAACCTTTCCCCGAACCACAGCCTGACTCAAATAAGTGGACCAACAACCAAGTATATTCCCCACGAGAAGGAGAAGGGGAGAGAAGAAACGAAAGAGAAGGTAATACAGCCCGAAGGAATGCAAAAGAAGTCAATAGGCCTCGAAGAAATGAAGGTGGAGTCAACGGGGGTCAAGGTCGTGGTGGTAGAGGGAATATCATTCACGACCTTAGACACCACGCCAACCATAATCACCACCAAAACCAAAACAGACCCCCCCCTCACAACTGGGAGCTACTTAGAAACGTGAATAACCGTGAAAGACACCGAGATGAACACTCTCGTCATCATGAAGGAACCTCGGTGTCAGGGACGGGAAGTGAGTCTGAAGCAGAAACCCGAAACCATCAACGCCCCAGGAGGGTGCAACCTCTGGCCTGGATGGCTCAATCCCCTTTGGCCCTTTTAGGTCCTCTCCATGATATGCCCAGACACCCAGAGAAGCACCTTCCTAAGTTCGATCCAGAGAAAGGCACATCGGCAGAAGACCATATTAGTAGTTTTTATCTGTCTCTACAAATTATGAGAGTTCAGTCCGATGACGTTGCGTGTCGACTTTTCCCACACACTCTTGTAAGCCAGGCTGCCTCCTGGTACCGCTCCCTACCCAGTGCGTTTATTGCTTCATGGGACCAGTTCCGTCGTGTGTTCCTGCAAAAGTTTGCGGAAGATAAAACACCCTCTATGCTCCTCACCGAACTAAGCACCATCAAGTGTCATAGAAAAGAGAAAGTTAAAGACTTTAACCAACGTTTCGCAACCATATTGCAAAAATTCCCTCCAAACTTAGCGTTGGACGATTCCATCACCATCGACTACTATACCAAAGCCCTCCCTAGGGATATTGCAGTCTTCGTCAAACGTGAGGCCCGCGCTACTCTTACAGCAAATTACGCGGCTGCTCTCGCAGTAGAAAAAGACATGTTGTCAATAGGTGTCATGGATCATGACGGAAAGGATGATCACAAGTCAACCACTAAAAAAGGTCAGTCTTCCACCCCAAATAGGGAGAGAGAAACTTTCAATTTCGAAAGTATGGCCAAGACCCTCAAATTGCTAACGAATGAGGTCTCTGACTTAAAGAGAAAAGGCGTTGAAACCTCAAATACAAATAAACCTCCCAAACCTTTTTTCAAGAAAAACAATCCCAACACCAGCAGGCCTCCGTCAAACACCAGTGCCGCTCTCAACGTGGAGGAAATAGGGAAGGACAATTTTGTTCTTTTCACCAAGCTGCCCATTCTGAAAAGACGTGCCCGCAATGGATCGGCAGCATGACCGCAGTGGTCAACCAGCTCCTGGATGATCAAACTCCAGGAAGCCTGACAGAGGATGAAGTTTCTGATCAAGACGAAGTTTCGCTCCTAGATGGGGAATCGGGAGCCTCTGTCTTAACTTTCGATGTAATCCGCGGGGGGGGGAGTCTCGCTCCCATTGATATTAACATGGCAGGAAGTCCCAAGGCTCAGCCCACTCGAAACTATAGTCTTAGAAGCAAAGGAGCTATTCCCGAACAATCATATGAAGACAAGAAAAGGGCTTTCCTGAGGAAAATTCTCCCCCCTAGCAACGAAGGACCAACTACGCCGGACAAGCCTACCAATAGTAACGGAAAAGCAAGTCAAAAGACCAAACTCCCAGTGGAACCATCGAAAACCACTACCGAACCTAGTCCCCACACTGACACTAGCTACAACATAGTGGAGGACATGAAAAAGACCAGGGCTAATATCTCGCTCTACGAGTTGGCCCGCATCAGGAACCAAAAGGAGCTTATCCTAAAAGCTTTCGCCAACAACCAAAATACGAAGACCGTTAGCAACACATCTGCACAAACCAGTCCAGATTTCCAATCTATAGTAAATGCGGTAAACACGAACTCGAGAGGGTCCACCCCTCCATTTCTCTTATCTTTCGAGATGTTCAATTTCAACGTTCACAATTGCCTCGTTGACTCTGGTGCTTCCACAAATGTCATGCCTTTATCTGTATGCAAGAAACTCAACATCCTCCCAGAGAAAACTAACGCAAAAATCATTCAACTGGACAGATCACAAGTACCGGCAGTCGGAGAATTAAACAATGTCATCATCCGCCTCTCATCCGACTCGAGGGTTCATCAATGTCTTGATATTGTGGTTGTCGACATCCCAGAAGCCTATGGTGTACTGCTTAGTAGAGACTGGTCTAGCAAATTGCAAGGATACTTCGCCACAGATTGGTCTCACCTATGGCTACCCTACAAAGGGAGAAACAACCAAATCAGAGTTGAAAGTGAACCATACATGAAGCACACTGTAACTGATTTGGATGCCACAAATGAACCCATCAGCTTCGCCCAAGAAGAACTTGGTATGTGTTTTCTTGATTCCGTTTTTGGATGTTACCAACCTCCCCAGTCTGCAGTAGGCCCCGAGGTCCTTTCTGAAATGACACTCGTCGCAGAGGAACAAGCTCAAACTATATCACACCAACTCAAAATTCCTCCGCAAGACACTGCCCCCAAGGACCCGGAAAATGATATATGGACATTGTATTACGACGGTTCCAAGAATCTCGATGGTTCTGGTGCCGGCTGCGTTTTGCTTGATCCACATAAGAAAAAATTCCTAGTCTCTTGTCGACTCGAGTTCCAATGCACTAACAACACTGCCGAGTATGAAGCTCTGATCCTCGGGCTTAAGAAGGCGTTGGATTTGAAGGTGAAATGCTTACGGGTTATTGGTGACTCCGAGATTATCACTCGGCAGGTACGCAACACTATTCATTGTTTATCTCCACATTTGAAGGCGTACCAGCAAGAGGTATGGCGATTAATTTCTTCCTTTGATGCTTTTGGAATTAAGTCTGTTCTAAGAATGCATAACGCAGCAGCAGACACTCTAGCTAATGCTGCCGCCAGGTTTACCCCTTTGAGGGACGGGTTTTCTATTGAAGTTATGTATAGACCATCCATGCCAGACAACATCACTAATCTGCGTGTTTTTGATGATGATCAACAGGTGCTGGAATTTATGTGCAACTCAGAAATATTCAAAGACGCCGCTATAGATGAAAATGAGCACGACCAGGCTATGCAAAAGGAGTACGAGCAGGTTAAGGGAAACCCCATGCCTAAAGGGGTGGTATCACTGGAAAAGTTGTTTGATCTGCAAAACCGTTTCCGTGGGCCCCCAAATGCAAAAGTGCAGAGCTCGATCTTAGCTCATCGACAAGTGAACTTGGGATCGGAAGATAATCCTAAATTCATCAACCTGGGGAAAGACTGCACCCCCCAAGAGGCCCAAGATTTCACTCAATTATTTCGCAAGTATCGCGACGTATTCGCTTGGACCTATGAGGACTTACGCACATACGATACGCGAATTATACAACATGTGATACCAATTAAAGAAAATGTAAAACCATTCCAACAGAAACTTAGGAAAGTACACCCTACAATGGAGCCGCTAATTCTAAAAGAACTCAAAAAACTTTTAGACGCCTGCATTATCTTCAAAGTCCGCCATTCCACATGGGTGTCCAATTTAGTGCCGGTACGGAAAAAGTCGGGTGAGATTCGATTATGTGTAGATTTCCGGAACTTGAACCGGGCCTCAAGTAAAGATAATTACCCAGTGCCCCCTATGGAGCAGATATTACAAGCAGTGTCCGGCTCAGAGATGTTCTCTTTGTTGGACGGTTTCTCTGGCTACAATCAAGTACTGGTGGCGGAACCAGACCGGTTAAAGACTACCTTCCGGACTAAATGGGGAACTTTCGCATACCGACGTATGCCCTTTGGGTTAATCAACGCCGAAGCAACTTTCCAGAGAGCGATGGACATAGCATTCAGAGGTCTGATAGGTCAAAGTGTGGTGGTTTACTTGGATGACGTTACTGTGTTTTCCAAACATCGGGGGGATCACTTGCGTCACCTCAAACAGATTTTCGAAAGATGCAGAAAATACGGTATCTCGCTTAACCCAAAAAAAAGTGTTTTCGCCGTAGCAGAAGGGAATCTGCTAGGTCATATCATAACGAAGCAAGGCATTGTCGTTGATCCAGAACGTGCAAAAGCCATTTCTCAAATTCCTCTCCCCAGCGGTAAGAAAGCAATGCAATCCTTTTTGGGAAAAATCAATTTTGTACGTAAGTTTATCTCAGATTTCGCCCAGATAGTGAAGCCACTACAAGGGATGATAAAGAAAAATGCCATTTTCAAATGGAATCAACCCGAAAAGGAAGCTTTCGACCAGATCAAGAAAGCTATAGCCGAAGCGCCTTCTCTCCAGAGCCCAGATTTCGGCAGAGATTTCAGCCTGTACACGTTCGCTTCGGATTTATCCCTGGCAGCCGTGCTCACACAAAAGGACAGAAATAATGACGAGCGTCCCATTTCGTTTATGAGCACTGGCCTACAGGGAGCCGAATTAAATTATCCTGAAATCGAGAAACAGGCTTATGCGGTGTACAAAGCAGTTAAACATTTCAGACCATACATCTTGAAGAACCATGTCACAGTTTACGTTCCTCATCCAGCTGTTCGATCACTATTCATGCAGCAAGAGTTGGGCGAGAGGAGAGGGAACTGGGTTGCGTGTATGCAAGAGTACGACTTAGAGTTTAAGCCGGCACGCACGGTCAAAGGACAAGGTTTATGCCAAATGGCTGCGGAGGCCGCAGGTTCCCAAAAAAGTGAAGAAGATAATTGGGAGCAAGAGATTGACATGTACCAAACTGACGTCATGCCCCAGGAAAGGAACCCGTCTTGGTACTCGGATATCTCGGGATACTTGGCGCACGGGGTATTGGAATCAAATCTAGATGCCCGGCAGAAACGTGCGATCAGACTCAAAGCCGCGTCCTACCGGTTAATCCAAGGGAAGCTCTTCAAGAAACATTCAAACGGAGTAATGTTGCGCTGCCTAGAACAGGATGAAGCTCAGAAGGTCTTAACCGAGTTGCACGATGGACCAGCGGGAGGTCATTTCGCCGGGGATACCACTGCTCATAAAATTATGCGTGCAGGTTATTATTGGCCAACCCTGTTCAGAGATGCTCACGCGTATGTTCGGAAATGCATTCAATGCCAGAAATTTGCAAGCCGAGAAGCGCGTCCGGCTGCTCCGTTGTTGTCAGTAGCAGTAGAAGAACCTTTTCAACAATGGGGTTTGGACGTCATTGGTGAGATTCTACCCCACTCTTCTAAGCAACACAGGTACATTATGACGGCCACTGATTACTTCACCAGGTGGGTTGAAGCGGTACCATTACGCCAAGTCAACGATCAGGAGGTAATGCAATTTGTCACTCACTCCATCATGACCAGGTTTGGCGTTCCAACTTCCTTAGTGTTTGATAATGCAACGTATTTTTCATCTTTTAATTTATATGATTTTGCATTAGAAAATGGCATTGTTCTCAAACACTCCGCAAAGTACTATCCCCAAGGAAATGGTCTAGCAGAATCAACAAATAAAAATCTGATCCGCATCGTCAAAAAGACCTTTCTGTCTCACCAACGAAACTGGCATAACGCTCTCCAAAACGCACTTTGGGCTGATCGCGTCACCCCTAAGTCATCAATAGGCACCTCACCATATTTTCTCGTGTATGGGAAAGAAGCCGTCCTCCCGCCCAATTTGTCTCCCCCCGCTCTACAGTTGTCTCAAGAGTGCCACGGTACCCCTTGTCCCGCCTTGCAAATCCGCATTGACACCCTGCTGAAACTAGAAGAGGAAAGGCAGAAAACCTGGGAGAAATTCGCCATCCACCAGAGTCGGATCAAAAGATGGTTCGATAAAAAGTCTGCAGGAGACAAAAAATTTGAAGTAGGAGATCTTGTCCTAAAGTGGGATAAGGCACACGAAGAGAAAGGAAAACATGCAAAATTTCAAGCACTATGGATAGGTCCCTTTCAGGTCAAAGAAAAGATAGGTTCCCATACTTTCCGATTGCAGACTTTGGAAGGAAAAGTCGAGGTCCTCCCGGTAAACGGGCATGACCTCAAACACTATTTTACTTGAATAGCCCTCAAAGGGCTGTTCTCCCCCTGTATCATAGAAGCCGTTTTTCTTTTGTTGCTAAAAAAAAAAAAAAAAAAAACTCTTTCCCTAACTCTTCAAAGAAAACCTTGTCTAAGCTGCCCGCAACCAGATCACTCCTTGAAGAGGTTCTATGCTGATGAAAGGCCCTTCCCGCAAAACACGGGGCAGTCGAAACTCGCTTGTAATGGGCACCTAAGGATAATACACGGTCTTACTAGAGTCTTCAAGCATAAGGAACCACCTAGCGGCTTAAAGGGTGCAGGCAGAAAAGGTCTTGCATAGCAGCAACCGGATCGTGAGGGAACAGGGCTAACTCAAGAGAATTGCAGGTCATCCGGGAAAAACCCGAGTCCTCATATGAGACCAGGGACAACCTCTCTGCAGGCAAAATAAGTCGGGATCCCTCAACCGCCCAGGCAAAATATTGCCCATCTAAATAAGTGCCACAGGCACATTCTCAAATAAGTGCAATCGCACACGAATAAAGGGTAAAGGTTTGAGAAAGGCTTCCTGCGCAGAGAGGTGTTGTAACGACTCCGCCGGAGTACTGACCAGGCTCGCTGGCAGCGGAGCAACGTTCACGACTCCTTAGGCAGTGACTCCGCCGGAGCCGAGAGGTTCGCTGGCAGCGGAGCAACACCATGAGGACGAAATAATTGTACCGGACCCTGCAGTTGTCCGAGGTTTCCCCAACCCTCTCGGTCCTGGAGCATTAGGAATTAAAATTCGGTTGATCTGCACCCAACAAGCCAAAAGGAGCAGGTGACTACGCAGGGTGGAAAAGGAAGGAAAGTGTAAACTCTGAGGTAAAAGAACAAGCAAGTACTAGATCCCCTCCCTCCTCCCTCATTGACCCTTCATCAGCAGAGATTCTGAATTCATCCAGTGAATCGCCATTTGTTGTAGCTCCTACAACACCCTCCAAAAAATACATAAAATCATAACACACACTTCAAAATTTTTGGAGCCCCCCCCTTAAAACTAAAGAAGGAAAAAAGCCAAGTAAAGTTCTAAAGGCAAGTCGCTAAGTCGCATATGCATTATTTGCGACCCATGCGACCTATGCGACTCTGCGACCCTAAGGTCTCACAGGTCGCCAGGTCGCAAGAGTCAGAATTTGATCAATTTGCGACCTTGCGACCTAGCGACCTTGAGGTCGCAAGGTCGCAAGGTCGCAAAATGAAGTTTTAAAGAAATTAGCGACTCAGCGACCTTTGCGACCCAGCGACCTGAAGGTCGCAAGGTCGCAAGGTCGCAAACTTGCAACTTGCGACCTCATTAAATGTCCGCACGTGCGATCTTTTTATATAAGGTCGGGTCGCTAGGTTGCATTTGTGACTCTCAGCGAAAACCGCGGAATTGCTCTGACAGGTCGACTGGCGCGTTTTCTTCCGGGTAAGTTGCCTTTTCCTCCCTATGTTTCCCTCTTAAGCATTTCTTGCCATTATTGAGCCCCCCCACGGTCTTATTTATTTGCTGGTAAGGATGTGGGGTTTTCTTTGGAATTTCACCGTCGTTTTGTTTCCCACAAACCCCGAGGTCACCCGTCTCTTGCCTAATTCCTCATGGCTGTGCCTTATGGTCAGTTTAGGCCCTTTCAAACCGCAGACTTTTCCCATTAACGAAAGTTTGGCCGCAAGGTCGCGCGCGCGCGAAACCCCCGTGAGTCGCAAGTGCGACCTGCGACCTAGCGACCAGGTCGCAAGGTCGCAAGGTCGCAAAACTCCCACTCAGCGACTCTGCGACCCTGCGACCTAGTCGCAAGGTCGCGAGGTCGCGGGTGAGTCCTTTTGTAGATCAGCGACCCAGCGACTCCCAGAGAACAGTAAATTATCTTTGCATGTTCAGACTCTATTTAGCCATTATCATCATGTCTTTCTTATCCTGTGATTCTGTTCTAAATGCAGCAGGTGAATTCAGAGCAGACGCAGTACCGGTCCCCTCCGACTCTAGCAATATGGCACCCCGGGTATCCCGAAGGAGAAGCAGGCAGGTGGTGGAGGAAGAATCAGACGCAGACATACAAATATCTCCGCCGCCCATATACAGAGACACCCTTTGCACCTTCGCAAAGGAGGATAGCCTCAGGTGGTACGAAGTATACCATGAATTTGCCATGACAGCAGAGGAGTTACCAGAAGATCTCTCGGACCGTGAAATATATATGAAAGTCAAAAAGTCCAGATTGCACCTGGTTGGGTCTCATCCTGCCATCTTTCCATGCCCCGAAATGCTGGACTGGATCATACAGAAGACGGATCCGAAAAGCTTCGCAATCCGAGATAGTGCAGGGAAAGCTTTCGTAACATTGGAAAGTTCAAGAGCACAGGTCTACTATTCCCTACCCAAAGCAGAGGTGAACTTCACCCCAAGATGGTTTGCTACAAATGAAGTACCAATGGTTGACACGATCAGGAGATGGTGGGCAGAACCAGACAAATTTAAGATCAAAAAGGACCAGGAGTACCCGGTGGCCGGTCTGAGGAAAGTCTATAAGCTAGTGGCCGCCATGCTGTGCAGGATATATGGACGTTCGGACGCCACCACCTTCAATGGAACATGGGAAACCATCATAGAACATGTAACAGTCCACGGCACTCGATTCAATTGGGCGGGAATATTAATGGGCTCCATGCACACAAACTTGGCTTCAGCTTTAGCCCCAGATGAGGGAGCGCCATCAGAATTCTACATGGCTTCGTATCTATTAGATGTTGTCTGTGCCCAGATGCATGTTGAGGGATGGCCACATAATTGGGACCCCGAACAGGCCCAGGCAATACACTTGCAGACCAGGGTATTCTGGGAATCTAGGTACAAGTCGGACATCGAGCAAATCTCTCACATATTCATGCCCGCCCTCTACGGGAAACTATTTGGTCAAGATGCCCCCTGCATGTCTTGGCGAGCGATGGAAACACTAGGTCAGGTGGGACACTGGTTCCCATTCGCTGAATTCACAATCATCCGAGTATTTGGCTCGTTTAAAGCACCACACGCTCTTCCTAAGTTTGTTACCGACAAGGTGCTCATACAAGAGGTGTGTTTTCAGATGACCTTGGGTTTCTCTAACGTCCTTGCCAAAGGGAAGAAGAAACCTTGGCCTGCTCTACCTCTCACCATTGGTTCCTATACAGTCAAAGACTCCAGAGAAGTAGCGCGTGAAGGGGAAGAGGTGAAAAGCTATCACTTCAGAAATCTGGACCGCCGAAATTACGATCCAGTCAGGATAGTTCCCGAACATTGTAAAAGGGCCAATTTCAGATGGAGTTATCAACACATCGAGTGCCCGGATGAGGATGAGAGAAGAAATTGGTATAACACAAACCGGCATCTCGCACCAGGAATCGACCCTGACCGAGAAGGAGCAGAGTATCAGAACATTGGAGGTTCTTCCTCCTCCAAAGATAAAAGAACACAGACCTGTGCAGGACCTGACACCGCAGATCAGCAAAGGGAAGCAGAAGCCCAGGCCAAACTGGAAGAGGAAAAGAAGAGGAAGGAAGATGAAGAGAAACGAAAGAAAGACGCCAGAACAGAACGAAAAAGGAAGAAAGAGGAGGAGAAAGAAAGACGGGAAAAGGAGGCACAAGCGGCAGCAGAACGGGCACTGAAAGAAGAGCTCGATAAAGTCGATCATCAGAAAAAGGCAGAACAAGCCGCCGCAGCAAAGAGGAAACAGGAAAAGGAAGCAGAGGCAGAGGCAGAACGCCGGAAGAAGGAAGAGCATGACAAGGCGGAAGCAGAGCGCCAGCAAAAGGAGAAAGAAAAGGGTCAAACGCAGGATGTAGAAGACGAGCAAATAGATGACATTGATCTATCTCCCCTGAATATCCCTGCAGGTGGCGCGGGAAGTAACCTTAATGTTGATGACTTTTTGGGAGAGCAAGAAGAAGAAGTTTTCGACTTGACCAGATTAACCTTTGACCAATTCTCTTTCAAGATACGGCAAGAGAAGAGGAAATCCTTGACGTCAGGCTATCCTGCCATCTCCACAGTCTCCACCGGAAAAGACATTGTCCCAGACACAAGGACAAATCCGGTTATGATAGCGTCAGCAAGCACCGCTTTTGCCGCAGCCACAGAAGAAAATGTCACAAGGATGAGCAGAGAGATTATTTCTTTACAGAACCGGCTAAAAGCGGCAGAGCAAGAGAAATCAAGGCTAGAGAATGAGATGCTCCAGCTCCAGGGTAGGCCCGCTCAAGTGAATGAGGTTCCACTGGCAGTCAAGAAGGAATGTGATGTGTTGGAGATGACAATGAGGCAAGTATACCAGGAAATGTTCACCCTGAAACAAACAGTGGCCCCATTGGCAGAGGCACGGGAAGAAGCCAAGCAGAAACACGAACAACTCAAGGAAGCCTCGACAGCCTTGGACAAAATGATGAATTGGACAGCCCAGTATCAGCAAGCTCCAGAGCACGTGCCTCGGAAGGATTGGAGTCATACGCAAGAGGCCAAAGTGCAAATTCGGATGAGTATGCAATCCAAAGACAAGCTGTCCAAAGATCTGGACAAAGTAGTGTCTGCGTATAATCACCTAATCAGCGGTATCGACTCCATGAACGCTCTTCATCATATTCCATCATTAGGGGCACTAAATGAAACTAAAGGCTGGGAACAGGTAGAGCAGGAAATTCAGTCTTTTCTACAGCCAGTAAGGCAAGCCGCCGCCGCACCAGAATTCGAAGCATCACAAGAGAATCTGAACCGGTTGCTTGTCACCCCAGTGCAAATTTACACCAAGCTTGCTTCTCTCTCAATGATGATCTCCCAGAAGAAGGAGACTCTGGTGCCGAACGCTCTAGAATGTATGCTTCGGATAAAAGAGGAAAGCCCTCTTGTCGCTCCTATAACGGCGGATTACCAAACTTGGAAAGACTTCATCAAAGGCAAGAAAGTCGACGCTCCGGGAACCTCGATTGCGCGACCACCTCCATAAGTTGCAAACGCTGGGTCGCAGGTCACATTTGCGACTAGGTTGCAGGTCGCAATTGCGACCAGGTCGCAGGTCGCATTTGCGACCAGGTCGCAGGTCGCAATTTGTACAAACAGGAAGTTGAACCGTCGGGAAGTTGAACCGTCGGAAGGCCATAAGTGCGGCTATTGAATCTATAAATACCCAGTGGGAAGCATTGTTAGGGGCTGCTCTTTTGTGGACTGAAAGGCATTATTGCATTGTAGCTGAAGAAGCATACTCTTGATATATGAAATACAATACATGTTAAAACCCCTTTGATTGGATGATGTGTTTAGCCGTGACAACATTGTGTGTATTCTGCCTGTAGCTTCAGAATATCTTTTGATTAATGAATCTGTTTTATTAATAGTGTCATTCATGCACCATAGTTATCTGAGATTGTGTTGATGATGCTCAAGTTATTATTTACTTCATGATGAATGTTAATGAACTATTTTATTAGCATCTCGTTATATCCTTCGGAAAGTTAAGGGATATTCTTACCACAAAGGATTGTTTCTTTGGCGGTCAGATTATCTCGCATGCATACCTCATAGATGTGTTGCTAACGACATTTCCTGAGTTTATGCATTCTGTCTATTACCTTGCTATGCACAGTGTCATATATCGGTTTTATTCATTAGTCATGTATTCTATATCGTGTTAATAAGTGTATGTTTGCAGTTTCAATCAGGTTGCTCGAAACCGAAGAGATAGTCATTTAAGTGGTAGCCGGACCCACACCCCGGACGGGATCCCTACTCCAAACGGTTCAAAGTCTAATTGGGGACTTTCTACGGGAGATCCCCCTATCGTTGGCCGGACATATTTTCCCGTCAACAGGGATGATAGTGGCTTAGGTCCGGATACACTTGTTTGAACCACTTTTCCCCGATTGCAAGGTATTCCAATAGCCATAGAGATTGCACTGGTGGTTAGCTCAAAGTTCACTCCAGCTAAATGTACTTGGTGGTCATGGAGGTTAAGGGAAAAAAGTTTGGTCAACTGAGGGTGACTTTGGACTCTTTGCACTTTCTCACAGAACTCATAGCATCCTACTTCTTGAAAATATGAAACTATAGTAGGAGAGGCTGTCAGTTCTTTAGTGTTTATAGGCTCAAACCTATTTGCTTTCCCACCCTTCCTTTGATGTTCTTTAAGCCTTTGGCCTCTTTCTCCACTGTCAACACTGCCTTCCATAGGCATCTTGTCCTTTTTTTACTTTGAAAAAAATACCCTAATCTTCTTGGGAGATGAAATGGAGAGGGCAAGTGAGATGATAATGAGACAGGTGGTGACTGCAAGTGGAGGGGAAGGATGAATGAAGAAATTTTTTTTTTGCCTCAGTGTGATCTTGGTATGAAAATGGATGGGCACTCTTTAAACAAGGGAGTTGTTTAGTAGAGAATTTGGGTTTTTCCTCCTTCCTTAGGGTTTTCCCACACTCCCTTTGGGTCCAGTCTTCATAATTTCCTATATTTCATCTTTAGAAAGTATGACAAAAGAGGGAAAAATCAAAATACCTTTAAAAAACTTATTGCTGAAAAAGTCACAAGAGCGCAGCACAGGCCAGTTGTGTCCTCTTGAACGAGCTGTCGTGTTTTCCCTGGGCAGCCGTGTGCCTATACACGTAGTGTCATGTATGCCTTGGGAAGTGGCTGAACGGGTAGTCGGGTGCTTGCACGCTCCTATGCGCAGTGCGACAGACCCTGCACATTTTCAGGCAAGTTCTGAACGGTTGTCAGGTGGGTGGACTCTGCATGAAGTTTTGGTAGGAGCGTAGTGCGAGTGGTATCTGCACGTGTAGCACAGGTCGGTCGGGCAACTGTTGTTCAGGACTGAACGAGTCAGGAGGCCACTGCACGGTGTTGTTTCTACAGGAACACAATGCTGTTGTACAGGAGTGAAACACCCTTTGGAGAAATGCACTGGGATCATGCACAAGCACGTAGTGCGGTTTATTAGGAGTGCAGCACAACCAAATTTTGCCCGAAAACTCTGCCAGACACCCTGAAAAGTTGAAAATTTCCACTTCTTTTTGCAAATGAACAAATGGTGTTTGGGAGATGCTACTTGGGTTGTTTTTATATCTTTGAAAAATTAAAGATAAAAATCCACCTTATTAAGGTTTATTTTTGGTTTTCCCCTTTGCTAATATACTCTTTTCCTTTTGAAGGTACTGTCATAAAAACAATGTTTTTTTATCCTCATGTTTCCTTTGTATTTTGGCAATTTTAAAAACCCTTAGCAGTAGCACTCAGGCTCCATTTTATTTCTTGCTTGAATTTTAGCTTCCTGCTCTCTTTCGTGATCATTTTGAAGACCTATTTTTGTGCTTGAGAAGCTCAACTTTTGACTGATTTTCCCTAAAAATTGTCTTTTTGATGTAGTGAAAACTGTGCAGCCTTAACAAACTTATAAGTCATTCCTTGACATCATCTCTTAATATCTGCTTGCAGTCACCAAGGAGGTCTCCCACTTTTATTTCTTGCTTCAATGAATCTTTGAGTTGTGCATAGTTGTTTTTATGTACCACTGTATTTATGATCATTTGTATGGGCTCTTCACTGGTCAACACCTTATAACCAATTTGTCATGAAACCACTGATACTCTTTCTAAAATCAAGGATGTTAGTTTTCTTCTACTGTGTAATGTTATTTATGAGTTTAGGTTTCTCAATTTACATCTCTTTTTTTGATAATTATCATAGAGCATTCCTGCAGAAATGCTTTAACATAGGTAAACTGTCCTTTTGCAGACTCTAATGCTTGATCAAGGAGATACCTTTGGGGGTCTTTTAAACCCTTTGTACATTCATGATCTCACCTTATTTTCCTTTGATTTCACTTTTGAGCATATCTAAAAATAGTGAGTATTACGAAACCAAAAAAATGCATAACTTAGGGGACCTTATATGACCTAATGGGATATCTTTGGACTAGGTGTTTGGCTGAAAACTTGAATCAGGGTTTGGAGGTGTAAAACAGGGCTTTAAAAAACCTTTATGAATTTCCATCCTAGAGAAATAAAAACTTTGATTTATCTAAAGAGCCTAGAAAGGGAGTTGAAAATCATCATTGCTTGAGGGACTTGGTGAGTAGGGGAAAAAGTTCGGGTCACTTGGAAAACCAAGGTGTAACAAAAGAAGGCTTAGGCAATCAGAAAAAGAATGGTAAAGTCAGAGGCTACAACATAGTGAGAATGAGGGACATAAATCCATGATTTGGTCTTCTGAGAGTGATAAATTGGCCATGCCCTCACAGAGTAGTAGGATAGTGAAAAAATTATCCTAAGGGTAATGAAAGTAGTAAGATTTCCTAGAACTCACTAGATTATTGAATTTTGTTTCTAGAAATATGGAACAAGCATTTAGTCATCTAAACAGGAAACAATTACTGATGACTAAATATTCACCCAAATTTCCAGTCAAAGCTGCACTTGAAGCACCTTAAGTTCCATCCCTAGAATTTGAGATTGAAGAGGTAAAAATTGCACAAGAAGCTGAAGTGATTGAAGAGGTACAAGCATCAGAGGTTGAGCTTGAATCCTTAGCCATTATTTCAGGATTTTGAGAGAATCATGGACATTCAAAAGAAGAGGATGTTAAGAGAGACTCCAAAGACATACAAATAATGGTTAAAATCATGTTTGTTGCATTCATTGCAGAACGAGTAGGAGAGGGTTCTAAGCCTCCACATGGAGAAGGATCTTAAGATGGTAAGAAGGATGAAGAGAAGATTTCGAAAGGCAGTGGAGGAAATCCACCTCCATCTCCACCATCCTCATCCTCATCATCTTCATCAACATCTTTATTTTCCACATCCACCACAAAAACCACCCCACTCATTAGAAAATCCCAAAAGGAAAAACCCCGTTACCAAATTTGGACATTAATTTTGAACTTCCCATGTACAATGGTGAGCTAAATGCAGATAAGTTAGAAAGTTGGATCCATCAATTAGAATTATACTGCAGAATTCAGAATCTACAAGAGGACGACATAAATATCCAGTTAGCTTCATTAAGGCTAGAAGGAGGAGCACTAGTTTGATGGGAGCCAAATGCTCAAGAGGAAATGCGAATTCATGGTAAGATATCCATTTCTTAGGTTTGTTAGGGTCCTATAATAATAGGGTTCATAAATTTTGAATTGACTTTAATAGACTTGTAAATATGTACATACCTTTCTTTCTGCAAGTTGTTTTCCCATATTTTGAAAAAATGAAAAATAATAAAAAAAATGCCAAAAAGAGGGTAAAAATTCCTAAAAGAAAGATCAAAGGACTTAGAAAAATATAAACCCCAAAAGAAAAGAAATAAGATCTGAAAGTGAGCAAGTCCAAATGCCACTACTTTTACTTTTTACTGCAAGAATAATGATTATGTGCAGAGTGTCAATAAATGCCATAATCCATGATTAGTTAAATAGTTTAATCTTAACTCTTCATGCTTTCAACTTCATGTTTTAGATAGAGAATAAATATTTGTTAAACAATTTAAACTTGAAAAATCAGTAGATAGGTAGAGAATAATGAGGAGCTCAACAGTTTAATCTGAGCCCTTGAATGAAATATGGTATATCTAGATAGTTTTATGCTTTGAAAGAAAATGTTTTAAGGTTGCAAGTCTAAATGCACCTACAAAATGAAGAACAAATGTTAGAAATAAAGTTGGCTAGGTAGAAAGCAGTTGATAAATCATGTAATAAAGCATCAACGGGAAAAATTACTAATTTCCCCTCCCATATAGGTATTCAGTATTCTAAGCTATCAGTCAGATAGGCTCAGAGCATTTCTCTGACTTTTGTTGGGACTAGACCCAAGGCTCGATGACTGGCTAGTTAAAAATATTGAGTTCTTATGTTAAACCCACATTTGTAATCATTTACCCTTCATTCATACATTAAAACCCTTCTTTCCTAAGTAAAGACACATTCTTACTTAGTAAATATAAACCCCAAATAATTAACTTCATCCTTTCAAAGGCATTCATAAACCCTCAAATTACATTTATCCTAAGTATTAGTGAAGTACATATAAAAATGAGCAATGCTTTATCTTATACTTTACTTAAAGATAATATGTGTTTTGTTTCCATTTTTCATATTAACTTTTAACCTATTTTATTAAATCCCTAAAATTACACCTACCTGTAGATATTAATTCCCCTATATCTAAATAACCCCAAAAAACCCACTATTATAAAGTTTAGAACATAGTTAAATATTCCACGTGCATAAAATAAAGACCCCACAAATAAACCCTTTAATATAAACTCATAATTAATTAAATACCCCACCCCTATAGTTTTTAAACTATTTAAAAGGTTTAAAACTATATAATGACCACGCCCGCATGTTCTAAAATATTTCAAAAATGTTTTAAATAGAAATACATAACATTACCCCTTCTCTATGTTATTTAACGACTAAGGGTTCAAGCTTTATTAAAACATAGTTTTATAAAGCCTAAAACCATTATGCTGCATACAATCACCCTGGTCCCACCCCTAATCCTGTGCAATTCTCAAACTAATCTCAGCTGTTCACTCGTGAACTCCAAATCCGACGACACAGAAAGAGATGCGCGTTAGCCAAACCACCAAACCCGCGTGAAATGGATGGTTTCAAAAATCTCTCTCTCTTGTCCACGTGCCATCCAATCATTGCATCGCATGGGTTAAGCCAAAAACAGCTTACCACCCAATAGCTGCGTGATAACCACTCACGGTTTTTGTCCATTGAAAATTCAAAACCACTCTCCCGGCTGATGCGGCTTGCATTCAATGTCTGATTAAAACAACTGTAATGTTTAATAAAACCTTTGGAAATGTATTTCATATCATTCTTGCCAATTTTACTCTCTGCATTGCCTCTCTCGACTGAAAGAAACCCTGTTAAAGCCATTTTCTTTGCCATTTTTATGCCCGAGCCTGCATCATTTTCCCTTCAATCCTTTAAAGACTGCCGAGGACCTGTGCATCGCTCCAAACAAGCTACTGAAGCCTTCAATTCAGCAAAGAACCTCAAAAATCTTTCCAGAAAATGATACCTGCATTACAACAGGTATTTTTCTAGAATTTGAACCTACAATCAAGTTGGAAAACCTTTTTAAAAATAAATCAAACACATTTAAGTTAAGGAATTGATTAAGTAAACGTCCCAAAAGTCCCAAAAACAGGCCAAACTTTGGCAAATTTTTCCCAGAAACATGTTTCCCGGCTGCACATCATTTCTGAAGAAATTGAGGATTTTACACAATTTATTAGTCTATTTCAATGCTCTGAGATAAGCCAGAAATCCTCTGCATGTACCCTAAACTCTCTGTAATCCTTTAAAAAAAAAAGGTTTTCAACCCTATTCCCATTAAAAATACTCTGAAAACCCCTGTTTTCTGTTTCAAGTCAATTCTAAAGCCTCCAAACCTCTTTGACAGGCCTAATTAAAACAAAAAACCTACAGAAAAGCTTAGACTTTGCCAAAAATTGCCCAATTAAGCCTCTGCTATAGTAAAATTACTTCTGCAAACTATTTAAACTTGCAGAAGCTAATCAAAATGCCTAAAAAACATAGTGCAAGAAAGCCTGAAGGTTCTAAAGCTCTTAAGCCTACCCTTGCCATGACTCCAAGTACTGCTATTGTTGTGAATCCATTACAACCCCTAGTTGTTGATATTGAACACATTCCCCTTGGTGATACTGATTATAAAATAGCTGATCCCATTGTTGAATTCAACTTGTTAGATATCCATAACTGGTTCTATGAGAATTATTTAGATGATCATGAAGAAGTTCATATTTTGGAATCCCATTTACCTAGGTATGTTGTCCCATTGACTAACCCTTTTCTAGAGATCATTAGATTGTGTCAGCAGTACTATGTTCCAGAACAAAGAGCTATTGTGAATGCCAGTAAAGAAGTCCTATTTACCATCACTGCAGAATTAATTAACCAAATGTCACAGCTTCAACCTGACCCCCAAGCAGTTCCTTTGTTTATTGAGGCCCTCACTTAGCTATACATTGGCCTAGATTTTCCTAAAAGGTTCATGATTTTTCAGGCTTTTATGCCTCTGCATGTAGAAATTCCTAAGACAAATCCTCCATATTCTACTGCTAAATTCCCTGAAGGTCCAAGACATGTAGTTTCCATGCTCTCTTTCATACTTGGATATTTCACGAATGAACACACTGATGAATCCATCTTGGGATTCTTGTCCACCTTTTCTCCAGGTCAACCAACTTCAGTTATATTTGATTATGTTGGTTTTATTGCTGATAGTATTCATTATCAACTGAAAAATTTGCAAATAGAGGGAGTGTTTAGATATACCTTCTACCTTTTCCATATGTTTCTATACTTCCAATCAGATAATTTTCCAATCACTTTTCAAAAACTTGACCTAGAGGCCAATCCTCTATCTGTCATTTTTTGGACATCATTGCATAGAAAATAATGTGCAGATTTCAACTATTCAGAGTTTTCAGAATTGTTTTTACATCCAGTGATCACCATGTTGACCAAGACAGATCAACCTAGAATAAGTGAGGAAATGAAGAAAATAT
The DNA here is from genome assembly GCA_034641835.2 of Pinus albicaulis. NCBI lineage: Eukaryota > Viridiplantae > Streptophyta > Pinopsida > Pinales > Pinaceae > Pinus > Pinus albicaulis. Next base: position 598,317,131 of record CM076575.1, read on the forward strand.
TGTAGTTATCAGAGCAGAGTAAGGTTGGTGACTGGTATTTGTATGAGAAATATACTGAAATAAGATTCTTTGGGTCAAACTTGTTACCTTACAAGTTACCCAAACATCCTACAATGAGGATCTTTGCCTTGGAGTATATCAGGAAAATCCTAAATTCTGATTCAATCAATTTCATGGCAGCTAAGAAGAAGACCCAATTCAAACTTAAAAACCAAATTGGGCCATTCATATGCAATCACAAGGATGCAGAAAAGGAAGCAGCAAATCAACTATTGGAATATAAATTTGAAGAGAGTTTCCCTTGGAACTATGATCCACAAGGGATCTTGAGCAAACTAAGGGTAAAATGAAAATTAACACCCTTTATACACGAAGCTAAACTAGAAATAGAAAAGTTTGCCAATCAGCTTGAATGGATTGAAAACACATTAATAGATGAAATAAGAAAAAGTAATACTAGTCATACCTTAGAGACTGCAAATCAATCAGAGAAATCCTTCAAAAGGATAAGGGAAGAAGGAGCCTATGTGGCAGAGAATACAACAGAAACAAAGTTCAAGATAATTTATAACAAAAGGCCAAAATTAGATACAGCAGGTAAAGGAAAAGTGACAATAGATGTTGAAGAGACAAAGCCTCTAAATACTAACATAGGTTTGCCAAAGACAAATGTAGCTACTGTAATTATCAATGAGCCAAATCAGAATGAAGAACAACTGAATAATGAAGACACGCAGTTAATGGAAAGGAAACAAAGTAGGAAGCTTCTTCCTCACATTCAGCTGAGGAAAAGGATTTGGATATTAAGGAGAAATACAAGTAGATTAAATTGAAGAATGAGGAAATCAAAACTGAAGTTTACTCTCAGTTCTTGAAACAAAATCCAGGTAATAAAAACAGATTCCTATTAGCATTTGATTACTCAAGTAAAAAATTGATTATGTCGATATTACAACCCACAGTATCAGTTCCAAAGACAGTTGCTGACTATAAGAAATTTGATCTAGAAGTAGCTACAGATAGTATTCATGAATTAGATCAAATAGAGTTTCACAGTCAAAGCTCTAAAATGTTATATATATTCGTGGAATTAAGGTGATTTAGGTGATTGGCAAGCAAAATGACGGTGTAACATCAAACCAATCTTTGGAGCCCAAGGACCTAGCCTTCCTGGACTCAAAGAGGGCTCTCTCTATTTGTGTAAGGGATATCTATGTGTTTGCTTATTGTGTTCTTGATTTTAGGCTAGTTATGAAGTAGGTTTTTGGTTTTGGTTTTTAGGTTGTGAGGGATGAACTGATCAAAGACATAAGATAGGTAAAAAGATGTCAGATCAACTGGGCTATGGGGTCGAAAAGGTCAAGAAAGCTTTCAGGTGGTGATACAAGGTTGTTGAAGGGCCGATTTGATTCGAGGTAAAATGGATCTTTGGGAAAAATGGAGTGAGATGGACATTAAATTTGTGAATAACAAAGGATTTCAAGCATAAATAGTTTAATAGCTGACATAAACATGGTAGGGCAAACCATTAATCATGAGAAATGTAACTATAAGCTGATCAATGCATAGAAATAAACATTCAAGCCATGCATAGAGATATATGACTCTCTAACTTTAGGAAATGGCTATCAGACTTTGGGGAAATACACTTAAGTTAGAAAAACAACTCAAATCACTATGTAGGAACACCTAAACATAGTACTTCAAGCTATTGGGCACTTTGAAAACAAGATTGCATAGTTTTAGGCAAAGGGCAAGATCAGTACAAGACCTCCTTGGTTCAAAAAATGACAATCTAATCAATCAAAGAGAGGTTTCATAGGTGGAGCTATGGCTAGCCATGAGTAAGCAGGGCATACCGTAAATCATACTTAGCATGCATAAAACCATAAATGAAACAAGAAAACAATATTCTTAAGTTATTAAAGAGCAATCAAGAATTCTTTAATGTGACTAAGAATGAAGAAAACATGGAAGCTATAAAGAAACAAGAAATTTGAGGTGCCTCCAAGGGCATGTTTCAAATCTATTCTCTACTATCTTATAGAAAGCAAGAACATGGAATTATGAATGAAAACTAGGAAACAAAACATAGAGAGAGACACTATACCATTCTACCAAGTCATGGAATCCAACAACAATCCTCTTTCATCATCCAAGAACATCCAAGAAACTATCCAAAAGCATGAGACAAGTATTTCTTCCAAAGATTATATGACCATATATTGCTTCTATTCATCAAGTTCAGCCTTGTTTACAATGAAAGCCTTCGGAATATATAGGCC